>VZRR01007034.1:0-138977 GCA_013398015.1 Oreocharis arfaki
ACCGGCACCGGCACCGGGCTGCGGCAGGGGCCGGGGGGCTGTGGGTGGGGGCTGTCAGCCGCCTTTCAGCCGCCTGTCAGCCCGCGGCATGCCCGGGGATGCGGGGGGCGCGGTGGCCGCCGTGGATGCGCGGGGTCCCGGCAGTGCCGCCGTCCCGCGTGGGTGCTCGGGGCAGCTTGGGCGCGCTAATGAGACACGGGGCTCCAGGGCATCGCTGGCAGCCCTTGTGCGTGGGCGGGGGCTCAGGGTCTGGGGGTCCTGGCCGCTGACATGGGTGCTGAGGGTCCTCGGGGGTGCTGGAGGCTGACGTGGGTGTTCCGGGGAGTGCTGGCCATGCCCTGCATGCAGGCCGGCACCCCATGGGGATCCTCGCGGAGTGTCGGGGCGTGCCGTGCAGTGTAGGGGGCACAGCCCCGCGATGTGAGGTGCTGGTGAGGGTGCGGGATGCTGTGAGGCACTGGCGGGGTGCAGGGAGCCCCACACTGTGCGGGCTTCAGCTGTGCTGCTCTGTGGGCGTGCGAGGGGGGCTAGCAGCACAGCCTGGCTGGGCTGGGAGCTGTGGAGACTGGTGGGGTTTGTGCCCAGCAGCCACCCTGTGGCGAGAAGCTGGGCTGTGGGGAGCAGGCCATGCTGTGAAACGTTGGAAAGGTGAATCTTGGGGTTCTCTGGAGCTGTGGGAGCACTGGGTAGCACAGAGGACTGATGCTTTGACCGGGAGGTGTTGGGCTGGCGTGGGCATGGTGGCCTGGGGAAGGGGTTTGTCCGTAGCCTCCCTCCAGGCAGGGCAGGAGGGATCTGATGGTGCTGGCTCTCCCTTGTTTCACGCTGAGGTGGGTTATTACAAGCAGTGCTTTGGAAATGGAGGATTCAACACTCATGTTGGGAAGCGGCAGTGAGTTTTGCTGTGAAGCTCACTTTTCCAGAAGATTTCCTGATCTACACACAGCCGCAGCTCAGGTGGGGAGAGCTGTCAGGGTCAGCAACAAGTCACATCTTGCTTTTGACTTCTGGCATGGAGCTGTCACCGTAAGGGACAAATTGCTGTCATTACCCCCCCAGCTTTCCTAATAGGATGAAATTGCTCTTGTGTGTAGGTGGCAAAAAATGCACACGAAGGTGGCCAAGGAGTTGGGTTTTAAGTGGAAACCGAATGTGGATGTTCTGTCTTTGCTGTTTGCAATGATGAGGAAATGGTGTGGTGGGGTTTTGCTTTGGTTTGAAGTGTTTGTCGTGTGGATGAGACAAGTTTTGCAGCTTTTCTCATTGGTTCTGGGAGAGTGGAGCGCTCGCTCCCTGCTGCTACGCAACCTTTAATGCAGACACAAGGCAGGCAAGTCACGATGAGTGCATTTCCCTGGCTCTTCAAAGCAAAAAGCAGACAGGCCTGCTTGAAGGGGGAAAAAAAGTCCAGAGGGAGTGATCAGGAAGAGTGATGTCACCATGCTGTGTTTATCTGGAAGGCATTGGGTACTTTGGATGCTGTGCAGGCCATCTTTGGGAGGGGTACCCATGCCCGACCCAGCCCTGCACCCCCTCTGCCCACTCTCCTTGCCCTCTTCCAGCCCATGGTGCTTGGCAGAGCCTCCTAGGTCTCTCTCCTGCCCCTTGGGCCCGTCAGTGATGACAAATAGCTTCTAACGCTTTCCTTGTGTAAACTCCTGCTGCCGCTCTTCCTGGTCCCTGCCTCGCCGGATCGCCCTGCCTGCAGCAGAGCTGGTTCAGGACACGATTACGTGTCCCAGGTGCCAGGGAGGAGGCTGGGCAGGAGTGATGCACGTGCTGCCTTTGGCTCTGGAGTGCCTGCCTTCCTGCCAGCCAGCTTCATGGCTGCTCCAGAGCCTGGTATTCCATGAGACACACCACTGCTTCCTGCTGCTGGTGTTGCTTGGTGCCACAGGAAATACAGCACTGCTGTTGTGGCCTGGATAACTGCTCCAGAGCAGCTGGGATGTGGAGCTTTCAGAGCTGAGGAAAGAACTCTTGCTCCCTGCTACCCTGCTGATTGCCAGGCTAGACCCTCCCAGTGGTTGCAGCTCCTGGCATGTTTTCCTTGTTGCAGCCAGGTTTGCAGAGCAGCGCTCTGGGGAATGCCTGGGTGCTCTGGGGGTGAAGCAGCACCCGAGTGGCCTGGGCTGAGAATTCCCTGCACAGCCAGATGTGTTGGTCTGTGCTGAGGCTGCATCTGGCAGGCACTCACATGACTTGGTGTGTGCACAAGGAGCTCTGGCAGGAAACGAGACAGTTTTTTGCAGCAGTGACATTTCTCTGCTGCTTCCTCTTGCTCCCGGTTCTCCACTGGTGCTGGGGATCGAGATGAGGAGCATGAGGACTGCTGGGGTGGGGGTGGTGCCTGGGGCATGGCAGCCCAGAGGAGCCGTGGGGCAGGGACTGGGTCACCAGTCTGTGGCGCAAGAGCCTTGCACATAATTTCCCTGCCTCTGGTGCTCCTTCCCAGTGGGTGTATGGGATGCTGGGTGTGGCATGTGTGGGAATTGAACCAGCTGACTGTGTTCCAGATGAAGGCATGAGATGTGTGTCCTTGGCGAGGCTTGTGCCGGTGCTCCTGGCTTGCTGGACACTGCTGGAGTTTCTGGGGGAGCAAGAGCCCCAGGCTGTGCAGGTGCCTCATTTTGGGAAGCCCCTTTGTCCCACTGGCACCTCCTCGGCTGTGAAGCCTTTAGGGCAGGTGTTTTGCTGTCAGCACATGGTCTGTGCTCCTCTCCAATGGGCGTGTAATTTTTTTTTTTTTAATTCTCTTTAATAAAAACTCTTCAACAAGGGAAAAAAAAAAGGAAAAAAAAGAGAAGTTAGGAAACTTTCCCTTCCCTGGCAAGAGCAAGCTGTTCCCTTGCAGCACACTGTGTGCGAGTTAAAAGCAGTTACACTTTCCTGGCCCATCCAGTTGACAGCCCTAGTCCCGAGTGCCAGAGCAGGGGACACAGTGCCAGCATGTCCCCTCCTGCCCCTCTGCCTGTGGTGTCACACTCGCCACCCTCAGAGCAGGGGTACGCAGCTCCCTTGTCTGACATGGAGTGGGGCACATCCAGGCTCTGCCCGCAGGATCCTGACCCCGTTCTGTCTGGGTGTGCCGAGAGCGTGGGCACGAGTGTGAAGGAAGAGCCAGTGGGAATGTGCCATGCGCCTTTGACCTTAGGACATGCCAGCTCCGTGATTGCTTGGGCGGGAGCGTGCGGCTGTATAAAAGCCTGGAGGAGACCTTGCTCTGGCAGTGCAAGCTGGTCTCTGCACGATGGCTGACCCCAAGCAGCCTGAGAATGGGGCTGTTGAGCTGGGCACCCCTAATACCGCTGCCCCCACAGGGACCATGTCCACCCGGCGCCTCCGCAGCGAGGACTACAATGACTACAGCTCCACGGACGTCTCACCGGAGGGGAGCCCTCCCGAGGGCATGAATGGATTCGCTCACCCCGAGTCCTACCAGCGCTTCGGGGAGACCAACGGGACAACGTGAGTGATGCTTCTCTCTTTCCTGGGCTGGCCCAGCACCTGGGAGGGTGGAGGAGGTCGTGGTGGCTCCCTGCTGGCTTTGCTGGAGGATGCTGGAGCCGTGATTTTATGGGGAGGTCTCCTGGGGGTGATGAAGGCAGAGGTGGGGTGCTGGCACCAGACAAGCAGCTGTCCCAGTGTTGCTCTTTGCTCTCTGGTGAAGATGGGCTTGCTGGCAGTGGGCAGTGATTGATTCTTTTTCCAGTATTCCCCTGCTCCAGCTTGGTTTGATGGGGAGCTGTGGCAAGCAAACAGCATGCCCAGATTCTGAGGCTACGTGGTCATGTTGCAGCCATGTTCTGGGGGTTTCCTTGTGCCCAGGTGTGCAGAGGATGCTCTCTTTTCCTGATAGAGACTGATGCCTTCAATTCAGAGACTTCCTTGTGCAGCTCCTTGGTGCTGGGCTGTGCTCGTGCTGGGTTTTGCCATCAAGCTGGTTTTGCAAATGCCCACCCAAAATCTGTTTGTTCAGTCTTTGCCTTTGCACTTGGCTTGGTCCCAGCTGGCTGAGCTGGGTTCAGGGGACAGGATCGTGACCTCCATGTGCAATCCCTGCAGCAGTTCAGAGCTGCTGTGGACCCTCAGCAGGATAAGCTGTGTATGGTTGGGGTGTGGGCACCTGCTGACAGTCACCTCTGTATCTGCTCTCCCTCAGGTGGTACCAGACCTTGATCCATCTGCTGAAGGGGAATGTCGGGACGGGGCTGCTGGGGCTGCCCCTGGCTGTGAAGAATGCTGGCATCCTGGTAAGGCAGCTCAGCCCTGCTGTGCTGGAGCTTGTGGGGCAGAGTGACCCCGGGGCACTGGGCAGCTCACACGGCCGCTGTTGGGGCTTGAGTCCCTGCCCAGAAACCTCTCAGTGTTTGGTGACTGGCACGTGTTTGCACCCCAAGCTCTGTGGTTTTGTTTTGCTGCTGAGATTGTTCCTGCTGCTCCTGCATTGTTGCTGTCTGGTGTGGGGGAGTTCAGTGTGTGAGTGAGCTGGGCCTGTGGTTTCCTCGGCTGGGGTCAGGCAGGATGCTGTGTCCAGGCCATGACCTCTTCATCACCTGCATAATAGAGATGTGCAAGATAGTTGGGAAAACAATTCTGGAAGCGCTTCGCTACGCCCAAACTGCCCCAGCTTGCTTCTTTTGCATCATTCCTGCCAAGCTCATGGCTCTGTCAGGTTGCTTGGTCCTGGGGGGCTGGTTCCTGGGAGCTGCACCAGAGCTCTGGTTCAGCCTCCAGTGGTGTTTGCACTCACCCAGCCCGTGGAGTTCTGTCTGGAAGTAGAAGGTACCGTGCAGCTCTGCCTTTGGCCGTCAGAGTGCAGCCTTCCCCCTCTCTTCCCTGCAGCTGGGTCCTGTGAGCCTGCTGGTGATGGGAGTCGTGGCTGTGCACTGCATGGGTATCCTGGTGAAATGTGCCCATCACTTCTGCAACAGGTAAGGAGCAACTTCCCTTCTTGGCCCTGCAGCTCCTACAGTTCTTCCTTCTTGCCTAAAAAGCCCTGGGGTTTTTCTGAAGCCCCTCAGCAGCAAGTTGCCCATGTCAAAGACTCAATTAGGGACTGCTCTTCTTTTTCACAGTAACTGTTTTCCTTTTAGTGTCACTGTTTGCCTTGGGAACTAGCAGACAGGGCTGATGTGATGACCCTTCTCCCTTCTCTGGACAGGTTCCAGAAGCAGTTTCTGGACTATGGAAGCGTCGTGATGTACGGGCTGGAGGCAACTCCCAGTGCCTGCCTGAGGACACATGCCATCTGGGGAAGGTACTGCTCCCCTGCCCCAGGCAGGGACTTGGCTTCGAGCCCAGCATGTGCTACAGCTGGGGCAGAAGAGCCTCTGGTCACTGAGCTGTGTCAGCAGATGAGCACAAGTGATATAAAATGCTATTTGGCTCACCTGTCCCGAGTGCTCAGTGTTCTCCAGAGGTAACGCTGAGGTCTTTGGTCCCGAACTGTCCCCAGCCAGATGTGACTTATTCTAAAGGAGTGGGATAACTAAATGTCTACAGCATAACAAAGAGGTGAATAGGGTCTTGCAGTGCTGGCCCATCTTGCTAGACGTGGAACATGTCCAGTGGCTGCTCCCTGCCCTGTGGGTGTCCCACATTACATCATACAGATCATTGCACATCAGGGGATGGGAGCATTCACCTGTTCCTGTGTCCAGTGAGTCTTGTCTCCAGCTGTGATAATTCAGCAGCAGACTGGAGATGCTAGACACAAAAAGGAGACTTTTCTCCTGAGGCTGGTCCCGACCCTGTGGAAGGGGTGGGAGGGGGAGACTGGTGAGTGAGATCTGCGAGGTTGGGTGGAGAAAAGGTCCTCTCTCCTGATCACAGAGAAGTGGGCTGGGTGTGCTCTGACCTGTACACCCCAACCTTGTGGAGAGCAGCATCACTGCAGTGTGCAAGTGCAACCCAAAGCAACCCAAGTGGTCTCTTATTTCTGTATGATCTGGCTGACAGATGATCTTCTTTTGCCTTCCAGGCGTATAGTGGCACTCTTCCTGATCATCACTCAGCTGGGCTTCTGCTGCGTGTACTTTGTCTTTCTGGCGGACAATCTGAAACAGGTTGGACTTACACCTCCTTCGTGAGCAGGGGGGAGGTGAGAGGGTGTGAAGGTGCTTGGGTTGTTCTTAGCTCCTGTGTCCTGTTCTCCACCAAAGGTCTGGTTTCTTTAGGATATGCTGCTCAGAAAAATACCGCTTCTCCGCCCAAGATACTTCGGAGGATTGGTTTTCCTTGTTCAAACAGAGCAGGTTTTCCTGAGAATCCCTGGGATTTTGCAGAGGTGCTGGAGCTGTCTGTGTTGCCTAGGAGAAGTAGGGCCATTCCTAGTGAGGGAACAACAGGAAAGGGATGAAAGCAGAGGGACTGTGCCTTTTCTGTCCTGACCCCCTCAATTAATTGGTTTATTGCTGTTGATGGTAACGTGCGGGTCCCAGGACCTGCTGTGAACCTCTCTTCTCCCTTCCTTGGATCTGTTTGCATTTCAGTTTCTTTCCTCATCCCGTGGCTCTGGAGCTTAATTACATCTTTAGAGAAAGAGTTTCTTCCTGCCAGGCCTCAGGAGGAAATAAACAGAAACTCTGAACCGCTTGGCTGGCTCCTGTTCTGTAAGAAACTGGGAATAATGAGTCCCCATTCCCAGCCTCCGCCAACTCGGTGCCTCGCAGGCACTGCTCAGCTTTTTTCCCCATGTGCTCCTGCTCTGCTCTTGCAGCAGTGGTCTGGTCACTGCCACCACGGCTGTGCCCTTCGTCAGCTCTTCAGTGATGGCCATCGGCTTAAGAGGGGGCTTCTGGGGAGCAAGGGGGGGTCCTGCCAATGTGAGCCTCTTCCTCTGTTCCTGGAGCAGCAGCTGAGGAGATTCCCATTGTGGGGTGGCAGGAGGAGCAAATGGGTCAACCCTGGTGATCTCACGCCACCAGCCCCGAGAGCAGGAGGCAGCAGGGTGTGTGCAGGGGCCAGGCTGCTGCTGGCCCTCACCCCTGGGAACAGCCCCCTGCTCCACTTCAAGCTGGGCTTCTTCCTCCTCAGCTCCTCACAGCAAAGACTGAAGGCTGCCTCAAGCCTCAAGGGAAATTTGCAAAAACCTGCAAATCCACACCGTTTTTTTAGGCCACAGGTGGGAAACCCCTTGGCTTTAGTTTTGGAATTTTTTGGGGTGGGGAGAGGGGAGTGTTGCTTGTTTCTTTTTGTGGTGAGGAATAGCGTGTTAGGTGGGGAGTCATGGTGCAGGTGGGACCTTGGGCGAGGTGCCACTGTGTTGGGCAGGGCTTTGGCTTGGAAAACAGCTTTGGAGCAAGCCATGAAGAGGCAGGGCAGGCTGGGGCTTGAGCAGCACTGTCCCATGGGTGCGTGGCCCTGTGCTGCCCTCTCCCACAGAGGATACTGGCTTACATAGAGTTCCTCAGCCTCTCCTCTGGGGCAGGACTTGCTCTGGAGCAGGTTAATTCAGTTTTCAGGCCATTCTTTGCTGCAGTGACTGGACAGGACCTGGTACCTGAACCAGCTTAGTCATGGTTGTTTTGGTGATTCAATGAGCCCATGCTCTTGGGAGGGATGGCTCAGCCACCTGCTGCCTGGGCCTGAGCTATCTCTAGAAGTGAGCACATGGCCTGGAGTACCTTTGGAGTGAAAGACTCCAAGGAAAGAATGATTTGTCATGAAGAAAGTGAACTTGGGCGCCAGCAGTAGTTTCCAGATGTCCTTGCACGTGAATGAGGCGCTGGGTGGCTGAAAGACTGTGTGACTTAGACAGCATCTTGGTGCAACAAGAGGAAAAGGACCTTTGGAAATAGCACTTAGTGCCTCTTTCCTCTCTTCTCAGCTGGCCTCAGGGGCTGTGCAAACATGCAGCCTGTGCTCTCTGCCCTCTGTGTGCCCGGCTGCTGAGTCCTCCTGCTCGGTGAACCTGGGGTAGGGCAGGATTTGCTGTCCTGGCTCATGTGCAATAGCCAGTGCCACCTCTGCCCCCTGCAAGATAACAGGGATTTGCTTCAGAACTATCTGAAAACACATGTTGGTGTGATTTTAATCAGCTAGCTGTGTTTGAAGTGAGCTCTTGGGGTGCACTGACCCACCTGGGATGGTCTGCTGAGATCTGTGGCTTTAAGACCTGTGTGATGGCATTCACCAGGGCTTTCTGTACTTCCCCAGGTTGTCTCTGCTGCAAATGGGACCACCAATGACTGCAGCTCAAACAAGACAGTAGTGATGACCCCCACCATGGACTCCCGGCTGTACATGCTCTCCCTCCTGCCTTTCGTGGTGCTGCTCACGTTCATCCAGAACCTCAAGGTCCTGTCCATCTTCTCCATGCTGGCCAACATGGCCATGCTTGTCAGCCTTGTTGTGATCTACCAGTACATCGTCAGGGTACGTGTGTACGGCTCCCCTCTCTCATTTCTGTGCTGTCCCACATTTTGACAGGTGGAGGGAGCTCGGCAGTGGGGTGTTTGGATGCTGTGGGGTCCTGCTTGTTCCTGTGGGCATGATAGTTCCCTGTGCTCTGCAGGGCTTTCCCTGCAGCATGGGCCTGTGACAGGGAGTGATGGGAACAGGCCAGATCTTCCCCATCCTCCCCGTGTCTGAACTCTGCATGGGCTTTTTTCCAGGACATACCTGATCCCAGAAACCTGCCTCTAGCAGCAGCCTGGAAGACCTACCCTCTGTTCTTTGGCACTGCAATCTTTGCTTTCGAAGGCATCGGCGTGGTAAGTCTGGGCACGTGGCATTGGGGCTGCTGCACAGGAGGCTCAGCCCTGCTCGGGCTTGCTGCAGCACCTGCTCTGCTGTGCAGCTGCATTTGCAGCTGAACTCTGATGATAAAATCCAAATTCTGGATGATGCTGTTAGCTTTAGCTCCAGGCTATCTCCTGGGTCAAACTCTGGTGCTTCCATCTGAGGCTGGAGGAGCACATGCTCCAAACCTCAGGGGGCTGCTCGCTGCTTTAGAGGCAGCATTATCTGGCAGTAGATCAGGGATCACACCAGCCTCTGCCTTGGGCTCTGCTGGCTGACCTGCAGATGAGGAATTGTCCTGAGTCTTGTTGCCAGGCTGGATCCTGAAGTTTCCTAAATGGGAGGCCAAAAAGCGTGGCATGAAAAGATGTGATCCATTCGTTCCCACCCTGCTGCAGAGGCACCGAGGTCTCCCTTCGGCAGCCGCGTGGCCCCAGCCTGCCCATGCAAATGGGCCTCTCATGCAAGATGCTGTAAATAGACCAACTGTGTCTGTGAAAAAAGCTGGGTGGGTGGGTGGAGAGCTTGATGACTCCCTAAGATGTTGTGGGTTGTTTCCGGGAGCTCCCTTCAAAGGAAGAAAAAATGTTTTCATCTCTTAATATAAGCAGGCTGTGTAAACACAGGGCTGGAGAGGGCCAAATCCGTTACAGGAGTGTTTACTGAATGCTATGCCCTGGGCAGAGGGGTCTTGCCAGCACTGAGGCACAGATGCTTTCTTCCTTGCATGACTTGGAGGTGAAGAAGCAAATAAAAGTTATTCCTGTCCTGCCTCCTCACCAGATCTGCCACTGTGTCTCTTCTTGAAATCAACACTACCCAAGGACAGCTATAAAAATTTGCTGAAGGCCTATATTTAGTGTTAGTATTATAGAGGTGAGAGGCTTACCTTTGTCCTTCCTCTTTTTATTGTCCTGCCTGGTTGAAATCTGTCCAGACAAACTTGATGGCAGAGGAGAGTGTGTCTTGGTCTTTCCAGGATTTGCTGGGGAAAACAGGACAGTGTGAAATAGTGGGCATGGCTGTGCTGTTTTGGAGTGCAGAATGTCATGCACCCAAGGTATGGGCACCTTGGCATTGCCCCAAGACCCAGCACTGGGCACAGCTCCTGCCAAGGGCTTCCATTCTTAAGGCAAGCTCATGGGTGACCTGTTGGAGACTTCCTGTGCCGAGCCTGAAGGTCTCCAGTGGAAATTGGATCTCCAGTACAGTTTTTTTTTCAACTGGACTTTTCAGGCTCCCTGTGTGACTATGCCATCCCCTGGCATGGCAGGCTGTGCTTGGCCATGGGGCTGCCCCCCTCATGCCTTGGGTTTTAACTTTTATATTTTTCAAATCCTGTACTGCCTGGTGTGTAACTGTGAAGTTTCTTGTAGCCTGTTAACTTCTGCTCTCTCATGCTGGGTAGACACAACACAGCCTCTCCACGCCTGCTCTCCAAGGACACCCTGACCGTCCTAGGCCCAAAAAGTATAAACCAAAAGCCTCTAAAGGGGGGGGCAAGCTTGGAGAAATTACATCATTAGCTGAAGCTTTAATTGGAGAATTCACCCTGATATGCAAATGACCCAAACCTATAAACGTGTGAAGAACTCATGGCCTGTCGTCCATCTTGGGGTCCATCTTGGCAGTAGCCTCTGGACTCCCCAGGGTGTACCTGTGAAGGGCCTTCAAATAAATACCTACCTTTATTCCCTTATTCCTGTCTAGTCTCTGGTTTTTTAGGTGGCCACTTCAGGCATCACCTCCAGATTTTTGGGGCTAAGGGGTATAGAGGAATGGGCAACCTGCTGCTCTGTCATCTTCCTCCTCCTCCTCCTCTTCTCCCAGGTGCTGCCTCTGGAAAACAAGATGAAGAACCCCCGGCAGTTCCCAGTCATCCTCTACGTGGGGATGAGCATTGTCACCATCCTGTACATCAGCCTGAGTGTCCTGGGGTACCTGCGCTTCGGGGCGGACATTCAGGCCAGCATAACACTCAACCTGCCCAACTGCTGGTGAGTCCCTGTGGGGGGTTGAAGCACAGTTTTTTAAGAGAACTGATCTGGGTGAGCATGAAGATAGCTGTATTTGCCCAACTTCAAGGAGTGAGACAAGGGTTGTCTGCTGTATAGGCTGGAAGAGGCTCATTGCTGCAGTGTCTGAGCCTGGTCTTGGAGCTCCGGCTGCTTCCTTGGGGTCCCTGGTGGTCCCTGCCTGTGTAGGTGCAGCTCCTGCGTTTTTCTTGGAGCCTCGTGGCATCTTTTTGGTGCTCAGCAGTGCTCTGGCTGGCAGATGTTTAACACAACCCCCGTGCAGCCGTACCAGAACATCACTGAATTGTGCAAAACCCGCTTCTCTTCCTCAAATGTAGCACATGAAAAACTAATCCAAAGCTGGGAGCTCCCAGAGGGAGTGAGATGTGACATCTCCATGTGTGGGTTGTGTTTCTTGTTTGCAGCCCTGGAGCTCAAACTCCCACTTCTGGGCTTCACATTGTGCCTGGATGTGGCTCATCTCGAGCTAATGCTTTGCCTGTGAGCACTGGTGCCATGAGGATACCCCTTCCTTCCGTGGGGGCTGAGCTCTGCAGCAGCCTCCCAAACCTGTCTCTCCTCTGGGATCTGGTGAAGCCTCTTGAGATGTTCCAGTTGCTGTCTGGGAGCCCTGTGGCCTGACCCCATGCTTGCCTGCCTGCCTGGGGGGGTTGTTTCTCCTCTTGCCAGGGCTGGTGGCTGCTGCAGCCACTGCCCAAGCTTTGTGTTGCTCTGTCCCGGGGCATGTGCCTGCTCAGTGTCGTGGCTCAATAGTCATCCCACAGGAGAAATGCAAGCAGTTCTCTTTGATGGTCTCTGCTGGCTTGAAATCCTGCAAGAGACCAGAGTGAGAACTGGAGCTGGAGATGCCTGTCCTCCTCCCCAGCCCACCTTCTCTGCTGCTAGTAGCACCTCTCTCCATGCAATGTGACTCACTGTCTCGCTGTTGGAGTAAATTTGGGCAGGACTCGAGTTTTGAGTCACTGTGGCTTCCACATGCTGTCCCTGTAGAGCTGCACAGCTGGGGCTCTGGAGACAGCAAAGATCTGATGAAAATAGAGCCTGGTTTTGCTTTAATTATTGCTGTGTGAGTTTCTTTTCAGTTTGAGTGCAGGGATGTTAATTCATGCTGGGTCTGGGTAGTGACTGCCCAAGTTGGTGTTGGTGTGGTAGAAGATCCTGCTCCTGCTGAGAGCCTTGTCTTGTCCTCTGCAGGGGCTGGGAGCTCTGCCAGGTCCCTGCTCTCAGTGAAAAGGGATGGGGCTGGTGGAAAGATGTGCCTGTATTGTAGGGAGGTCTGAATCCCACTGTGCCAGGCACAGGAGGTGTGAATCTCTTCTGCTCAGTAAACTGAAGTGCAGTGTGGAGGAGGGGATGAGATGCTGCTATTTCTCCTGAAGGTGGAAAGCCGGTCATTTCCCAGTTTGGGCTCTGCATCCCACAGCCTGCAATGACATCTCGTGACCTGAAACGTGCAGAGGGGCTTCTGCAGGGAATCTCAGCTCTGTTTGCCCTGAAGAATGACATTCCTTTAGGGCAGGTCCTTAGAATGGGATTGCTGTGACCTGCTAGGCTACAGAGAGAAGAGTGCAAGTGCATGTTTCTAGGATTCGCACCTTCTATCTTTTCTTAAAGTAAACTACTTTTCTGAAAGTAAAGTATTCTAAAGTTACTTTTCTGAAAGTAACCATAGGGTTTTTTGGATAGTGAGAAGAGATCAGCCCTTTGGAAGCAGCTCCTGGGGAAGCCTGGGCACGTTGCAGAGCTCCTGCTGGCTGCTGCAGGGAAGGTGTGCTGTGGTCCTTGTCCCTCGGCATGCAGGACACCTTGATGTTTGTGCATGTTGCCTCTTGGCACAGCGTTCAGTGGATGTTGGACTTAGAAATGGCTTATCTCAAGTAAGGGCAGTGATAATTGAGATAAAATCTTGACTGCTACTCCTGTGCATTAAACCACAGGTGTTGGGTGAAGATTTGCTCCTGAAATGAGTGTCTTGCCCATCCTGCCTCGCCCGTGGGTTTTCTTCCCAGCAGTAAAAGGCTGGGCTGCAGGAGCTGGTCATAAAGTCTGTGGGTGAGAAGTCATGGGCTTTGCCTGCAGCCTGGGAGACGAGGCAAGGATTGTGGTAGATGTGCTGCAGCCTTCCTTGGCTGTAGCCATTGCCTGGAGGTCCCTGGAGCAGATTTGGTGAACGTCTCGGGAATCGCTGAGTTACAGGGTGACTAAGGACTTTCCCAGTCTCATTTCTCTAAAGCCACAGCTTCCTCAAATGAGGAGTGTGTCAGTTCCCAGTGTCCAGGTCTAACCACAGTGTCCAAAATACCATGCTGCTGTGCAGAAATCCTCCTTGCCTCCTCGGAAGGGTTGCCTCACTGCACCATCTGAAGGGTGAAGAAATGCTGTAGTGAGGGGGAAGCTGTTGGGTTGCATGAGGCCAGTTGAAGGTAGGTAATGATAGAGCTTATGGTCCCAGGAGGGTATTTCACTTCTTGCAGCCTTTTGGGATGGCCTGGCAAGGCACTCTGGCTGAAGCAGGCGTTGCTGTGGTTGGCAGAATGCCTCTCCAAGGCCCTGCATGGGCCCGCGTTTTCCGTGGATCAAGGGTAACGCTTGAATTCTTCCATTTCTTGGAATTTAAAATGTCCTTTGATCTTGTTGTCCTGGTTCCTGACCCATGCAGGACAGGTACACGGCCTTCTTCTGTACTTTTTTTTAGCAACAGCTGTGAATTGTGGATTGCCCTGAAGCACTTTATGGCTTTTATAGAACCACTTGCTTGGGAATACCATGATAAGATGTGCCAACCGTGGGTCGGTGGCTCAAGGCTCCTGTGCACATGTGTGGCTGCACGGCCGCACTCTGGACTCTGGAGATAACTTTGTGCTCAGTTTGCCTGTGAAACCTCAGGGTGATTTAGGTTGGAGAGGACACCATGGGATCACTGGGTCCTCTCACCTGCTCAGAGCAAGGCCAGCTTAAATGCTGAGTATCGGTAAGGACAGTGGTTCCCTGCCAATCCAGGTCCTTCTTCTGGCCCTTAACCATCCTTTGGAGATGTAGCTCTGTCCCATTGCACCTGGTTCTTCTGCTGTGCAGCTCCAAGAAGAGCCTGTTACTGTCTCCTCCGTGCCCTCCTATTAGGCAGCTGAACACATTAATAACATCCCCTTTTAACCTTCTTATCAAGCTGAATGAGCCCAGGGCTTGCAGCCTCATTTTGTAAATCATGCTCCAGCCTCAACCATCTTAGTAGCCTGCACTCAACTTACTCTGGTAGGTCAGTGTCCTGTCCTGGGAGTATCAGGACTGGACACAATACTCAAGATGCACAAACCCCAAACAAGAAAGTAATCCCTTAATCCCTATCCTTAACCTCCTGGCTATGCTTTTGCTAACAGCCTGGTTTGTGATTGCCCTTAGTCACTGCAGGATTCTGCCACTGGCTCATGTTCAGTCTGCTGCCCACCAAGACCCCCAGCTCCTGTTTCCCTGGCCCCAGCCCTTCCCATGTGTGGGATTTTGTGTTTGCACTTGAGCTTTGCCTGTGACATCATGTTGTTGCTCCAAGCTGTGTCAGCCATTTTGTCCAATTTGATCTTGCTTGGAATTTCCTGAGAATGTGCTCTGGGTCACTGAAAGCTCATCCAAGTCACTGATGAGGATATTTCCATGACTGCCCCTTGGCAAATCCCTGCTTGCTGTTCATGCTATGTCCAGTATGTGCCTGGAAATGGATGCCAGGAGAATTTAACCCATACTCTTCTGGGGATTGAGGTGAGGCCGATTAGCCTGTAGCTTTCCTCATCCTTCTTGAAGGTGGATATTATTCTCCTGCCAAGGCAGCAGGACCTCTCCTGAGCACCCTGCTCTTTTGAAGATGATAAGGTGGCTTCAGGCTCCTGTTGGCCACAACCTTGAAAACATCTGGTCTGGTCCCACAGACTTGTGTAACATTCTATTCACCTAGGTGATCCCTAACTCCATCTGTGGGAAATGTTTGACTCTGCCATAATCTGCCACTAGTGTTCAAAGTTGTCCTGCATGGGAATGCTTGGATTTCTCTGATTTGAGGCTGTCGTAGCAGGTGGATGCTGAGACGTAGCGTACAGAAGGGCACAGGCCCAGAAAAAGTAGAGGGAAGGCAGGAGCCAGATACATTCCTCAGTTTGGACCCACCCCATCTTTACCCAAGTGGTATGGCCAGGACCCATGTTTCCTGCTTGGTTAGCGTGTCTTGACTTGGGGAAGGGTTAGGACCGTATGTGAAGTAACCAGATGTTACTTCTCTTTTGGAAAGGCTTTTTCTACTGCTGGGAAGCTGAGGGCAGAGATGGGGCTGGGAGGTGCCTTTTGGTCACCTGTGACTGGCTCTCTCCTGCAGCCACACTGTATCACTGCAGGGTCTGGGACATGGTGAGATCTGACTTGGGGTGAGCCTGAGGTGCTGCTCACACTCTGCCTTCCTTCTGCTCAGCCCAAATGGCTCTTTCAACTGTCTTCCCCCCAGACATGTATTATGCAGCATCCCAAAAATAGCTGCTCTTATTTGTTTGATGGAGGAGGCTGAGTTACCTGTTCACGTCGCTTTGCTTTCGGAACATTGTGATGTTCACTTTGCATGGAAGCCCAGGCTTATCCCAGCAGTGCTGTCCTCTTGCCCCTCCTCAGAAGCCAAGCAGTAGCTGGAATGTGTAATCATGGCTGCAGCTGATACATGTCTTTTCTGTCTCTTGCTCAGAAAAAGGTCCTTGGGAATTAAATGCATCATGCCCAGTTTTTTAAGAGAGTGTTCAGGAATGGAGACCACTGGCTCATAAAAATCCTTGTAGAGCATCTCCCTTCTGCTTTTTGCTGTTTGTTGCAGGGGCTGGAGCAAGAGTCTGTCTCACTGTGTCCTTGTCCTTTGCAGGCTGTACCAAGCTGTCAAGCTGCTCTTCTCCTTTGGGATTTTCTTCACCTACGCCGTGCAGTTCTACGTGCCTGCCGAGATCATCATCCCTCCCCTCATGGCCCGGGTGTCGGAGCGCTGGGGCTGGCTGCTCAACCTGCTCCTCAGGGTGGTCCTGGTCTGTGTGACCTGTGAGTACAAACCACATTGGCTGACTTTCCCTATGAGGCTGTGGCACCTCCTTCCCAATGAGCCTTCACCCCTTGCCCCAGCAGCTCTGGCCCTGCTGCTCAAGCCCTCACAGCTGGCAGTCTGCGGGCCTAGCTAATGCAAGCCAGTGGGTCAGGGTGGCCTCCAAGGAGCAGCAGCTGTGGTCCTCTGCCCCCTCTGTATGGGACCAGTCTTGTCAGTGGAGGAGAAGTAAACTGCATTGTTTAGAAAGGGCAGATCCCCATGGAGCCCCAGGCCTGGGATTCTCCCGATGGCAATTTTGCGGGACATTGAGTCCCACCAGGGTTTGCATGAAACACCCAGCACAGGGTTCAGTGCCAGGGCAGCCCAGAACAGAGGCTGTTTTCCATAGGCAGTGTGCAGCCAGGCTCCTCATGCCTGTGTGATGGGACATGACTGCAAAGGAGTCACTGACTGTGAGGGCTGGGGTGTTCTTGTGCCCGTGCACTCATTGCAGCGTGGAGCACAGCAGGAGACAACTGACAGGGGTAGGTGACCCAGAACCAGAGCCCTGCTGTGCTGCAGTGCAGAGTGTGCTGCCGGGCAGGTGCACCTGGAGCAGCCCCACAGGGTCCCTTCCTTTCCTGGTGTGTGGTGCCTGTAGTGAGGTTCTGGTGGAACAGGCTCCTGGCTCGAGCCTGGTAGACCTTTGGGAAGGGTGTGGAGCAAATCAGGTGATATCTGATTTTGGCTGGCTTTGGTTGCTGAGGACTAAACGCTTGCTGTTGTCAGCACAGCTGAGACGCTTGACTGAGCTCCCTGGCGTCCCCTGCTGAAACGGAGCTTTGCTCCATGGCTTGATGCTGCTGATGCACCAGAGCTGAGCATCAGGGACCTGGCCCCGCGTCCCAGCTGGCTTTGGTTTGGGTTTGAGGTGCATGGTGCTTACTCAGGGGTGGTGGAGCTGGCTGAGAGAGAATGCTGCTGTTTCTGGGCTCTCACCAATGATGGGCCAGAAGCGCTGCATTAACAGAGGTGGGCGAGGCCCATCTCCTCTGCGCTGAGTTCCTGAAGCCTTCGTGTCCTCAGAGGGTGCAGGGATGAAATCCAGCCATGCTGGGCGATGTGCTCTGGCCACTCTGTTGCTGTGGGTGGACTTGAAGCCTTCTTGTGGGGTTGGGGCCTCTCCTGGAGAGTGTTGGGCTGTGCCAAGCCAAGGAAGTGAAGGCTTGGAGAGATGGGATGGCTTTAGGCATCGGCAATGGCTGTACCCTCCCATTTCGGAGTAGGGAGGCTGCACAGTGTTGGTGGAAGGATGCTGGTTCCTTTGTACCTCCTCCCCTCACCCTTCCATGTAAGGGATCTCTGTGGCTGCTGCTAAGGATAAAAGCAATTAGGGGGGGTTGAATGAATATTCATTGGAAGATTGTGTGGCTGCACAACAAGCCCCCACCAGGGCTTTGGCTCCCAAAGAGAGGATGCAATCTGCTGTATGGGTGTCTTTCAAGCTTAAGACTTCAAAACCATCACGCTTAAAACCCCTTTGAATTAATACCTGCAGAAATCAGACTGTTTTCCCGGAGGCTGAGGACTGCAGCTGGTGCTTCAAATCTGCTTATTTTAGAGGGGAGTTAATAATTTTGTTTACTTTTGAGTCTAAAGAGCAGTGTGGGGTGGGCTGAGGATGCTGTTGGAGGGCAGCTGCTCTGCTCTCCACACAGGCTG
This sequence comes from Oreocharis arfaki, assembly GCA_013398015.1. NCBI lineage: Eukaryota > Metazoa > Chordata > Aves > Passeriformes > Paramythiidae > Oreocharis > Oreocharis arfaki. The sequence goes on from VZRR01007034.1 coordinate 17,545, forward strand.
CTTGCAGCAGAGACCTGGCAGAGCACTCCTTTGCCTCTGTGCAGGGCTGAGCACCAGGATAAACTGGCTCAGGACCTTTGTTGCTGTTTCCTTTGGTGAAGGGATGGTTTATCTCTAGGCTTATCCAGATGACAGCAGTGCTGCAGTGGTGGCACAGTAAATCTCCCAAGCCTTCCTTCTCCTGCAGTTCCATGGGTGATCTTTGGCTGAGCCAGGCTCCAACAGCCTCCGTTGCCTGCAGCTGATAGCCAGGGAGAGAACAAATCCCTCCAGTAAGGAGCCCTGAGATGTCCCTTCTCCACAGAAGGGTTCTGGGTGGTTCTAGGTGCCTCCTGTTTACAAGCAGAGCTTTCAAAGCAATAAACCAATTTATTTCTCTTGGTCACTGGTTAAACACTGAAGTCTGCTTTGCTTGCAGAGGGTGCTCTTGTGCTGTGCAGAGCTCTGGTGACATCCCTCTGTCCTCTCCTGGCGCCGTGCAGGAGGAGGGGGAGCAGGAATATCCCGGAGCTCACACTGCTAAGCTCGAGCTGTCAGGAGTCTCCCAGGGGGATTTTCCATGGCTGCAGTTTTCACCTAACAAATGTTCTCCCCCGGGCTGCGCCGTGGGCGTGCTGCTGCTGGAGCAGCTCTAAACACATGCAAACCACACACACGGATTGATTTGGGGTGGGGGGAGATGCCTTTTTCTTCCCATCTTCTGCTTTTATGGGGTTTCTGAGGCTTTATGGCTCCCCAGGTGTGGGGAGCAGGAGTGCTGGCTCACACAGGGGGGTCGGGAGTGCTGGCAGCCAGCGGCACCCATCCTGCTCAGCCCTGGAACTTGCTCTGGTGGCGCCACAGGGCGACAAAAAGGGTTGTTAATTCAACAGCTTAATTGCTTCTTGGGGAGGAGTCGCCCATAAAACGTGTGGCCTTGTCTTCTGTCAGGGAAGAGGGCAGAGGTGTGACTCAGCCAGTGGCATCCCTGGGTGGGGTTTTGCTTGCTTTCCCACAGGGAGGAGCATCTCTGCTGTCTGGAAGGTGGCAGCACTGATGCCGTGTCCGTTCCTTCTCCAGGCGCGCTGGCCGTGCTCATCCCGCGCCTGGACCTCGTCATCTCCCTGGTGGGCTCCGTCAGCAGCAGCGCCCTGGCTCTCATCTTCCCCCCGCTGCTGGAGATTGCCACCTACTACTCCGAGGGCATGCAGCCCCTCGTCATCGCCAAGGACATCGCCATCAGCCTCTTCGGCTTCCTGGGCTTCGTGATGGGCACGTACGAGGCGCTGGTGGAGCTGGTGGCACCCACGGCCACCGTGGTGAACGCCACCACTGTCCTGCTGCAGTGACTGTCCCCCCGCCCCGCCGGCCCCTGCGGACGCCGAGCTGGGGGTGCACGGACGCCGGGCACTGCTCTGCTGGGAACGGCCTCCCCTCTCCTCTTGGGAAGCGGGGTGGGTTTGGTCTGTGAGAGGACGGGGCTGCCTGGCACCGTGGCTGCCCGGCTGCAGCAGGATCCTGCCCTGGGCTCAGTCCGGAAGGTGGGATCCGGGCTGGGGCAGTGCCTTGCCTGGGGGCTCTTAGGGCAGGTGGTAGAGCAAAACAGCCCCTCTGTAAATAGTCACTTTGAGAGGTGAGGAATCCCAGGGATGTAGATTTGATTTTATTATTTTTATTTTTTTAAATCCCAACCTTTCCATATTTCCCCTGTCCCTTCAGTCAGGGCAGGGAACAGGGACTACTCTTTTTTGTGCCAGTTTGATTTTTGTTTTGTTTTTTTTCCCCTGAGCACTTTATTTTTACAGCAACAGACAAACCTCAGCTCAGGTTAGAGAGCATGGAGCTGCCTCCTCACCCCGGCCTTGTGGGGAGGGTGGGCAGAGGCTGAGGTGTGGAGCATCCCAGGGCCAACAGCTCTCTCTCAGTGGGATTCCCAGCCATGAACACTGGCTCCTGCAGTGCTCCAGCTCTGTTTCCAGCTACCTTGAGCAGGAAGTCTGAGCAGGCCCTGGAGCTGGGCCCTGGGCATGGCACCTCCCTGGCTTGGGAGGGTTTGCTGAGCCCTGGCTCACGCTTTCAGCAGTGACACTCATTTATCCCCATCCAGCGCACAACCCTGTGCATGGCTCTCAGAAGCTTTACAGAACCGAGGCGTGTGGGGAGCAAAGAGGCTCTGCCATAACCAGGGGCTGAGCTGGTCCCCTTTGGGTGCAATGGGGTGTCCCTGGGGGTCACCACGAGCTGCCCACACGCCACAAGAATACATCACCTTGTTTACAGTGCCTGAGCTGGCCCTGGCACGCTATGCCTGCAGGCCGATACTGAATGTCAAATCACACACAAAAACTCTGTAATATTTCTTTTTTTAACCATTTCTCTCCTGGTTCCACTCCCTCTGCATCCTCTGCCTCTGCCCAGCTCTTCTCCTCCTGTAGGATGCAGCTCCCTAGCACTCCTCCCTGTGCTCCTGTTGCTTCTTTTGTCGTGGCTGGTGCATGCCTGGCGGGGACAGTCCCGTGACGCTGCTGCTTTCCTTCCTCTGAGAACCCAGCTTCCTCCCTAGAGAGTTTCCTTGCCTTTCTGCTGGATTTCTACTTTTTTTAAGACAAGGGAGCAAATGCATCCTCCACAGGATAGGCTGAACTCCTGCCTGCTAACGCAGCATCTCCCAAATGCCATCTCTCTGTGGAGAGCCTTCATCTCTCATCCCACTGCAGCAGTGTCTCCCTGGGGGTGGGCACAGGCTGCTGGTGGTGGGAAAGCAGGGTGAGTACAGCACCAGTGGGCTGCGTTCTCATCTTTGGTGGAGGGTGAGGTTTGTGGTTATTTTCGGTGTTTGGCAGGATTCTGGGAGGAGAAGGCTGTGTGGAGCCCTGTCCCTGCAGCCTGCCTCTCCCTGGATGCTGCTTGTGTCTGCACTGTGTCTCCTTTGCTGGCAGTTCTGGGTGCCCCGTGCTGGTACGTGGCCAGGTGTGGGGTGGGTCTGTGCCATGTCACTGCTCCTTTCCAGCCCCTCACCTGCTCCCTGAATCTCTTGGGGTTCACCTCGTCTCCTCCAAGGCTGTGCTGGGGAAGGTTTTGGCATGAGCAGCATTGCTTGGTCAGGAGCAGAGCATAGCTTTAATTCAAATCCTCCCTCTGGAGGGCACCATGGGGATAGAGAGGAAGCACCCAGGGCTGGGAAAGGGCTCCAGGGCATGACACAGGTGGGAGAAGTGCAATATTCATGTCCATCTCTGTGTACTGACCCCAGCGTGGCCCTTGGGGTTGGGTTTGAGTCAGAATTGTCACCCTCAGCAGAGGAGGGAGTGCTGTGAGGAGCGGGGGATGTCTGGTGCATCCCCTTGCCCTGCTAGTAGTGCACTCTAAGAAGGCTGGCCACATTTTAGGGACAGCTGTGTGCCAAGGCATGTCCCCAGCCTGGCACTGGGCATCAGTGGGTTTGCTGATGAGGCTCTTGGCATCCAAACTCACTTTGCAAGCAGCAGTGAAGACCTAATTTCCAAGGGGACTGGGATATCACAGAAGCATTAAATGGGTTTTGCAGCTCTTCCCTTTTATTGGGGTGAGCAGGGGGGTTTGAAGATGGGATGCTGGTGGCACACGAGGTGTGAGGGGCTCTGCTGAGCCGCGGGGAGCTGGCACAGGACCCGATGGACACAAAAACTTGACACTTGTATATTGTAGGCTGCTCGGTAACCAAGAAACTTGTCTGTGTTAATATAGCAATGGTCACGTCCATGTCTCGTGCCTATGGATATTGTCAGCGTACAGCACGGGTGCTGCCCAGTGGGAGGGCTGCTGCTGCACCTGAATCATGTATCTTACTTTAATCAATAAATATGATCTATTTTTTATGTGTAAAGGCTTTGGAGTGTCAAGTGTGGGTTTCTCTTCCAAAAGAAGTGAGAGCAGGAGACGTGGAGCCCAGCAGGCAGGCAGGATCCCACCCTGTGCTGATCCCACCCCCACACAGCACACACGATTTCCCCTCCTAGAAAGGGTTTCAAATAAAAGTGTTCCAGCTTTGCTGCTTGGAAAACTTAATTTTTCTTCTGACCTCATTTATGCAAGTAGGTTGTGGGCAGAGCTTATGGGCTTGTAGGGCTGGGCTTTTCTCTACCCAACCAAAGCTGTGCCTTGGTTTCTCATCTCCCTATTTATGCCAAAAGTGGGGCTGCAGCTGAAAAAAGAGCCTGGCATGTGAAAAAAGATGGGGGATGCTGAGCTGCTGCTGATCCGCCCAAGAGATCAAAGGAGCAAAAGTCAGCCCACGCTGGGAGACTCTGGCAGCAGTGCTGCAGCTCGGCTTATCCTCGCTGCTGAATAATTCATGCCATTGCAGTGTGTCATTACAGGGCTGCTGGGGAAATCAGTGCTGTAAAAAGTTCATCTTTAGAAACGCTGACAGAATTTTTTTCTTAAACTAGGAGCTTTTGATGGGGACTGTGGATCTGAGGTCACCTGAACGATGGGGCAGGAGGGACCGCCGAGCACAGGCAGCTCCAGGTGCTTCAGGGTATTTCTGACTACAGAGAGTCACCATGGTGGGATCCACAGGGTTGAGCACTGCAGGGCTGTTCCCATCCCCTGAAATGGCTTTGCTGAGGCTGCTCCTTCCCAGGTGTCACTTGGTGGAGCATCATCTCAGCTGCTTTTGCCCTGTGCTGTGACCACTGGCCAAAGCAACCTGAGGGAGTTAAAAAATCTGGAGGAAAATATCACTGTTATTTGTGCTGCTTCTGCTCCTGGGAGGAACAATTTGTGCTCTCCTTATGAGCAACAGTGGCACTCTCAGTTCCCTCTTCTCTCTCCCAGTGTCTCAGACTGTTCCTGAGACACCTCAAAATGAAGTGTTCTCAAAACAAAGTGCAGGAGTTGTGCTCTTTTAGGATGATGTTCAGAGGGATTTACCAAGCCGAGTAAAACCAACTAGGTAAAATAGTTCTAATCCAGGCAGGGACTGCTTTCTGTTGAGCAGAGCTGGTAAAAAAAATGTTGTGGAAGTACATGGGAGCTTTCAGAGGTAAAACAGGTGGTGTTTGCTGGGGATGCAAATCAAAGCAGGGCCTCAATTTGGGTCCTTTCAAGCCCTTTAGTCCTGAGCTAAGAGATACAGGAGGCTCATGGTTTCCCAGAGCAAGACAGGGTACTGTGGGTCTGTCTGCCTCATCCCTCAGGCCCTTACAGGATCCTCAAAAATGTATTTAACTTGCTGTCCTGGTACTTCCCTGAAAGCTTCTGGTGTCCAAAATAAGCTGTTTTCCCCCTGGCTGGACCTAGGCAAGGATGTCCAATTTATTTACAAGAGAATCCCTGGCATAACTGAATAAAATCATAATAGTAAAAAAATCCAAACTCTTTTAATACTTTCCAAAAATTCAACAACAACAAAAAAGTTACATTGAACAACCAACCGAAGAAAACCTCTCACGAAGAAACGATACATTTCCAAGCACAAGGACAAACAGGCAAACCCACGCTCAGCAGCCCCGGTGCCCCTCTCTGGGCAGAGATTCCAGGCAGTGCTGGCCAGTCTTTCTGGGACACAGCACGGAGTCCCTGCTGCTGGCAGGACCCTGTACAGCTGCACTCAGCGTGGGACCCCCACAGCCACGGGGACAAGGCTTTTCACACAATCCTCAGGGCAGGGTCCCCCTTGCTCGTGTGAGCACAGCCCGACTGGGCAGCCTAGTTTGAGTCTGTGGGTGGTTCCTGCTGTGACTGACCTTGTTGCTTGGTTTTTCTACAGAAATGGACTTTTTTCTTCCTTTTTTTTTTTTTTTCCCTTGGATTTCTGTTAACCAGTGAGAGATGTGCTGATGGGACCAGCTGCATTCCCTCTTCTCTCTCCCAGTGCCAGGGAGCAGACATGGAGAGGGTTTGCACCAGCTGATCCATTCCATGAGCAAACTGTTGGCTTGATGCAAGCCCTTGGAGCCAGAGCTGGGAGCAGGGAGCCTCTGCTACCCCACACGGGGCACTGCCAGGCTGTGCGTTGCTAGTCCTTTCACACCTTTCTCCACCACGACTGCTGCCATACCTGCAGTGCTTGCCCTCCTCCTCCTCATCCTCCCCACAGCCAGGAAGCCTGGGGTGGGAGGAGGTGGCATGCTGTGGTCCTACATGGTGTTGGAGGCAGTCCCCTTGGTGAGGAGGCAGGTTAGTCATTGGCATCCCTGGAGCATCCTCTGTCCCAGCAGCGGCTGGAGCATTTCCCCTCCATTTGCAGCAGTAGCACCAAGGAGGGCAGTGAGGGGAAAGATCCAGCCAAAATTACAACCCAGCCACGCAGGGGGAGATGCTGCAAGCTGTGGGGGGGCACACACAGGCCTCTCTTCAGCAGCGTGTGCCAGCCCTGCACTCTGTTCTGCCTGGAGATGTGCTTCTCCCCATGTCCCACGAGCGAGCCCCGTTAGAACATCACCTCCTCGCAGCTCCCGTAGTCACTCTCCACCATGTCGGAGCCCTCGTAGTTGGGTGGTGGCAGGGGCTGGGCTCGGATGCTGGGCTGGTGGCCGAGCTCGCAGTCGGCGTAGGAGGGCTGGGCCACGCTCAGGCGCATGCTGACCCTCTTGTAGCCCGGCTCGGGCTGGTACGGGACCCCCTCGCCCTGCACCAGCTGCGCTGGGTAGTAGCTGATGGCAGTGTACTCGTTCTGGCACTGGGATGCTCCCACATCCACGGGGCCCAGTGGCAGGAAGTCCTCCAGGTTCTGGTTGCTGTAGCGGGGTGGGATGGGGGCTCGCTTGTTGCTCTGGTCCAGCGGGAAGGGGAAGCCCCCGTAGAGAGCGACCGGCTCCGTGTCCGCCGGGGGAGGGTGCGGCGCGGGGAGAGGAGGGTGAGAGGAGGGGGCAGGGGGCCCTTGAATGATCTCGTAGTGGGAATATTCCTGGACATCTGACGACAGGTACCGGGGGGGCCAGTAGGTCGTTTCTGCTGGGTAGACTGGAACAAAAGAGAGTTGTGTTAGCTGCAGCTCTAGCGGTTGTTGCCTCTCTCTTGCTCTCCTGCTAATTCCTTCTGTAGGCTCTGAGCCTCTAGGAGATGTGGCAGACTGGGGAGGAGACATGGGGACAGGGGAGGTGTAGTTGCTACTTTGGGAATTGCAAGGAGCTGAGATCACCCCTGGCTGTGCTGAGGCAGTGTCCCCACCAGCCTACAGACACCCACTACTCTAGCACCCAAAAGACACACTTCATTGTGCTGTTTGGATGCAAGAAACTCATGTTATGAAGGGACTGGGGCAGTGATCCAGTGATCAGTGCATCTCTCCCTTTCCCTGCAGTTACTCTCGTGAGGAACTCCTGCATGGAGTAACCTGGCTGTCCAGAGCCATTCAAGGTGTTTCCCTGAGAATGTGATCTGTCTGCCCAGGAGCACTGATGCAGACGTCTTCACTAAAACTCCCACTGCCTTTTAGGATCTTAATTTTTTCCTTAAATTTTTCTCTTTTACAGGGTTTTTTGACCCAGGATCACAGCCTGCTATGCATTAATGGTTTCTCTGCTGATTGTGTATGAGACTGAGCAGGTTAAAGCAGAAAACTGGGATGTACTGGTGGAAAAAAGGGAAGAAAGGGAAGAAAACTGGGATGTACTGGTGGAAGAAAGGGAAGAAAGATCCAATGAAGGCCCTATAGCAGGACTGGGGCAGTATTTGTCCCTGCTTAACTTGGCTTTAGCCAACACCATTTCTCCCTCACTTTTCCAAACCTCAGATCCACTTCCCAAGGGGACGAGGGATGAGCAAGAGCAAGAAAAAGCTGTGGCTACTGACCCATCTCCTCCCTGGCCCAGGTGCACTTGATGAAGGACTCGTTGTCGGAGTTGGACGGGGGTGCAGCCGGGGGCAGGTTGGGGGCCACGCTGCACACGATGGTGCCCCGGTGCTTCGGGGCGTTGGCCGAGTTGAAGGTGACGAATTCCGGGGTGCCGGCGGCTTTGCGCTGCTCCGGCGTGGCCCGGTCCAGGTTGTTGTGCGCCGCGTCGCTGAGGATGTTGAGCTCGATGGGGGGCACGCCCTGGGTGCCCACGCCCACGCTCTTGGAGAACTCGCTCTTGGACAGCAGGTCGGGGTCCTCGCGGGCCACCGGCTTGTGCTCCTTGGCGCGGTGGCGGCAGCGCTTGCGCACGAGCACGAAGGCCACGGCCAGGATGGCCGCCCCCAGCACGCCGGCCGCGATCTCCGCGATCTCCTCGGGGCCCAGCGCCCACTGCGTGGGCACGATGGCGGGCGTGATGATGGGTTGGGTGCAGTAGTCCCCCTGGTAATCCGACGGGCAGATGCAGTGGATGGAGCCCTGGCTGCTCACGCAGCGCCCGGCGTTGTGGCACGGGTTGTGCTGGCACTCCTCCGCCAGCTTCTCGCACCTGTGGGGAGAAAGGGATGGAGACAACCCCTGTCAGTCTGGGATGCACCAGAACTGCCTCATCCTGTTCAGGGCTCTGGCTTACACCACCTGAGGATGCTCTATTGTGGTCTGCTCTCCCTCCCTCGCTGGATCCTTGCTCCCTGCTTATCCTGGCCGAGGATCCTCGCGTATAAAACAATGCTTTTCAAGAGACCGTGTTTTACAGGGTGGTCCTATATTCCAGTTATGTGCCCAAATTAAAATGGGGGGCTTCCTGCCTCAGAGGAATGTTGGGAGTTCTAGGGCTAACACTGCACAGAGAGATGCTCCCCTCCTGTTAAATCAGGGAGCTCAGGGTCAGTCTGAGGTGTGTTAACCTCTCATAAAATTCCAGGCTCTGTGGAGCCTCTGGATGGTCTGTGGATATCTGCAGGTTGCAGCAAACATTTGGGGAAAGGATGGTGCGAGGTGGTGAGTGGACATCCTTGCTGGAGAGGACTTTTGATATTTTATGGGGCATCTGTAGAACTGAGATGGAATTTCTGATTCTCTGTCCTGCTCCAGCCCACACAACCTAAATGTTCACCAGCAGTACAGGGGACCTTTCCTTCCAGCATCAGTGACCTCTCCATGCTGGGAGGAATACACAATGCTTCATTGGCTTTCCTTTCCTCTTTTTTTTCTTATTACTGAACAAACTCTGTGAGGTTTGCACTGCTCTTGTTGTGGTCAGTGATTGAGGATGTGTGAGCTGCTGTGTGCAACGTGCACCCACAGGCTCCCGCTGACTTCAGGTGTTACACTGCCACCTAATGCTCAGCCACAGGCTTTTATTCCAAGAGCTGCACAGGTAATTTCTGCCTTTGCCTTAATCCACAGGACCGGTGCCCACCCTGGCTAAATGGGCAAGGCAGAAGGATGAACCGGGTGTGATGCTGTTGGAGCCTGCGCTGGAAATTTCTGACCAGGCTGAGCTGGAGGCAGGGTGGGGGTCTGGGAGAGACTGCTGGACTGGAGTGGTAATGCCCATTGTCTTGAGGTGAGATTTGAACTGGATGAATTGGATGAGTCACAGCTGTGAGCTGGGACAGAGATTTCCTTTACAAGAGCTCTGCAGAGCTGGTCCTGGATAGAAACAGTCCCTTTAGCACCCTGCAGGATGGGCGTTCAGGCTACTGAAGCTGGGGACACCTCACAACTGTGCCAGGCAGCTTCCCCCAACCTCAGGGCAGCCTCCTGCCAGCCAGTGCAGTGTCTGCCTGTACCCTCTGCCAGGTCCCCATCGCAGATGAGCTGCCCCCACCACAGCCAAGGTGTTCCCATTATTGCTGAACCCAGCTCCTGTCACGGGGAGCAGCAGCAGCCAGGGGGAGACTCTCCCCCAGCAAGGAGAGGCTTTGAACTGCCCCACAGCACCTGCAGGCACCAAAGCAGCTGTGAGCAGAGGAGGTTTTTCTGTTTATCCCTCGTGCTCAGAGGAGATGGGCACAGAGGGGCAATGGCCACACGATGGCAGAATTATTTGCGTCCCGTTCTGCTCAGCTCTGCCCTCGGACACCTCCCAGCTGCAACGCTCAGGTACCTGCTGTTTGCAATTAATCCCAGAGTGCGTGGATCTGGTGAGCTCCAGAAACGTGCAAGGCTCTTGTTTTCAGCCCATCATGGGATGTCACCTGTCCCAAAGCCCCCCCGGGCCTTACCTTTCGCCCAGGTACCAGTCAGGGCAGTGGCAGGAGTAGCCGGTGGCTGAGAGAGTGCAGGTTCCCCCGTGCAGGCAGGGCTTGGACTCGCAGAGGCTGTCCCCGAGCTCACAGTGCTCACCAGAGAACAGCCCGGGGCAGATGCAGGTGTAACCTGGAGAGGGTGAGAGTGAACATATCCGTGTGGAAAAACGGGCAGGATCAGGGAGGAGCAGTGCCTGGTGCTGGTGGCCCCCCCAGAGGGCTCGACACAGCTACCCAAGCGCAGGCATTTGCTGCTGCAGCAGGTGCTGTGGGGCACCCAGGCCATCCCTGGAGGCGCGGTGGCTGTGCTGCAGGACATGGTGTGGTTGCTGGAGGTTGGGTGGCCACTCTGGGGCAATGCAGTGGCTCTAGGGAGCTGTCTGAGCAACAGGTCAAGCCTGTCCTCTCCTGACACAGACCGGAGATGCAGTCAGGGCACAGCTTTATTGCATGGAGAAGCTGAGGGACAAACCTGGGATAAAGGAAGGGGAACTTGGCTGGCTGATTCACAGTTTCTGACTCTGTTAAGTGCAATTCCCTGTAATTTGTTGTTCTCAGGAGTCTTTAGTCCTGGGAGTTCTCGTGGTATGAAGTGCCTGTCTCAACATGCCGAGTTTCTCCAGCTTACAGGAGATGTCTGCTCACATCAGCCAGAGAGAAACCCAGCACAGCCAGAGACTCGGAGGGGGCTGCTGCTCTCTGTGCTTTTTGCTGCTGTTTAGTGTAGCCCTAAGCACGGGAATGTCCCTGGCTGTTCTGAGCTCCTGCTTGTCACCTGGCTGCTGCTGCTGTGCAGGAAATTCAGAGCTTCCACCTTGCAGCACACTTGGAAAGTCTTTGCTACTCATCCACAAGCTGAACAACCCTGCTTTAGAGCATGGGGCAAACAACTGTGGGCCTGTTCCCACATGTGTGTCAGCAGCTGTACCAGAAGGACGTGCTGACACTGGTGCAGCAGGTGCTGGACACTGCCCACAGGGCTGTGTGTGCCCAAACACATGTCCTGGATGTGGGGCTCACTTGTGTTTGTGGTCCTAAGCGCTGTGGTTGGGGTGGTGCTGGGCTGGCCTGGGCCGTCTCCCCACAGATGTGTTCTCACACGGCCACGTGGCTCCCTGGGCTCGCTCCCACAGGCGAGTCCCTGCCTGTGCTCTAATCCCACACCCGAGATCCCTGGGCACAGCTTTGCATAAACTCGTGCTGCCTGCCCGGGGTCCCTGGGAGTGAGCCCACGGCACTCAGGGAAGCCAAGCAACCAGGATAACCTCATAAATAAACATCCCTTGAGCAATCCCTTCCCTGCAGCAGTGTCCCACCTGGAGCTATGTCCCACAGGCTCTTTCCTGGTCAGCTGGGCCATTTGCAGGAGAAATTGTTCATCTTGGAAGGAAACTATGGGAAGGGCACTGGATGATCATTAGGTTATTACTGAGGGAGTGATTTTTCACCTCCCCCTCCCACTGTATTCTCTCTGCAATGAAAGCAGAGGATGCCTTGACTTAGAGCAGAGATGTGTTTTATCCTCGTGGACTTTGAGCCTCTTCCAGTCCAGCCAGAGAGGTTTTCTGTGCAGAGGATCTGAAGGCTGAGCTGTGAGTGCCAGCCAGACTTAACTGTTCTGTACATTTACAGCTGGTGTCGTAAACAAGTTCACCCAAATCAGGCAGCTGCTGAGTCTACAGGGCTGGGAATCTTGTTCCCAGAGGCAGCGGGCAGGGCAGAAGGTGGTGCCTCCTCTGTCCCCACTTGCTCGCCGGGCAGGGTGTGCTTCGCCAAGGGCCCCAAAGAGCACAGAGCTGCAGGAGCAGCTCCTGCCCCACGCAGCAGCGTGGGAAGCATCCCACTGCCCCTCGGAGGGGCCGAGGCAGGGCAGTACCCACCTCGCAGATGGGGTGTTACGGGGTGCAGCCCTGCCGTGCTGGCAGCTACAACGAGGTGCAGGGCAGGGACACTCAGGGGAGCAGCTCCTCTCCTCGCAGCCCCTGTCCCTGAGACAGAGCTCACTGCGAGGAGCCCCACTGATGGCAGGAACGGGGCAGCAGTGACACTGCCTAGGGCAGAGCCTGTATCAAACCTCTTTTGGGTGTGTGCACCCCACGTTAGCCTGGGACTCTTGGATTTGAGCTTACGGTTTTCCCATATCCCTTTGCATAGCCCTGGGGAGTTGCTCGCTGCAGTGGGAAGAGATCGAGATCTTGGCTTGTTTCTGCCCAGATACCATCACCTCATGATCCCATCTTGCCTGATTCCAGCCTTGTTAACAGCTCCTTAAGCAAAAAGGATGCAGAGGGGTGGGTGGAATTCCTATTTGCATTTTCTTTTTGGCAACACTCTGCTCTCCTATGTCATGCACACTCCTTAGAAACACCTTCCTGCCCTCTGGGCCCATGGTCCACCGGTGAGAGCCAGGATGATGATCTCATACCCTGCAGCTGCTGCTGCACTGAGTCACTTGAGGTCCCCTGGGACAGAGGACCTCTGCCTCCCCTCTGGAATAGCCCCTCCATAGGGATGAATAAAGTTGCTGCCTCTTTCCGCCCCCCCACTGCTTAGTGCTCTCCTCTAGCTCTGCGTGGGATGTTCACATACCTCCTCCATGAGTTTCGGAGCACATCCCGTTGTTGAGGCAAGGGTTGCTGCTGCAGGCGCCGGTGGGGGAGCAGCACTGCCTTATCCCCACCTCCTTCAAGACTTCCTTCGATTGCCCCTTCCCGGGAAGGAGAACCACTTCTCTGCCGTTGATGGCAACCACGTCCAGGCAGCCCCTGAACCCCTGTGTGACTCTCTGGGACTGCAGCGACTGCCGGAGGCCCCCAAAAATCAGGTCTTGTCTGCCCTGGGAGATGTTACAGGTGCCTGGCAGCTGGAGAGAGGCATTTCCCAGGCCATCGATGAGCAGGCGGACGGAAGCGTTCTTCACCTCCAGGAACACCGAGTGCCACTCGCCGTCGCTCACAAAACGTGAGGAGGAGAGGTTCCCAGCAGAGCTCCCCCGGCAGCTGTACCCAAGCTGAGGCACTCCATTAACCATCTGTAAAACACAGAAGCCACAGGCAGCTGTGACACGGGTGGCTGCTGTTTATGATGGGTTTCAGCACTTCTCCTGCTGCTTGTTCCCTATCTCCCTGCCTTCACACCAATGGTCGGGATGATTCCCAACTTTCTGACTCCGGGAAGTACCAGCTAGGCAAACGCAGCCCCTTTCACCAGTGTCGACCTATGCTCGGATCACTTAAAGCCTGTTTAAGTGACTGCAACTTCCTTTATTATGCAAAACATCCCTCTGACACAATTTCACCTGTGGTTGTTTCGTGCAGCCTTTGACCAGCATGCAAGGAGGGAAGCTCGTCTTTCCACATAACAGCGAGCAGAGCCGTGGGATCATACTGCTACTGCTGCAGCTGCTTGCCCTTTCTCCCACCTTCCTGAGCCTGCTGAGAGCCCTGGCATTCAGACTACCAATAACTGCATCACCAGTCACAGATGGACTCTTGTTCTGGGCCACGTGGCTTTAGTTCTGTGCTCACTGTCTCAGTGGTGGGGAAGGTGCTGGAGCAGTTGCTCCTTTGGCAGGGGTTAGGGTGCTGAAAGAATCTTTTTGAGGAGAGGCACTGGCAGCTTTCTCTGGAGGAGAAAAGGAGGACTTGGGAGGCAGAGAAAGGATTTACTTTCATGTACCCATGCTGGAATGCCAGGCCAAAGCTACTGATATGTGCTGCAATCCAATCCTTGATCTCCACCAGCCTGGAGAGAGACTACTGAGCTGCTAAAAGTGAACCATACCAATGTCTTTTGCATTAAACTGGGATATCACAAATTCCTATTTCTGGCCCAAGATTCATCTTTAAGTCATAGAGGATGGAGAAAGGAAAAGTTAGCTGTGTTGTTTCGGGATGAAGTCAGGGTTAAACCCCTTTTTCACCTTTATCTCCCCACTGCTTTGTTGATAAAACCACTCTCTCACAGAAGCCAACAGCCTGTTGAGAAGGAGAAAAGAGATGGAATGAAGTGTTCGTGGGAAACCTGCAGAGCCTGCTATGTAACATCCAGGAATTCATCCCAGGCAGGAGAGATGTCCATGGGGGACATAGAATCAGCGAGGAGAGATGATTCTTGGAAGGGGTTAGAAGAGGAGGAATGATCGTGGGCTACACTGACTCTAGAGAAACCCACAGACAGTATGAAGGGGCTACTCTGGAGAGGACAAAAGGAGAGCAGGACAATAGCTAACTCTTAGGGAAGCCCATGGTATAAATAAATCTCAGTAGGAGGAGAGAGCAACTGCTGAAGGAAGGAAGAAAAAGAAGCAGCTGGCACATGCCATGGAAGGGCCTCGGGGCAACACGTGTGTAAATCCCTCTGCACAACTGGCAAGCACACCAGAGAACTTTGTCACTTCACTTCATCTGCAGGAACATGATTTCACTTCAGATGGGTCTGTAGATTCGGCTTATCAATTTCTGGGGCTGGGAGACAGCTGAGAACTCGATTCCCTGGAGCAAGAACTGACAGGCTGCCAAGCCTTTCCCAGTTTGCCTGGTCTGCCATCCTCTTGCTGCAACCTATTTCTGAACATCAGGAGAGCTCAGAGACTGGAAAAGCGATGATATTCATGCTCTTGGGAAAGCTCTTCCTCTTCATCAAATCTACAAACCACCACTTATGGTCCTTTCAAGGCTTTGGCTCATAGCTGGAGTACTGCAGTCTACAAAGTTTAAAATCTTGAGGGATTCCTTCATTTTTATCAGACCAGGTGGTTTAGAAACATTTTTATCCCTAAGATATTGCTAATAAAGTGACTCAGGAAAGAAAGGATTCACAGGCACTTTTATGGAGGAGGCTTTATGAATGTTTCCTATTGAAAAGCTTGTGGAGACAAGCTTGGGCACAGGAGATCACGGGCTCACTGAACTCCACTAACAATGAGCCTTTTCTCCCTTGACTCCCCTGGTTGGCCTGGATCAGCGAAGTTCCTTGCCATCTTGTACTTCCTGAGCACCATCTAAAGTGCTGGATTCCTTCTGATGAACTATTTGGTGACTCTCCTTCCCAGAGGTGAGGCAGGAATCTTGAGACCGTCCTTGAGACGTTTTTCTCACTGGCCCTTTACAGTGCAGTGTGAAGTCACTCTCAGAGATGAGGACATATGGATGATACTTCTCTGCTCCTGCTCTTCAGGAACGATGGCTGTAGCAGCAGGAGCCTGAAATATGTGCCACAGGTATGTGTGTGGGGGTTGGCTGCTGTGCAGCTCCCTGTCTTTTATAACAGTGGAAAGAAACGCGTTTCACAATAGGAAGATGGGGTTGTGAAACCATGAGAAGGGATGGGGTCATTCAAGGACAGGATGAACACTTCCAGGTAGGATATAATGTGTAGATCTCAATGTGATCAGTCTCAAGGACAAATCTCTGTAAGCTGGTAAGCATGTCCTGTGATCTTAGTCTCCAGTTAGTCCGAATTCAGCTGATGAAGAATATACAAAACCCCTATTCTTTAGTCATGTGCTGCTTTCCTTCTGTTGCCAAGGTGGAAGAGGGAGATGATCTTTGAATGCTTTGGTAGGTTCAGTGTTCAGTCAAAGAGAGGAGAGTGATCAGAATGAAATGTTCCTGTCTCTGCAGGTGTCTGAAACAGTGAAACCACCTGAAGAAAGTGATTGAAAAGAGGGGGGTGTGTGTATGAAAAATATAATTTAGGACTCCTGCTTTGTCTGTTCCATCCATTATTGTAAAGGACCTTTAATGTGAGGTCTGAGGGAAAGTTTGCTCTTTGCTGAAGTAGAAGCAGACCAGTCTGTGGACAATTCCACCAAACAATTCTTTGTCCTGGGAGGTGTGATGCAAGAGAGGAATGAAGAAGCAAGCTGTAGGAAGGAAGGTGATGTACACCTGCTGTGGATGTCTGATGACTCCACACCAGAAACCAACAGGTGCATTCACAGGTGTAAAGAATGATTCACAGTTGTGGCTGCAGCAATCGCCAAACTGTGCCTGGCTCTCACTTGGTCTTCCCAAGCCTTACATTTCAGCTACATGAATTACTAAGGGTACATATTTTTGTGTATTCTTTCTGTGATTCCCTTCCCTGAGAGAGTAAGGTTTTTGTAGCTCTGGAGAGAAATCCCCCCACACTGCAGTACGCACCTCCAGAGTGGCGTGGTCAGTCCCGTTGGCGTAGAACACAACTGCGTGATGCTGGTGGGTCTTGAGGCGAAAGTGCATGTGCCAGGAGCCAGCCTGGGAGTGCTGGTACCAAATGAAGCTGTGGCCCCCAAACCTCACAGCTGTTCCTGAAAGGAGAATGAAAGAAAGGTCTCATCTCTGTGGCATTTTGAGCCTATGGACTGTATCAAGCCTTGCCTCTTTTCCTAGCCTGATGCCACAAGTGTCCAGGAGCAGCCCCACCCATGGCAACCCATGGATCCCTGCACTACATCTCCCACAGTCCCACTGGGAGCTCCCAGTATTTCTTCTATGTCCTCTACTGTGAAGCAACCCTGAAATTTCAGCCTGGCTATTTCTGTCCTTCAAGGTGCCCTCAGTGTGGTCTACAACACCCTCGAATTTCTCCATCCTTGGTAAGTCTTCATATTATTCTCTGTTATCCTCTTACACTCCTGCCCTAGCGTTACTGATCCCTGCTCCCTCCAGTTATTTCTTGAAGTATTCTCGAGCCACTATAACAAATATACTTTATTTATCAGTTACTCTGTGCTTTGCCAGGTCCAGGACCAACACACGAGATCACAGATCAAAATTCTGATCACTGACCTTCATTACCTGCTACGTATGAGTGACTTTTCCCAATGAGAGAGACAGATGTTGCTGTTATTAAATGCTACAGGAGATTAATTAAAAAAAAGAAAAACAGACCATGTGAAACTTTCAGACTCTAAGAGTCTTTGAAATCGTGGGCAGAGCTGTTGGTCACTGGGCAGCCTTATTTCATGGAAAATCCAGGTGCTCTGTAACGTACTGAAGGAAAACACACCATGCCCAGGTTTATAGAGCCAGACACTGCCGGGAGGGATTGCTCACCATTGCACGAGCAGATTTGCTCCAAGCTGTGCCGTGGGGTGAGGACGCTGAGCCGGGCAGTGCTGTACGTAGACATCATGCCAGGATCCAGCTGGATGGTCTCCTTGCACACCCGGTGGGCACAGTCTGACCCGTGACAGGGCACATGGATCGCTTTCTTCATCCGGAGCCCGACGAGCTGGTCCATCTCCCCAGCTGACCCAGTGAGCTTGTTGGCCAGCACCCGCGGCTCGTACAAGGAGCCGTGTGGCTCTCCAACAGCCAGGAGCAGATCCACTCCATCAGAGGCGGCTGCAGGCTGCAGGCTGGCCATGTGGATGTTCTGGCGCCGGGTGACAAGGATGTTCCCCAGAAATCTCTGCAAGTTGCGCCAGTGGTCCCCCACAAACTCCTCGGGGGAGAGGTGTCGGAAGTGCAGCACCACTGCCTTGTCCAAGGCCTCCTGCGTGAAGCACCACACGTGGACGCTGACGCTCGTGGTGGCTGTGAACGTGCCATCACTGACTGTCACATTCAGGAGGTAGTGGCCATGGGGGAGCTTGTCCCCAGCAATGATCTTCCCATCCGCAGCCCCGACAGAGAAGAGCCCCTCCTTGGGCACTTGTGCCACCAGAGTGTACACGAGCGTGTCATGGGGGTCCCGGTCCGTGGCGTGGATCTTGCCCAGAACGCCACCTCGGAAGGCTTCCTCGTTGGTGGTGATGAATATTTCCAGGGGAAGGGCCGAGGGGGCGTATTGGCTCTGCTCAGTCACTTGGATATTTATAAACGCAGATGAGGAGAGGGGAGGGATGCCGCTGTCGGACACCTGGCACGGGAAACAGAAGGATCTGTTACAGGCACACGGTGACTTACTGTCACCTCACCTGACCGGCGAGGTCTTGCAAAGGAAAGTGCCTCTCAGAGAGCAGTGAGTGGAAGCTCTCAGGCAGCAGGATGGGAATGAAGAAGGAATGGGAAAAATTGGCAGCAGCGTTGGAGCTCTGCCTGGAGAAGGCCCCAGGGAAAGGGCAGCATCCCTTCCAGCACGGAGACTGATTGAGGCCTTCTGCTAGCAGTGGGGTCATGCTCATTTCCCTGTGCATTCAGTAGCAGCTGAGACACCTCTGAGTGGCTCTGAATTCCTGAGGGTTAATAATTTTTCGTGATGTTGCCAATGTTTGCAGTTCCATGTGTAACTGAGCACATGGAGATGTGAAGCAGTTATGCACATCAACACATTCGCTCACCTTCTGGGCTCTTTAAGCCCCTGTCCCACCTCTGACAATGTCTGCCTAGCATTGAGTCAAGGAACCTCAAACAGAAAAATGCAAATAATCAGATTATGGGATAAATTTCTCCCTAATGCTAAGCAGTTAGAGGTTGACGTTTGTAATATAATAGCACCAGGCTTTTACAACAACTGCCATTACTGAAGAAGTATGTACTTTACATGTTATTATCCTTTTGTTTGTAATGGACTATCCTTACTGATAACATTGAAAAATAATGAATTCATTCTGCAACAACAAGAAATCCTTTTTGAAGAGGAACTTCAACCACTTCTTAAATGACAAGGATAATTAGAGAAAGCTTGTAGGACCAGATCCAGGTCTCACTTTAAATTGGAATTCACTAGAATGATTATGGGGAAAGCATCTGTCTCAGGAAACTGCTGACAGAGTATTTTTCATGATCATATTATCTGATTTTATCAACACAGAAGCTGGCCCCCTGCTTCTTGTGGGCAGACTGTGTGGAGAAATGAGCTCTGGAGCTGGCTCCAAGCTGCACAATTTGTGCCTGGATTGGATTTCTTCAAAGCCAGAGATGTTTTCATTCAGCTGGGCCATGCTAATCGCATTTTATTGCTACTTAATCTGGCTGGGGAATTCAGACATCAGGACAGTAACACAGGCTCTACCTGGACTTGCAATAGGTACTGTTCTTTCATTCTTCTGTTCAGGACAGATGATGTCACCAGCAGACCATTCTGGGTGACTTCAAAGGCTTTCCCATCATTGCCCTGGGTGATCTGGAATGAGTACGGTGGTCCATTTTCTGGGGAGTCTCTGTCACTCATAATCAGCTCCAGGACACTTGTCCCCACGGCAGCATTCTCCTGGAATGGGGAAAGATGCTATTGGAGGAAAGGATGCAAAGAGAAGTGGCCATGGGGAACCTACAGTGCCCCAGGAGCTGCTGGATCAGGAACAGGGAAACAAATCCCACTCCCTCCCTGGAACACACAGAGCACAAAGCAGCAACATGATTCGTCACTGTCTCCCCACTCTGCTCCAACAGCAGCCCAGGCACGAGCTCCTTAGTGCCATGAGAGGGACTGGGACAACAAACTGTCTCCTGGCTTACCTGCACCACCACACTGTAGTTGAGCTGGAAGAACCGAGGAGGGTTGTCATTGACATCAGACACATGGACGTGCACAGGAACATCACTGAACTGAGGAGGGTGGCCGTTGTCCATGGCTCGAACTGTCAGGGAATAACTGGGGATCTGGAGGATTTGTAGTGCAGGATTACTTGGAGAAATGGCAAATGGTGGCTTTTTCACATTGATGTTTTACTCTGCTGCAGCTTGTCGAAATGCCCGAGGCCATGCACCATGGCCTCAACAGCTCTGCCCTTGGCTAAGGCTCTCCATCCATAAATCTCACCCAAATCTCACTGCTAAACTAAATCAGCCTCAAAACAGTTGCAGAGAAGAGAAACAGCTTGGCAAAGATGGATGAAACGAAGCTGGGCAAACACCTGTCCACAGTGATTTAAGAATCGTAGAATTACAGAGTAAGCTGAGCTGGAAGGGACCCATCAGGATCAGCTCCTGCCCCTGTGCAGGACATCCCAAGAATCCCACCATGTGCCTGAGAGCGTTGTCCAAAGGCTTCTGAACTCTGGCTGGTTGAGACAAGCTGCTGCTGTTTTATGCATGAAAGATTGGACCTTTCTCCTCCCCACACCTGTTTTCTCTAATGCAGAGAACCCAACTATGCTGGTTTCCAGTTTGGGGCTGACTCTCACCCAGCCAGCTTGAAGTACCAATGGAGCAGACCAAAACTCAGAGCAGTGGAAGGTGTCCCTGCCCATGGAAGGGGCTGGAAGTAGATGATCCCTGAACTCCCTTCCAACCCACACCATTCTATGATTCTATATTGCTTTTCCTAAATCCCAGCCTTCTTACGGCAGTATTTGTGAGTCTAGAAAACAAATCAATGCCTTGTCTTCTACCTACAACATTATGAGTAAATAATTCAGAAAACAGGAGGTAGTTGAGTATACTGTTCTCCCTCAGTCTTTTGGGACACATCTGTTTCAGCCTTCCCGTTCTCATTTTCCTGAACTCACCTCCTCCCTGTCCAGATGCTTGGCAATGCTGATCTGCCCATTTTTGGGTTGAATGGCAAAGTGTCCCAGCAGGTTCCCTTCCACGATGGAATATGTGATCTGATTGTTCATTGACCCATCCAAGTCATCAGCTGACACCTGTTTGGAGAAAAAAAAAAACCCCTGCTAGAACCCTTGGGCCAAAAAGGACATGCCATGGAGAAATGGGACCACTTTAAGGTCATTTAAGGGTATTGGTTTGTGCTTGTCTCATATGAGGAGGGGGAAAGGAAAGTGATTCAAGTAACTGCCATCCAGCAGTTTTTTCGAGACAACATAGTTTTCTCAGCTTTCTCCTAGTCTCTTTCCTGACTTTACCACCCCTGTGATGGTAAAAGGCTGGACAGGAACTCCACATCACCTTGGGCTCTGCTATGCTGCCCAGAGAAGCCTCTGCCTTCCCCAGGTCACAAAGACATCGTCCTTTTTCAGGCATTTTAGCTCTCTTGGGATGTCCTCAAAGCTCCTGAGAACTTTAGGCTCCACCCTTAATTTCACTTAAAGGTGTCATATCAGGCCAAGTGTTCTCCATGTCTATGGAGTCTCAGGAATTCTGCCAACCATCCTTTTTTAGCCACGCTTTAATTTTAGATGCCGAATGTCACAAGCCCACTGAGGTCGCTGTGTCCGAGGAAAAGTAAAGTGCACTAGAGGAGTGAATATTGCATAGCACAAATAAAGAACAGGCAAAGACAGCTGGCCTTGTTCATAGCCATACCGTGAGGATGATCTCTCCAACGGCAGCATCCTCCCGGATGTCAGTGAAGTAAGGGTCTTGGATGAACTCTGGTGCATGGTCATTAATGTCAGTTATGTTGATCACCACCATGGTCACATCGCTGAGAGAGGCTGAGCCCTTCCTCGTGCCCTCGATGGACAGGTAATACTCGTGACTCGCTTCAAAGTCCAGGCTCCCATTTATGTACAAGGCACCTGCATTGTCAGAGGGGGAAGAAAGGACAGAAAATACTTTGAATGAACGGCATGTGAGATTTCTTGGAATACTTCAGATACGCCAAGGCAACTGCCAAACTGCCAGGTGAAACGGTGTAGCTGACCTAACTTTGACCACCTCGATGTGGAACAATTAGCAAGAGCCTTGTGACCAGAGAGGCTGAGGCTCCATTGATGAGGATGTTACAGCCGAGGGCAGAAGGCCATTGCTGACGCAGCCAAGGGCTCATTTCAGGGAGTTAACACCGGCCTTCTGATAACAGCTCTTATCACATCACTGTGCAAACAGAACAGGGCTTTATTTGTCTGGTAATCCTGGCCCAACACCTGCCTATGGTTAGGGTGCTATTATCCATGTTCATTGAGTGCTACTCAATTAAGCTGCCTGTTACCCTGGGCTGGAGGTTACTTGTAGGACCTTGATGGAAAGACTTTTTAAATGAAACCACTTTCTCCTGCATTTTGAAGTGGGAAAATTTCCTCATCCTGTTCTCCGTGTTTCCCTCATTCACATGGACCTGTCTCAGGTCTCAGACACATAGAAATAATCTTTCCATTATTTTCAGTATGATTTGGATCACTCCTTCAGTGACCTGGACGGCAAAATTAGAAGTAGAAAGGAAAACCGTATTCCCTACCCTTGTGCTGGGTAAAGACAGAGGGGAGCACAAGTGGGAGCCAAATGGAGAAGAACCAGAGAAGATGGATACAAAGACAGCCTTTGATGCTGGATCAGCCTGGACCTGCTCGGGCACAAGATCATTTTACCTGTGTTTGAGTTGAGCTGGAATTTCCCGTGGTCGTTGCCGTTCACAATTTCATACTTGATCTCTGTGTTTTCTGCATTGTCCCTCGTCAGGGCTGACAAGTTGAGGACCTCGGTACCCACAGCCACGTCTTCTTTTACCATGGCCACGTACTCAGGGGCCAGGAAAACAGGCAGGTATTCATTGAGATCCACAACAGAGACAGTGACAGTGCCCAGAGAAGAGAGGGGCTCCGGGGTGCCCCGGTCGGTGGCACAGACTGTCAGCTCAAACGCTGAGTGCTGGGAGTCCTTCAGAGGCTTTTCCAGACGGATCACCCCTGTGGTTTCCTCGATTGAGAAGTGCCCATTGGCAGAGTCAGACAGAGAATAGACCACCTCAGCGTTGAGACCTGGAAGGGAAAGGGACAGGCTGCAATAATTCATGGGTAGGGATGCTGCTGGGTTTATTTATTTATAATCCACGAGGAGTATATGAACTTAATGACCTTCAATTTCCAGGGAAAATGGAGGCTGTATGAACATCGTATGAACATCGAGTGTGCCCCTGCCCATCTGCAGGTTCACACATCTAGCCACCCTCACCATTATCCACCAGCGTCACCTGTCTGCATTTTCTGGTGTTTCCCCTTTTAAATTACCTTGTTTTCAAAGTTTCCCTTCATAACTGCTTCCAAAGAAGATAAGTATGATCTTGCTTCTCTGTCATCCTAAATTCAGTCTCTGCTGGAGAGTTTATTGAAAGTTCCTTTCTTAGGAGCCTTATCTATATTTCTGAGAATCTTTATGTCTTCAGGAGGGCCTCTCCATCCAGATTACGTATCCTACCCATATCTAAAATTCTTTTTTTCCTTATTCCACTCATTCTCAGTCCACCGTTGATAAAGTTTCTGTCCAGTTTGCATCCCTGTGTCACAGTTTGTGCTCTGCATCACAGTCACAGTTACTGAGCATGTTCTCAAAGGTCTGCATGTTTCTACAGATACTGCACTCCCAACAGGGTCACAAAAATGCTGATGCCAGCCCAGTAGTCAAGAACATGTCAGCGATGAGATCCAGACACATCTTCGCCAAGATTCAATCATCTAAGCCCATTGCTGTAGCACTTCCCTAGGTTTCAAAGGCTTCTATTCAGAATGAAGGATGAACTCTACCAACACATAAATCCCATTCTGACTCACCTTCATCGAGGTCCCTGGCAGCAACCACGGCGATGGGTGTCTTTGTTGTGGTGTTATCAAAGACGGCCACGGCGCAGTGGCTGGGGAAGAACCTTGGTGCGTTGTCATTGGTGTCCTCAACGATCAGCGTCACATCAGCCTGGCAGGAACGGCCCCCGCCGTCAGTGGCTTTGGCTACGAGGTGGTACGTGGGCTTCTGCTCACGGTCAAGGGGTGCAGATGTGGTCAGCTCCCCTGTGGGAAAGAAGAGGAGGTGGTCGTGTCTCCAGCAATCACAGCCACAGCCTACAAGACCTCAGAGAGGTTCAGAGATGTTTTCCTGGATGAACCGTGGGAGACAATAATTGAGCTAATAGTGGTGATGTGTCCACGCCACATTGCTCAGGGCTATCCTCGGATCCCTGCCAGCCAGGGCCCTGGCAAGGCTTCGCATGGAGAGTCCTGCAAGTTCAGCTGAACTTCATCCAAGGGATGCCACTGTGGGATAAAACTGTTCATAAATAAATTGTACTTCTAAACCCCACTGCATTGAGCTTTCTGCAATGCAATGAACTCCAAGTGATCTCTAGAATGACCCCCAAGTCTGTTTGGGTAAATACACTGCCCAAAACCCGAAACAGGTGATTTAGAATTTAGAACTTGTGTCTTTGGCTCAAGCCAAATACTTGCTGGCCTCTCCTCCTTGAGACGTTGCTATTAGCAGTGTCTGCCCTTCATTTTAGCAACATTTGTAAAGAGAGCGAGCAGGACGATGCCAACCTCACTCTCCTCTATGCTGTGGCCATTCCTTCCTAGCTTGGGACAGCTGGAATCAACAGCTCCTTGTGTTTGCTCAAGAGGACGTAAGTGCTGAGCCATGCTGGGAGCTTGCATTTCTCGGGGGTGGGTGGGGAAGAGGATAAAAGCATCCTGCTGCCCTGCTCTCACCGGTGTGCAGACCCAGCCGGAACTCCTCCGCGCCGGGGCCGTGCAGGCTGTAGGTTATCTGGGCATTGCTGCCGACGTCGGGGTCGGTCGCTGATATTTTCAAAATGGAAAGACCCGGCCCAGCATCTTCAGAGACTCTCCCAGTGTAGAAAATCTGGACAGGACAGAAGAAATCGTTGGCATCTGAGCCATCTCCAAAACACCTCCATCCCACATGGGGGGGAACAGACCAACAGAAGCTTCACAGGGAAGGATAATCCCTGTGGTTTATAGGGGAACACAATGTGCCTCCCATTCTTGGCTGCTGGGGTGTGGACCGGGACCAGTGAGCTCATTTCACACAAGCCTTTGAATCTCCTTTGGGAAGTAACCACCTCTGTTCTTTCTCACCATGGGTGACGTCCACACCAGCGACCAGATCTCTACAGCAACAAACCTCCCGATGGGAATCTCCCAGCTTAGCAGGATATAAAACTCAGTAATTTACATGCCCCTTCCCAGGAGGCTTCCTGGCATTGTTTATCGCCAAAAATTGCTCTTCATAATGCTTAGGCTCTCACTCGCTGCTGGCAAACATGCTTGGAGGCTAGACTTAATATTCTTGCTTGACATGCAGCTTAATTAAAATTGTTAAGCATAATCAAAGCAACAGAATCGTGTGAGAAGAATTATGACAAGCCAAACCCTTTAACATGCTCTGCCTGTTCTTTCTTCTTTGCTATTGTGTTCTTTCCCTCCCAGGATCTCCCTTTATGCCCCGATGTTCTCCCAGAACAGACATCTTACCTGGCCACACTCAGGGCTGTTGTCATTGATATCCAATACAAAAATTTCCACTTCGGTGGAAGCCTGAAATTTCCCATCAGAGGCCATAACCTTGAGGAGATATTTCTCCGTATCTTCTCTGTCCAGAGGCTTCTTGGAAGAAATTGTCCATTCGCCCTCAATTTGGTCAACTGTGAACTGTCCTAGCACGTCTCCTTCTAGAAGGTGGCAGGAAGCAAGTAAAAAAAGGCATTTACTAAGTGCTGAAAATCAGAAGTGATAAGGAAAGGGAATATAGGTGTGTCCACTGATGGTTCCTTAGGAGACCTGAAGGACTTTGATGCTCTTAGAGGTCTTTTCCAACCTAAATAATTCAATGACTCTCTGACTCACACTGGTGATGCAGAGAGGGCACTGATGGTGCATCCAAGCAGGTGAGGAGCTTTTGGTCAACCTGACTGCACAGCTGGGAAATACCCTGCATGTTTCAGTTATTCCCTGTCTGCACACTGCAGTGGGAGAAGGAAACAACTGATTGCAGAAAAGTCAGTAATGCTCTGCAGATGTGCATATTCATTGCCTCAAAACCACAGTGTCTCACCTTCCCAAAGCCTGTCAGTCTTTCTTGGTGCATGTTCCTAAAGGGATCTGAGACATGTAAATACCCTGCAGATATTGTTTGGATCTTATTGTTATGGTACCATGTATAGTTGTACTTCCTCTTAACCTACAGAGGTATTTAATGTATAGCTTTGTTTTCCGGGGCTACTTTTTGTTTCTCTAAGAGCCAAATGATGAGAGGCAGGTAAATCCAGACTAGGCAGGCTCTCTGGTCCACCAGATTCATGCTGCTCGTACTGCTGTTACACATGTTGGATTTCAAATGGGCTGGATGCTGCCACTGGAGAATCACTCTCTCCTGGAAAGGAGCTGGTGTCCCCAGCCGACCCAGGAGGAAGCCCGTCAGGCAATGGGAGTCAGTGAGAGAGCTGGCTGTGGAATCTGTTTGTGTTGGACTCCAAAGGGCCTCACACAGTGGGATAAATTAAATTCACTCTCTTTCTGCTTCCATTTGTGCTGCAGTGATGAGGCTGTGGAGCTGGAGGCACCGTGACACCTCTACTAGCTCTCCTGATGCTGGGAAGCACAGGCCCCAATTCAGTTTCTGTGCGTTTGAAATCAATGTGGACAGGGGGAAGCTGGGCTCTGTGTTCACCTAATCCTCTCTTTTGCTGCATTTCCATGTTTATTTGTAGAGTCTGACCTGTGTTTGTTGTGTGCTCTGTGCAGAGCACAGAGAGCACGAGGTGTTCACCCCTAAAGTGAGTGTGCATCCTCTCAGGTTTAAAGTACTACTACCTTTAAGATGGCAGAAATGTGAATATATAATGGATTAAATATTTCCTCCCAAAGGCTTGCAAATACCTAGGCATGCCATAAACCAAATGAAAATACCAGCATTCCTCCCCTGTTTTGGATGGTTACAATAATAGATAACAGGCTGCAGCATGATCTGGCCTAATGCTTTGACCCTGAAGGATCCTCATGTGAGTCTGAACAAGCATTTTAATTTGAAGTATCTGCTCCAGGTCTTAGAAAGACCCTTTAGGGTCAAAAAACACCATAAAATCAAGCTTCTACTTGTGCAGGTGCACAACAAACATTCCAGTGTAACTTTTTTGTTATTTTACAGCAGTGGTTAATTTTAGTTGGCACATGCCATGTTTCAGGGATGCAAGTGTAATTTTTAGTATTTCTTGTTAGCCAAAACCTTTACTAAGATTGACGTGACAGTCTTAAATATCCCCCAGTGCAGAGTGACTAACTGCAGCCTTGTTATTAAGCCAGACTCCAAGTGGTTTTGTAGGAAACACATTTAATCTCAGAAAGTTATATATAGTTATTAAAAAACACAGGCTACAAGTACATGTGTGACGTGTAAACTGACTGCACTGCTGGCAGGAAAAAAAGCTGGGTCAAAGAACTTAAATACAGATCACAGCATCTGTGTGTGAGAAATGTCTTCCCTCCTGCTGTGCTGCCTCTTCTGTCCTTCCAACAGATATGACAATTACACTGTCTTAATTATTCCTCTGTTGAGAAAGCATAAATAAGTATTTCTACAGTACAGTGTAATTACTTATATGTATCTTATCTATTTATTAATTCCCAAAGAAATAGGACGATTCAGTGGTGAGATAGTTATTTTAATGATCATTCCACCCACTGCAGTTAGTTACTAAAGGGTTTTATGTTCCCCAGATACATTAACTGGAGAGTCCAGCTCGTGACAGAGCTCAGCCTGCATCTCCTGCTTCTGACAGGACTGTCAGCATAACACTATTTCTGTGCTAATGATCTGTAAGACAACGTATCAAATCCTCACTTCGAGATGATACTTTCTTGTTGCCCACTGGAGATTCAAAGTCAGGAGAAACTCACCAGTGATGTAGCACGTGACGCGCCGGTTCTGCTCGGAGATGTCCGCGTCGATGGTGCTCAGGGTCACAACGACCTGCCCCGGCTCCGCGTTCTCAATGACCGACCCCTTGTAGAAATCTGAGGTGAACTGCGGGGCATTGTCGTTTTCATCAGAGACAGTGACCTCCACCAGGGTTTGGGAGGAGAGCTGGACTTTCCTGCCGTGGTCAGTGGCCACCACATAAAAGCGATAGATCTCCTGGTCTTCACAGTCCAGCTCTTTCAGTGTGGTGATCCACCCGCTCTCACCATCGATGGTGAAGAGCCCATGGAGGTTGCCAGATTCTGCTTCCAGACTGTAGGTCACCTGCCCATCACTTCCCATGTCCTGGTCAATAGCTGTCACTTGAATGACTGTGGTTCCTGAAGGCATGTTCTCCATGACAAAAGCTCTGTAGGGATCTGCCTCAAACACAGGTCTGTTGTCATTGACGTCCTGCACTTGGATATTCACAGAGACCAGAGAGACCAGCTCAGTCTCCTGATGTGAGCAGTGAGCCATGACATCAACCTGGTACCACTTGGTGGTCTCATGATCCATGGGTTTTTTGATTTTCAAAGCCCCTGTTTGCTCGTCCAGTGTGAACACCTCGTCCTTGTTACTTTCTGTAGTGGTTCCCTTCACCAGGCTGTATATAATGGGATCCTCTGCAAAAGCTTTGACTGACCCTATTTCTGACCCCTCTGGAAGATCCTCAGATGCAGAGAATGTATAAAGGGGCTCAGAAAACCTTGGCAATGTCACTTCCCTGGGGACAATCTGGAGATTCACTGGGACAAGGGAGTTCCAGTGAGGGGGTCTGCCATCTTCAGCTTTCACCTTGAAGTTAAAGGCTCTGTTTTCTAAACCAATAAGGCTCTCCTTAACCTTAACAACACCTGTGGCAGCATTGATCTCCACAAGGTCTTCTGCCACATCTTCCACAGAGTCAACAGAGTAAATGACATCTGCATTTGCACCTTCATCGGCATCGTAAGCCAGTACCTGGATGACAGGGGAGCCTTTGCTGACATTGGACTGGATGGACAGCGTGTATTCAGAGGCTTTGAACAGAGGTGGGTTGTCATTCTCATCTGTAAGGATTATTTTCACAGTGCAGAAGGCCACCTTCCCACCCCCATCCTTGGCCATGACTTTAATGGCAATGACTCTCTCTGTGGAATTTTCCCTGTCCAGTTTTTGCAGTGTGGCAATACAGCCTTTATTGTCTATGGAGAACTTCTCATGGGCGAGTTTATTTATGATGGTGTAGTCTATGGTGCCGTACGGGCCACCATCTGGGTCAATAGCCAGCAGCTCAATCACTTTGGTTCCTATCTCAGCATTTTCTGCCAGCTCTGCCTCGTACACATTCTGCTGAAAAGAGGGGCTGTATTTGTTGGCATTTGTGGTGTTGATATACACAGGCACAGTGCTCTTGAAAACTCCATCTGAAGCAGAAACTCTGAGGTTGTAAGATGGTTCCAAGTCCTTTTTGCAGCGGTTGAACATGGATATTATCCCAGAAGTGCTGTTGATGGCAAAATGCCTGTTGTCATTACCCGAGAGGATCACGTATTCCAGCCGGGTGGTGTCTCCACTGTCGGGGTCCAGGGCCTGGACTTTGATCACGATGTGCCCACACGTAGCCATTTCACTGACCTTGGCTTCATACTGAAGCTGGCTGAACTCAGGGGGATTGTCATTGATGTCTGTCACATCTACGATTACCAGGGCATCGCTACTGAGTGGAGGCACCCCATGATCTGCAGCTCTGACTTTCAGGCGGAACTGTTGATTTGTTTCATAATCAAGCGCCTGAGCTGTTGTTATTTGCCCTGTGCTGGGATCAATATTAAAGAACTTGGCAGCATCTGAACCATCATCCATGATCTGATAGGAGACCACTTTGTTTCTGCCCGAATCCTTATCAGAGGCAAAGAGCTGGACAACAGGGGTCTGTGGTGGCAAGCTCTCCGAGACAGATGCTGTGTAAATGATCTGAGGAAATACAGGGGGGTTGTCATTAATGTCCTCCACCTCCACCTCTACTCTGGCTTCTGAGAAGGATCCAAGTGCTGTGTCTGTGGCTCTAACAGTGAATGTGTGTTTTGTCTCTAGCTCATAGTCCAGCTGCCCTGTGACAGTAAGGACACCAGTTTTGAAGTCGGTGTTGAAGAGTTTCAGGGAATCTTCTTCCACAATGTTGTAGATGAGGCGCAAGCCTTCAGGGCTGCGGGCCTGGATGTGGAGGATAGATGTGTATGGGGGGATGTTTTCTGGCACCTTCACTCGGTAGTACAAACTTTGGAACAGCGGGTTGGATCTGTTCCTCACACTGATCACAACCTCCTCTTCAGCACGCAGAGGAGGCTCTCCTTTGTCCTTAGCAATGACTCGGAGGTTGTATTTATTTAAAGCTTGATAGTCAAGAGGCCTCTTAAGGGAGATGTCTCCTAGGTAAGGGTCAATCCAAAAGTATTTGTAGTCCTCTGCAAATGCGTAGGTAACAGCTCCGTTATCCCCTATGTCTTTGTCTGTTGCCGACACCTGAAAAAGGACATCCCCTGGCTCTGTGCCGTCCTGCACCGAGGTGTAGTATGGCACATTCTCAAACTGTGGGGGGTTGTCATTGACATCCTCTACATAAACCCTGACTGTGGCTTGGGACACTCTTGGTGGCTTCCTGTTGTCCTTCACTTCCACAGCTACCTCGTGCATGTCTTGCATTTCGCGGTCAAATTTCACACCCTTTGTCTGAAGAACTCCAGAGGCTTGGATCATTTTGAACCTTTCCTTTTCATTCAAAAGTGAATAGGAAAGGGGTTCATTTAGCTGATACCCTTTGACCCCAAGAATGGTTAGAGTCTTCTTGTCTGTAGAGTTCTCCATCACAGTTGCTGTATATATGTCTTGATCAAATTTCAAGCCGGTACCTTGTGCCCGAGTTAAATTTAGCTTAACCAGAGCAGTACTCTTATATAAGCCATCACCAGCTCTGACTGTGAGCTCTCGGTAGCTTCTCAGGCCAGTAGTGTTAAGAATGGAGATGAGACCTGTGAGTGGATGGATATGGAGAGCATTATCAAGGTTCCCTTCCACAATGCTGTAGGTCACCTCCGAGTCTGCATCTTTTGCCTGCACTGACAAAACCTCCATCCCTGGGTGGGCAGGCAGCAAGACAGAAACGTCGTAAGTGTCTTTGAGGAAGACCGGAGGTGAATCATTGACATCTTTAACGTGGATTGTGACCTTGGCAGGCTTGGATGCAAACAAGCTGGGACTTCCACTGTCGTGCACGTGTACGCTGAAGTGGAAAACTGGGGTGAGCTCATAGTCTATATCAGCACGACTGGTCAGTGTCCCTGTGCTGGGATCCACGGTGAAGTATTTCAGTGCCTCTGGTTCCAAAATCTCATAGACCAGCAGAGCATTGGAGTCTTGATCAGCATCTGTTGCATAGGTGACAAGAGGAGCATTGCTTTCATCCAGAACCATGCTTTGGGATGGGGCATTCTCCATGATCCAGCCAACGAAGGAAGGCTTAACGAAGACAGGCACATTGTCGTTCTCATCTATGACATAGATAAGCACCACTGCGTCCATAAATGCTCCAGCCATGTTGGTGCCACGGACTTTCAACTGGTAGAAAGACACCTGCTCAAAATCTAAGCTCTTCTGAGTGGAAATGAGGCCTGACTGACAGTTCATGGAGAACACTCCATCTCCATTTCCATCTTTTATTTCATAGCTGACTGGTGACAAGCTTGTGGCTGAAACCTGGATCAGAGGAGAGCCAGTAGGAGTGGATTCACTGATCTCTGTGATGTATTCGGCCTCGGGAAATTTTGGAGGGGTTCGATCTGAAGGTCTAATGTGGACATGAACCGTAGCAGAATCTTTAAGCTGAAGAAATCCCTGATCTTCTGCCTTTACAATAAGAGTAAATCGCTCCTGCCTGGATGGGTCCAGTTTCTGGGCAACTGTAATAATTCCAGAATATGGGTCAATGCTAAAGAAGCCTTCCCCATTACCTGCAAGAAGAGAAATTACAAAGTGAAGAATGCAGACACTGTACTGGTCTTGGTTTTCTGAACCTCTTTTTCATAGATTCTCCTGATTTCAGACCTGATTAACATCTGTTTCTTTTACTGGGAGAAACTAATTCATTTCTAAATAATTCTAATTATAAGAACAATGAACCCATTGAGATCTGTGAGCTAACATTTGAATCAATCAAAATGTAAATTGCAGATAAACACCCTTCTAATTTAAGCATATTTAGTGGTGGCAGAGCATGTGCTTGAAGCTTTTGCCTCGTGTGCAGAACATGGTAGCACAGACAGTACTAGTTCTTCAAGCCCTGTCATGCTTGTAATTACCAATACTTCAGGAACAATTAAATTCCTCAGTCCTTGATCTAAATTGCAATGAGAAAGATGGAGCAAAGGGTGGCTTGTCTCCTGAGAAGAATTTACAGGCTAAATAGGCCATGTGGCACAGACATAAATACTTAAGTTTTAACCTTTATAGTGAATGATAAAACATTTGCCCACTGAGCACGAATGACTCAAAACCACCACCAGTCAATGCTGAGAGGATTCTCACCATTCCTTGAGGATGTGTTTCTCGGTAGAAACAGTGGAGTGATGATGACTGATGTGGGAATTGGAGTACTTTTGCCTAACAACTGAACAGTTCCCATGGACAAAGAGGAATTTTGTCCATGAACTCAGATTTTAGGTTGTTCTAACTTGTCCAGTCACATTTCTTCTTAGACCAGTGACTCAACATTAACCTGTCTTCTTAAGAAAAGATACCAATATTCCATAATATGGAAACTACCTACTCACTCCAGATTTTTTCCTGGGTAGGAAGAAAATCACATTTTAGAATTGTGCAGCCATTTGCTGTTCTTTGCAACAGCTAGAGAAAAGCTGGTCAAGTGGCCAGCAGTTAGAGCATGGAAGTGCAGGTATGATCACAACCTGAACTGTCTTGTTGCATGGCTCTCACCTGCCTGAAGGGAGTAGTGGACTTCAGCGTTGGCTCCCTGGTCCTGATCAAGGGCTCTGACTTGTATAATCTCTGTGCCCAAGACTGCAGAGTCCAGCACTTCTGCTTCATAATGGATGCTGCTGAACTGGGGAGGGTGAAGGTTGCAGTTGTCCACACGGATGATGACTCGGACAAAGTTCCGCTTGATGGGGACCTCCTGGTCTCGTACCTGAATGGCAGAGAGAGAGCAGGAGCAGTCACACTCAGGGACAGTCTTGCCTGCACCACCTTCCAAGTAACTCATCAGCACTCTTACAAAGGGGGCTGTTTTGCAGTGGTACCAACCCCTTGGCTGGGAATGAGCCTGGAAGTTTCAGCACCAAAGCTCAGCCTTGAACGTGAAACCAAACATTAACTATTATGCATTGTGTTTTCTTTTGTAAGAATCCAGTGGCCCTCCAAAGAAGGTGGCTAGAGGAATGTAGGGTGTTAACTACATTTAGCCACGTAGTAAAGGTT
Source organism: Oreocharis arfaki (assembly GCA_013398015.1). Lineage (NCBI taxonomy): Eukaryota > Metazoa > Chordata > Aves > Passeriformes > Paramythiidae > Oreocharis > Oreocharis arfaki. The sequence goes on from VZRR01007034.1 coordinate 50,592, forward strand.
AACACCCTGCTCTCCTTTTCCCTATTGTTCCAGACAAATCCTCCCTCAAAGACTAGAACCACTTTTAATTTCTCCAGTGACCCATATATCCCAGCCAAGCTGGTGGACTCAGCAGGGCTTGGCTAGGACTCACCATCACTGTGAGGGTGTGCTGAGGCATGGGCTGGGAACTGAAGCCTTCTGCTGTTGTGAGGGCTCCACTGCCTGGATCCAACTGGAAAAGTCTTGTGCTTTTGGGGTCCACGCTGCCATGGATGGTGTAGATGAGCCCCTTTCCTTTGTCCTTGTCTGTTGCACTGACTCGAAGGATTTCTCTCCCTGAGGGGGTATCTTCAGGAATCGTCACCTCGTAGTGGCTCTCAAGAAACTGGGGACGGTGCTGGTTGATGTCAATCACGTGGATAAATGCCTGTGAGGGAGACAGCACAGTGAGGGCAGCAACTGGACATGCAGCCATGTAAAATCTCAGCTACCAACCCTTCTTCGGCACTGACATACTCTCAGTGCTGTAACCATCACACTTTTCCAGCTCTTGGAGCTTTGCCATCCGTGATGACTGGGAGCCCTTTTGTCCTTCTCCCTATGGAACTCCTGCTGTGCCTTCCCCTTTGTGTTTTTCAGTTTGCTTCCTCTCCTTTTTAAAAATCTCTCCAGTCTGGCAAGGCATTCAGAGTGAACGTGCCTGCGCTTGGCACACGGGGAAACAGTCACAGCCTGCCGTGGAAAGCAGCAGGGGCTCAGCCGTGGTGCCAGCTTTGCTGGCTGGTGCCTACACAGCAACCCCCACTATCTACTCAACAGAAAGCTGACAAAAGGGGGATGTTTGGTAAAAGAAGGGAGGGGCTGGCCTATCTCAAGAGCAGGAAGTGTGTGGAGAAGCAAAATTTCTGTTCTACCCCTTTTAGCCAAGTCTTCCTCTCTGCATTTAACAGCACCCCTGGCAATCCTGAATCCTGCCTGGGAAGTCACTGCTTTCTTCTGTGTGGTCTCTTACCCTGGCTGTCCTGACCCTCTTACTGATGTGCTTCCTGCGTCTTAGGAAGTCCCAACCAGGTGTAATAATTTGCTTCCTTTAGCAAACCGGAGCATGCCATGGGGGTTTTGCACAAGCAGGTTTCTTGACATCTGCTAGCGGCCTTGAGTGCCAAAATAAACGTAGGGATCAGATGCAAGGTGGCAGGGAATGCACACCAGGCAAGGTGGGGCTTTGTTTGTTTATTTGGAACAATACTTGAAGATAGCTGAGACAAGTGGCCATCGTTTCACGGGAATGGTGGAGCTCCTCACTCATCACCCCCCCAGTGAATTCCCCATGATAAGCATTGCTGACAGGTGACTCATGTTCTAGGTCTTCCTGTGCAGCAAGAGCTGGATTTTTGGCTGCTTCTTAAGTGTGGAGAGAATGACTAGTGGAAGATCGAGCCCGGAACACCCCTCCTCAGGGTAGGTAAAGATGGGCAAATCTCATCATTTTAGCTGGGGCTCAGGGACATGCCTGAGAGAGAAGTGCCTCCTTTCACCAATAGTTACTCTATATGTAGCAACTCAAGAGCACACAGCATTTCTGCAGTTGCCCCACTCACTCCCTGGGGCTGACCTCACCTCTTGCAGATGCGTTTGTGCTGGCTGTACCTGGGCTAACATATCCCAGGAACACCCCTTGCCATGGGAACACAGACACAGGCCTGACCTAACTGTGTACACACTTCCCTTAAGAAGTTGTTCCACATGTGCTGGACTTCAGCCCGAGCAGCTGAGACCAAGCTGAGGTGTGAGTGTGTGAACTGCCACCCCAGCTTGGCAGGTGGTGTAGATGTGTCCTTGTCTGCTGGCTGGGATCAACAGGAAAGACGCAGGCTTTCCCAGACCAGCTGTGTTTCCAGCAACATAAAAACAATCCTAGCTTGGTATAAGGTAAGACTTGGGTCACTGTGTAATGGAACATAGTGGTGTAAGGAGATTCCTGTGCCTGGCACCTGATCCAGAGCTCAGCAGACTCGAAGAAAGGTTCCCTTTGGCACATGCTCCCTCTCAACGGGGTCTCCACTAAAGAAAAAATCATTACCTGGGTTTTGATTGTACTGGACCCATCAGTGACTTCTACTGTCAGGTTATAGCTTGACTTCTTCCTTGCATCCAAGGGTCTTGCAATGACCATGCTGCCTGTACTCTTTTCAATGTCAAAATCCATGTCATCATCACCACCTGGGACAAGGGAGAGATGGAAAAGGGAAACAGGAGGGCAGTTACAGTCAGCTAGATTGGGGACAGTGCCATAGGTAAGGTTTCTCCCAAATCTGGAAACTCGAAACAACATGTGATAGATAAATGCACACAGGAGATAGGGAGGACAAGGTGAAGCTGGACAAAGAAATGGTCACAGACGGTGACAAAGGAGTTTGAAAAGGAAGGTGAGCAGAATTAGAGGAAATGAGGAGCAGGAGAGAAGGGGAAAGGATGCATTTATGCATATGATGTCCTGGCTAGATTGGCAACAGGCACATCTGAGCATTGATTTATTTGCACAAGGTTTCCAGCTATGGAGCATCACTGGCTTAGCATGGATCAGGGACCTGCTGGGCAGAAAAGGGCTCTTGCTGGCTTCTGATTCGAGGTCTCACTGTGGGTATATCAACAATGGTCCTCAACACCACGGCTGGGAGCCTGTGAGCTACCTGAATTCCCAACACTCCAACAGTTGGGGAGGCAGACGGTGCTTCCAGAGTGAGCAGAGCCTCTTGCCTCCAACCCAGATGGCTGAGAAGTGCCAGGAACAGCAGGCCTGAGCAGCTCAGCAGCAGAAGGCTGTCCCTCACCCTACTGCTGCTCAGTCCTGGCATGGCAGCTCCACTCTCATGCCTCGCTTGCTGGGGCCTGTTGGGCCCCTCTTGCACATTAAACCCTGCAAAGCTGCTCTGAGATATGGAGAGGCTCAAACAGTTTTCTGTAATTTATACCAGGTCTCAACTTCTGCCTTCCTGGCTACTGGATGCTCTGGATTCTGCTTTGTTCTATTACCAGCTGGTAAAATATTTTCTGGTTGTCAAATTACGTATCTTCCCTTGCTGGAGGAATGCAGTGCTCACCAACCATCTGGACCACTGCTCTCCTGCTGGGAAGAAGACAGAAAGAAGCAGAGACAGAAGGAGAGAAACCCACGGATGTCTTTCCTTGAGAAAAGAGGGAAGAGCGATGTTGCTTTGTCAGAGTTTCTGCAGACCCCATCAACCCCAGAGACAGAGTGTTTGTGGTCTGGGAAAGGGGAAACTTTGAATGAGGGGCCAAAAGCTCCTGGACCTGTGCATCACCCTCTTGGTTGCCAGCTACCATGATGCTTTCCTTCCCTTGCAGGGAAAACAAAATCCTGTCCTTTTCCGCCAGGATAGAAACCAAGAGAGCCTTGAGCACTTGCCTGGTGGACTTGGAACTGGGAAAGATGAGGGCAAACTATGCTCCAGCACTCATCAGGGAAATGATGGGATAACACCCAGAGGAATACACCGTTAACTCTGCAGACCCAAGCAGGCACAACTAATGCTGGATAAACCTGATACTGTCTTGCTCCTTGTAGCATTGTATTTCTTGTTGCTTAATTGTATTTATACACCACTATCCTTGCCCTAACACAGTAAGGGGAAAAACTATTCACTTGCCCAATTAAGGCTCTGTCTGACAAGGGCAGGCCCTGCAGGCAGAACCAGGGAAAGGCTGTGCAAGGTAGATTGGGGCACCACTTCAAAACATCAAATTACACGAGCACAATTGGCCCTTGTTGGTAGGACCAGTTCTGCACACGCTGCCTGGAGAGTCCCCTGAGGTGACAGCCTACGTCCCCTCTGAATGGTGTGTCTTAGAGGAGGCCCTAGAGTTCCACATTCCATGTCTAAATCACCCCTGGGATGTGGTGAGGTGAAAGGGGGAGCACCACAAGTTAGGGCAGACCAGGTCTTTGAGGAATGCTTCCTTCTCAGTTCCCTGCTCAAGACTCAACACAGAGGGAGGTTATGAGGGGAGTCTGTAACACCCAGCCACACACCTGGATCCTTTCAGGCTGTTCCAACAAAACCAACAGTGTCACTTGATTCTCAGGAGGAGCTGGCACTGGCATGCCCTGCCTCTCGTGTGACATTGGAGAACACCTCAAATATGGGCCAGTTCCAGAATGTCATTAAAAAATCGTGTTAGGTAATTGCACTTGGCACTGGAGGCCTTGGATGGGCAGCTTTGTCTAAAGGCTGTTTAAACCTTCTGGTGCCTGTGAGAAAGCTTCCCCCACAGCTCACCTACACCTAAAGCAAACAACTTCATCAGCTCAGGCATGCGAGCGCTGAAAGCCAAGGGAGCCGGAGCAAGCGCTCCCAGACACCGCTGCCCTGCTCCAATTTCTGTGTCTCACCTGTGATATTAAACCACACTTGGCTGGGGCCCATCTCGATGCTGATCACTCCCACCATGTGGTTCACGGGATCTGTCTCCATCACGGCGAAGTTAAAGTGGGGTTCATCAAAAGCCAGCGGTTCTGAGGAAGGGCTGGGCCGGGCGACCCAGCTGATGTGAAGTCTCACGTGGGAGGAGAGCGGGGGGCTGCCGCCATCTGTGGCCTTGACCTGCCGAGAAGGGCACATCCAGTCAGGGAGAAGGCTGAGTTAGCTCATGGGAACTCCATGGAAAGCTCCTTCTCCCACCCACCAGGAGTTTCAGCTCCCAGTGTGCCCAAAATCCCACAAAACAAATCTTGAGCCAGTGGTCCCTGCTCTGGCTGCTTCCAAGGCAGAGCCATGCAACCCAAATTCCTCTTTACCATCAAGTAAATCTGCCAAGCTCTATCCATAGCAGAGACCTGGATCACAAGCCTTGTTGCAGGGACCCACAGATTGTGGGAAGGCTTTCAACCTACAGTCAAGACCCTCGGCCTGATCAGAATGCCAAATAGAGGCATGAGGGAACCCAAAGACTGTTCAGGTCTGGGTCCACATCTGTATGGGATCATGGATCACTGTAGTCCTCTCTGGGGGTAGGCTGAACAGTAATTTTAAATTTATTGTCCATTTTTAATAGCTTCTTACCCTCTGCACTTCCTATCATTCCCTCCCACTTTCTCTCCCTGTAGCACATTCGCCTTATTCAAGCTCTCCTCACACTGCTGCATTTTCTCCATCTCTTTCCTTCTTTTATCCTTTCTGTTCCTGAACCCTTTTCTCTCTTTCCCTCTCCACCCATTTCTTCCCCTCAGCTGTTTGTTTCCCTCTCCTCTCACCGTGAGTATGTTGTATTCGGAGGCAGGAAAGGCTTTCCTGGAGAAGACCATGCCAGTAGTGGGGTTGATGGTGAATATCCCCTCCTCCTCCTCCTCGATGGTGTAGGTGATCTGGCTGTTCTGGCCCTGGTCACGGTCGGAAGCGATCAGCCTGTAGACCGGCAGGGGGGTCTCTGAGGCCTCTCTCTCGGGGAGCTGCACCATGAAGAGCTTGTGGGGGAAACTGGGAGGGTTGTCGTTGGCATCCAGGACTTGGATCATGACTCTGCTGGTGGACTTCAAGGCTGGCTCTCCGTTGTCAGAGACGGCCACCTGCCAGCAAGCAAAAGGAGGAGGTGACAGGACCCTCAGAGGTGACCCAGGGTGTGAGCAGCCAGCCTCCATCCTGGTGGGCAGTGACCCAGCCAGGGGTTTTTGTGTGGGTCTGCATTTTATCTCAACGTTTTCAAAGGCTCCTCTGTGCAGGGCAAAGCCTGGTGGCTGCAGCTAGCACTGTGCAGGGCCTGTCCTCGCACAGGGGGATGAGTTTGCAGGGCTCCTGCTCCCAGCTGCTCTGGGCAGTGGGTCAGGCTGGCCACTGGAGATCACACTGCTGAAAATGTACTGCAATGGCTTGGCGAGGTACCAGCCATCCTCACCCTGCCCTGCCTGTGCATGCTCCCAGCATGTTCCACTGCAGAGGGAGATGTGTTATCCCCCATCACCCTGATGGACTCAAAAACCTCCAGATCCCTCTGATGGGAATACTCATAGCTGAGAGCAGCTGAGGTTGGGGGCCAGTGACCAAAGCTACACAGCAATGTCTGATACAACGAGATAAACAAGGGTGGATTTCTCTGGCTTGCTCTTTCCCCCATAATGTATAAACCACCCTGCTAGAGGACAGTTCCAGTCATCTTCCTGCATTCCCACACCTTCCAGAACAGGACTTTTGCTCCAGTCTTCAGCAAGGAAATAATAAACCCCACAGTACTGCTGCAGCTGTCTCTTGGGTTAACACACACCATTTAATTAAGTTTCCCAGCAGTTGGGAGCTGATGGGATGAGATTCCTTCTCTGTGCTCCAACTTGCAAGGAAAGCTCTTTGAGGACTTAATACACTTGTAGGTAAATAAAGCTAATTACAATCATCATTACCCACCTCTAGGATATGTTCAGCCTTGTATTCTCGATCCAGCTGCCGTGAAGTCGTGGAAATCAGACCTGCCAAGAAAGAAACTCTTTGAGCTCCAAGACTCAGCACGCAAGCAAAGCCAGGGCTGATCAGAACCCTGAATGCCCAAGATCAGCCTGCCCACCTGTCCCATTTCAAGTTCCCTTTGTGATCAGAGGAGAAAGACAGATACCCCCAGAGGGTAACCCATCCCCTCCCAGCCTGAATCCCTCTGTGGAGGTGTTGCTCCTGCTCTCTGATCACAGAGACCATGGAGGAGGGGGAACACCTACCAGATGCCTGCATCAGTTGAGGGTTGGCAAGGCATTAGGTGAAAAGAGCTGCAGGACCATGAAAACAAAACTTTTCTTATGCCTCTAAGTAAGAAACATTCTGCATGTGCTGGCACAAGCCTGGCCTCTTAACAAGTCTCGACTCCTGCTTTCCCTCTGCTGAACCTTGCTCTTTGTAATTTACAGTGTTTTGACAAAAGTTTGTCTTCTGTCTTGGGAAATACCCTCTGTGTGACTGCTAGAACAAATGCATTCAGGCTAAAAATAAGGTACAGCCGATAATAATGTTGGTGTATTATTTAAGCCTTGCTGAGAGACAGGATGAGTCCTCCAACAACTGCAAGATTTGAGGGATTTCTGAAAAATACACAGTATTTTAACCACAGGGAATAGGATGGATGCAGGAGGGAGGAATTGTGGCTATAATAAACTAGAGTTGAAACAAAATCATCATAATTGCCTCTTTTTGGCCTGTCCATGACTAAGCTGAGTAGATGCAAGTGTGGAAAGGATGGAATTGTGGCTTCTGTTTCCATGTCTGGTTTCATAACAGTCCCTGCAGAGTGCCTTGATTCTTCACTTTGGAGGAAAAGCAGCTCTAGATCATTTTCACAACTGCTTTACCAGTGATGGAAATTGTGTATGTAATGTCTGACCTCCTGAAAGTCATCAAGTCTGACACCTGGGAGCGTTTTTGTGCACTCCCAGTTACCAAGGTCTCTCTCTCCCCTGTGAAGGGACGTTCTGCCTCTTCACACCAAAGAAAAAGGCAGGATGAGTTTTCCTGAGCACAGCACGCAGTGACCCAGGCTCATGCTACCCTGGGAAATGCTTCGCACGTGATGCTCTGTGCATGTGCAGTGGTGTGAGCACGTGCACTTGTGTGTCCTGAAAGACTGGTAAATCCCAGCTGCATGCACCCATCTCAACTCTCCTTTCTGCTCCAAGGCCAGAAAGCTTTAATTAATAGCACTGACTTCAGCTGTACCATGCTTTTGGTGCACGTCTGTCTGAGCATGACAGGCAGGAGAAAATTTCAAATGGCTGCAGGAAACACCAGGCAGCTGAAGGAGGGAGCAAGGAGCAGCTGCTTGGAGCATGACTATTGTTCGCCGTTTCCACTTGTTCTCTAGGATTATTCACATTTGGCACCAGCCACGGCGCTAAACATTTATTTGATGCCTTTACAATCATAAATCAACACTCCTTAATGTGTTACGACAAGATGGCTTGAAAAATTCTGTTTGCTTGTCTGTCATAGTGGTTTTTTTCCTCTCCCTAATTATCCTTTTAACATCTCAGCAGGTGAACAGGACTCAGCAGAGAGCCCTCTGGAGTTCTTACAACTTTCCCAGGTTAGTGAGAGGCTGTAGGGGTCCATTAGCAGCAAAACTCACAGAAATGCTCTCCTAATGGGGGCCTGGAGGACGAATTGCAGCAGCAGTTCACCGAGATCTCTGGTGCTCGTGTCCTCCCTGCCAATAGGTTGGCTACTGAGCCCAGAACTCCAGCTACCTCAGGGAATGCTTCATAATTTTGGCCTAAAAAGCCAACAGGACACACAGATACCAACAACGGAGCTGCCTGACACCCATGTGCACACTGGGGATGTTTCTGGTCCATCAGATTCCAAAATCCACTTGCAGCAGACTAACACCTTGTTTGCCCTGGATTACTGCATGCCAGCTGATGGAAGGGAACTAAACCACTCTGAAGTGACTATCTGGATTTGCCTGGCCACACTCTGAAATTCTTTCATGACTTACTGAAAAAAAATGAAAAAAACCAGAATCATAGCTCAGCTTTCTAGAGCTGGAGGAGGAGGACTGTAGTGAAGGCAGATGAACTGGAATTCAATGACACTCTTGAATGTCTGTACCACTGAAGATGCTCAGATCTCCCGGGGAGTAGGAGCTGACTCTGCTCTCTGTCACACAACCTGTACTGTATCCCAGCTGGGAGTCTCACCAGATGGAATTTTTTGGTTTATCTTCACATCTGCTGAGCCACAAGGCAAAGGGTTGGCTTCTCCTCCTGACCCCAGGCAAACTCTGTCCCTCGCTCTGCGCCCAACCGCGGCTCCCGGTTCCCCCCTCCGGAGCCAGTTACCACTCTGCCCTGGGATCTGAAAGCCCTTGTGGTTAATTAATTAGGGTTAATCGCCCTAATTCCCGTTTGGAGCCGCGGCGCTGGGCGATGCCGAGATGCACAAACTGACAGCAGTGTTCACACGGCCACGGAGCACCCGGAGGGGGGGAGATGGACACTGAGCTCGATTCCTGAGAGGAGCCCGCCGGAACTAATGCACATTTTCCCTTGTCACTGCTCGGTTACACACCCTGTGAGGCCAGAGGGCTAAAATGCAAGTGGAAGCTGTTATTAAAAGGTAACTGACATCAGCTTTTGTGGCCTGGGGACACAGTTCCTTGGTTCTTTCTGCTGTCCCCTACAAGGCCTGGGAAGTGCATGCTTAGCTTTAATGAGTGTTTTGTGTGTGCATGTGCATGTGTGTGAGCTATCAGCACCCTGCCCTGCTGGAAAACCCCATCCGGCCTGTACCATGGGATGTATGATGGAGGTGAGTGGGTGTCCTTTTTTTGTGTTCTTGCATGAGGCCCTGAAGGTTTCTGCTGAATCCTACAGCGACTGAACAAAACTGTCAAAGGTCCTAATTGCACCTGGCCAATTAGCCAAGCTCTGCATGCAGCTGAAGGTCCAGAAACAGCCCCTTCTGCTGTCTGCATGCAGGCAGGCACAGACTGTGCTCCTGCAGCCTGTCCACACACAGCAATGGGAAATGATTGTCTGCCTTTCTCCTGCTCGCTGCCTGGAAAGGGCAGTGAGGAAGGCTGGTCATGTTGGAACAGGAGCACCAAAATTACCAAGGCACTGTTGTCAGGGAACAAAAAATAATAATAACTTCGGCTGGCAAGAGCAGGGCTGGGGTGGAGGTTGCTGGCCCCCTGCCCTTGCTGCAGGGGGGGAAATCTAAGATAGTTAAAATAGCCAGAATCAGGTTTGCAGGCACTGAGGCTTTCATAAGAGCCTGAGAAGGGAAGAGGTTGTCCTCCTGAAATTCTCTTTCTCTTGTCTCACTCCTGCTTCAATTTAACCATTTTTTCCTTCTCCTCCTACCACCCCACCTCTTGTTCTGACCCTGCTGTGCACTGCTCCATGCCAGCTGTGTGTTATGTTGATTTGGGGAGCAGCCATGCAACCATCCCTCAGACCTAAAGAGCAGGATGTCCTTCCTCGCAGAGAAATGCAGGGAACCACAGGCATCCTGGGGAAGCCCATGGACACTGACACAGCAGAAGAAACACCAGAAAAAAGAGCACTAGATAAGACCTGGAGACAATAATCCAAAGTATTATACAAAAGGATTCTCCCAACAGCCTTCCAGCAGGATGAATGGCTTCATCCTGACTCTTCCTGCCACAGCCTCCCAGTTCCTCCTGGTCCTGTCTGGACTCGAACCCCCTTCACATCAAACTCTGCACAAAACAAGCTGAAAACGTTTTCAGCAGAAGAATACCCCAAACACTCCTATCTGCCCATCTCTCCGTGTAGCTATCTATCCCTGTCTCCCACAAACACTGCTCCACACCAGCTGCCAGGCTGGGCTGGAGAGATTCCATCGCCGATGGCGCAGAGCTTTCATCTCGGTGCTCAGTTTTGTTCCCTCTTCTCATTAGCCTTTCATGTATTTTCCCTCTTTTTCTCCACCCTCTTTAGGGAATTGAGAGCTGGAAGATCTCAGAGTGTTTCTGTGGTAGTTTGGGGATGCTGGAGGTGCCCAGGACAGTTATCATGGCCCTTCCTGGCTCCCTGCAAGGCCTCAGGAGAAGTCAAGGGGCCTTGCTGGTTATGCCTCCACTGGCCAATCCATTCCCCTGTCAAGGTACTGGATCAAACACAGGACCAGGAACAGAATCAGGTTACTTTCAAGAGTGTGCCACTGTGCCCTAAATGATTATCCAGGGCTATTCTGCGGGGTTATTCTGGGTGTAGATATGCCTGTTGTAACAGTACACGAGGACCTTCATTCCTACTAGGACACAGTAGGAATGAAGGAAAGCTTCCTCTTCCTCCTCCTCCTCTCCTTTTGCCAAGAAGCCACTACCAGGAATGTCCTACCTAGGAGATATCCAGACTGACCTCTGGCCCTCTCGTGCTCTGGCTTATTTCAGTGCCAGTGTCCTTTATTTGTCCTTTGATAACAATGACCATGTGGGACAGGAGAAAAGGAGATGTCTTGATCACAGTCTTCTGCCCTGCACTGGGATAACCCCCTTTTTTTTAATACAATCCTGCACTAATGGGGATGACCAGGCTCTGAAAGACCAGCAGTTCCTCTTCCAGTGCTGCATTACCAAGCTGAGATGAAAGATTTTTCATTTATTCTACTTAATAGAATACTTCTAGCCTGCAGAACGAAAATATCACTGGGTTTCCAATAAGCTGCCTGAAGCCCTGAACGTTAGACAAGCTGTGATACTCCTTCTGGCAGCGGCAGCAAATGACTTCTCTTTAGATACTGTAAACATGAGGGAATAACTGCTCTGTTTATGCCAATATTCACAGGTAATTATAGGTTCTTTTGGGTGACACCAAGTAAAACAATGGATAACTGAATCCTCATCAGGCTTGGAAGCAGGACCTTAAACAACCTCCAAGCTCAGGGTTTAAAGAGAACGACCTCCAGCAACTGCCCAAGAGATAAGATCAGCCCATGGGTTTCTTTCAGAACTGACAAACTTATCACTCTTCTCATGCAAATCACTTGAGTACGGGGAGAGATGGGGAGGGGATGACTCATAGCTGGGAGAGCTTTTTTTGTCCAAGATGGGGATTAATGGGTTGGCTTAGAGGTGAAGTGTCTCATTAGCAAACATTTGGATTTTGCCAGAGTCACTCATTTTGCTGTGGAACGTGACAGCCTCGGAGCGTGACTTTGCAAGGCTGCACCCATATGGGGGTGAAAGCTTTGCCTGCAGCATAAAGGCTGAATTTCCTGCAGGGTGCATGGCTGATCAGCTGACGAGGGGAGCCAGCCTGGTGTCTGATAGCCATCCTGCTCCACATCCCATTGAAAAAGGCAGTGGTTTTATGCAACAAGGTTTCTGAAGGAACACTTCTGCAGAACCCCGCATTGTGCAAGCTGTCCTGGGGCTGGGTTGTGCATAGCTGTTTGGATTATGTGGGAAAGCTGGATGCTGAGCAATGTCCTGACCAGGCTAAAAACCTTCTGGCAGCGCAGACAGCTAGACCTGTGGGCAGCAGTGGCCACACTTAGCTGATATCTTCAGGTGCATTTACACAGTGTCATAAAAACACACCCTGTGAGGCTCTTGTGACAAAAGGATTTTAGTGTTTCATCATAATAATAATGGTAACAACTTCTTTCCACCATTCCCCTCCTAGTCAGCTGCAGAGCACTACCAGAGAGCCATTACACCACTGGTAACACGTAGCTGAGAGCAGCTCTAGCGTTTTTCAATACATCCAGCTCCTCGTCTGAGAGCAAGCTTCTGTCCCGTTGCAGTAGCTGAACTGCTTTTATCATCTGCAGAAGATCAAAGTCATGCAATTAATCCTCTCCCATACTCAGGCTCTGTGCCCTCCCCTCCCTCTTCTCCCAGAAGCTGATGGCATGAAGGGCTCGGCACAGCTTCCCTTGCCAGACTGGCCCAATGTCAGCTCTGCTGGGATAGTTTGAGGAAGCTGTTTACACAAAATATCAGCGGGTTTTTGATGGCTCTGGAAGATCTGGTAAATAATCCTCAGATGAAAGATACAGTCTAGGAAGATGGCAGAAGAGGCTTACTACACTTACTACATTAATAGTGCTGGAGAATGGGTGGAGCCTTTAAGTGCAGTCAAACTCATTTTTGTTAATCCTGCCTGGGTCTGTCTCAGAATAGTCACCTCCAGAAGGGTGTTCCCCAGCTCAGGCTGTGCAACAGGGCAGTTGTTTACAAGGGAAAAGATTAAAAACAACTGCTTGGTTCTGTTTAGGGCTTTGAAAGTAGCACATTCGTGTCATTCTAAGAGCCATGTGGATGCAAATTGCAGCCCTCAGGTTTAGGGTTTCAATCCTCAGACTCCCCACAGAGTGTATTTGGAGACTGGGACTTTTGCTGCAGGAGGAAGGTGTGACAAAGGCAGCTGTGTGGGCTGTTTTTATTGAATATGTAACATCCTCTGGGCACTTAGAAGCCTCAAAAACAGATGCAGAGCTGGGTCAATCTTACCTGTAACGAGGTTAATGGTGAAGAGTCCTTGAGGATTTCCAGTTAGGATGTGAAAAGTCAGTTTTCCCTCTGAGCTGGAGTCTGGATCGAAGGCATCAAGGTGAAGGACAGATGTGTTTGGTGGGGAATTCTCCATCACAGAGGCATAGAAGACGGGTCTGGACATCTGAGGTGGGTTGTCATTGGTATCGGTGACTTCAATATAAATCTCAGTCACAGAAGACAGAGGAATTGTTCCCAGGTCAAGGGCTAGCACAGTCAGCCAGTAGTGAGACATTCCCTCTCGGTCGAGTGATCCTATGGTCCGTATGGTGCCTAGGAGAAGGACAGAGAGTGTTTGTGAGGGATTTAAGGAACCCAGACCGCTGAGTCCTTGATGCCAGAGCAGTCTGTGTCTCAAGTCTGCTTCCTGCTTTTTGCTGCAGACACGAACTCTGGCACCCACTGTGTGTGGCTGTGAGATCGTGTTGAATCTGAGGGCTTGCTTGTGCTGAGGGTCATTTTTGTTACACAAGTGAAAGAGAAGACCTTGTTACTTTGGGGGAGGACAGACACTGATTTGCCATTATTTTAAGGAGGAAAACCCCTGCTTGTTCCCACCCAGATACAGGGATAGACTTAGTACATCCCTGCACGAGCAAGAAATGCTTGAATGCATAGAACATCATAAACAGTCAGGCCAAACATAGCAGGGAGTTTAAGCCTCCAAGGTACACTAGAGTGTAGTGTAAATCAGGATGTCCTTACCTGTGTCCTTTTCGATGTGGAAGACTGAAAAGCCAGTGCCTTCTCGGAGGAAATACTGAACCTCCCCATCTTTGCCCCTGTCGATGTCCTTTGCCGTGACCATCATCACCGACGTGCCCTTAGGGCTGTTCTCCTGCACCCAGCCTTTGAAGACAAAGGAGGCAAAGCGTGGCGGGTGCAAGTTCTCGTTGACGTCAATGACGCTCACTTCCAGGTGGCAGAGGGACGAGCGAGAGAAGGGCTTCCCACCGTCACTGACCTGCACGGTTAGATTGTAAGAGTCCCTCTTCTCATAGTCCAGCTCCTTCTCCAAACGGAGCGCCCCAGTCAGCTTATCCACATGGAACATCATGTCCTCATTGTTAACGAGGCTGTACCTCACCTCCCCGCCGGAGCCAGCGTCAGGGTCAAAAGCCTCCAGAAACAGGAGAATGGTCCCCACAGGCAGGTCTTCGGGGACCTTCACGCTGTTGAGGGCTGGGAGGCACTGTGGGGTGTTGTCATTTACATCCTCCAGAGTCACAACGAGGTCTGTAACGGAGAACAGCTGGAAGCCTGCTTTGGGCTGGTCCCTAGCTTCTATTTTCAGCACATAGCAAGGCCACAATTCTCTATCTAGAGCACCTGTAACTGCCACTTCTCCAGTGACACTGTTAATGGCAAACTTGTCTGTGGGGGTTAGGAGAGAGTATTTTACTCTTCCATTGTCATCTGTATCAGCATCTTCTGCTTTCAGTTGAGCTATTGTTGTCCCTGCTGCTACATGTTCTGGTATTGCCACCCAATAGGCACCTTGAGGGAATTTAGGAGTATTATCATTGGTATCCAACACATTCACAGCCAATAGTTTCCAAGATGATTTTTGTGGTGTGCCAAGGTCGTACACAGTAATGTTAAGAATGTAGAAGCTGGTTTGTTCATGATCTAAAGGAGAAAGGACTTGAAGAAGACCCAATTCTAGGTCAATGGTAAAGCAGCTGTCATCATTTCCATCTGAGATCACATAGACCAATTTTCCATTAAAACCAGTGTCAGGATCAATGGCTGAAAGGTCAGCAATAGTTGAGTTGATGGGAACAGTCTCTAAGATATCAATAGATCGTGGAAAGCTGTCATCAAACTTAGGAGCATTATGGTTTATAAGGTGCAAGTTCAGAGACGTTTCATCATCCTGCCCATGGCCTTGAGACTGAGACTCGATGGAGTGTATGATGGTTTCTGTCAGTTGCTTCAAGACTCCTGTCTCCTCACACTGCATTTTGACGGGGAGACCTTGGCTGACCACAGTGATGTTTACAGATGTCGGCAAAGCATAGTTCTCTCCATCTGTTGCAGTTATTTTCAAAGAGTAGAGAAGCGGCTGTTCAGAAGGAAGATCTCGCAGAGATATTCTAAGGGATATTACTCCAGAGATGGGATTCAGTTCAAAATGCTGTAACTCGTTGCCAGACTTGATTTCGTATTTGATATGCTGCAGCTCATCACTGTCGATCGCAGAGACCGTGGCCACAGGGCTCCCAACCGGAAAGTCCCGTGGGATGGTGCCACTGCAGCTTGCCTTCTCAAACACAGGAGCGTTGTCATTGACATTGCTCAGTGTGAGGGAGACGTACACCTCCGTCTCGTGGCGGAAGGGTGAGCCCCAATCTGATGCCCACACTCGCAGGTGGTACCACCTCTGCATCAACTCATAGTCCATCGACTTGGAGGTGGAAATGATGCCAGAATAGGGGTCAATGACAAAGGGAACTGATTTCTGGTTGGCTATGCTGTAGGTGACAAAGCCATTGTCTCCTTTATCTTCATCTGTAGCCCTTACTGTTAAGACGCTGGTACCAGGAGGAACATTTTCATCAAAGGCCCCATGGTACGAAGACTGAGTAAAACTTGGAGCGTGATTGTTGCAGTCAGTGATGTCAACGATAACAGTTGTGGATGTGTGACTGTTACTGGTTGTAACCTCAAGCTCAAAACTAGACTGCTCATGGAAGTCCATTGCTCGGACTGTAGTTATCAGTCCAGTGTGAGGATTGATCTTAAAGCTTGTGCTGTCAGAAGTAGGTCTCAAAACATATTTAAGATTTGGGAAAACTGGTGTGATCTTCACCATAACAACTTGGCTTCCAGCTGGGGAAAATTCACTGAGCTGCACCCGGTACACTTCTTTCTCAAACCTGGCAGAAACATACTTGGAGGGAGGTATGTGGACAGCTCTGACGGGAGAGAACAGTGGTGGCTTGCTCCTGTCCTTGGCTTGCACGCTGAGGTTGAAACCAAATGGGTAAAGTAACCAGTTTATCTCTTTATTTGACACTATCATGAACTCAGTGCTCCCACAGTAGGATTTGATGGCTTTGAAATGTCTTCCCGGATCTCCATCCACAAACTCAACCGAATCAATCCCTGCTTCTGAGTCACCACTTTCTACAGAGAGAGTTGCATAGATAAAGTCTTCGTCTGACTCAGGCGATGTCACCTTCACCGAGGAGATAGAGGGGGGTTTCCTGGCAGATGGCTCCACCTGGATTGTGAGACTAGCCAAATTCCCAAAGCCATTCCCCTCCGTGATCTTTCTCATTCTGTCCACAGCCAAAACCTGCAGGTTATGCCTGCCTCGATGGGTGCTGTTCAGCCTTCCTGTGACCATAACTGCTCCCGTGGTGGGGTGCACAGTGAACAGGTCAGACTTGGTGTTGAGGGCATAGTAGAACTCGGCGTTCTGGCCAGCGTCAGCGTCTGTGGCACTGAGCATGGTGACTACTGTTTTCAGAGGAGTGTCTTCTCTGATGGACACTTTGTATGAGGGTGGTGAAAAGAGAGGTTTCAAGTCATTTCTGTCCAGAATATGGATCAAGACTTTGGCCCAGGCTTCATAGGCAAAGGTGCTCTCTGTGGCCTTGATTATTAGCATGTAACTGTCTTTGACCTCACGGTTTAAAAGTGCTGTGTTGCTGCTCCTGGTTCTTATTCTCAAGAAGCAGAAATCCCCAATCACATGCTCCTCTGTTTTAAACAGACCAGTGTTGTCCCCAGAGGCTATTCTGTACCTGATGTCCCACTCAGGGTCTCTCTTGTAAATACCCATTTTGACGTAGCTCTCCACGTAGGTCTTGGGGGCAGAGTTCTCATAGATGGTGGCATTGTAGAAAAAGTGGGTGAAATGCAGAGGGGAAGTGTTGCCCTTCTCACAGCTCGCTTTGTGGACCACACAATGCATCAGGAAAACAGCAACACTCAGGAAGTGCCTCCTGATGGAGACTTCCATGGTGTGGTGTCTCCTTGAGCCCTGCAGGTGTCAAAGGAAGAACACTGGTAATTTCCATTAAGGTCAGTGTGTTACAGAAGAAAGTCTGCATGGGCTCAGCCTCAGCTCCTTGCTCTGTCTACCCTGACCTTTACTGATGCAGTTGTTAGCTCAGCTCTTCTTCCCTCTGTCTCAGTGTCCTCCCACATCCCTATGCTGGCTCAGATTTCTTCCCTTTCTCTGCTTCAGTTTCTGCCTTTATAGAGAGCAAAATATGCAAAGTCATGCAAGATGCCCTGATCAGGCTGACTTGCTATTCTGTGAAAAATCTTTCCCTCCCTTCATTCTGTCTTCTCCTGAGTCAAACAGCGTATCTAAACTCTCCACCCCCAATCCAAACTCCCTCTTATTTTGTTTCTCCAGCCTCCCTTCTCCATCTTAACTTCTCTCTCCACACAAGTTTTTGCAGAGTATTTTCAAGAGTCAACACACAAACTCATTTATGTGCCTCTCTGTGACTTCTCTTTGTTTCTCTTCCTGTGCTACAGGATGTGTTGTCCTTCCCCAGCAGTGATGGGGAACATATGCCATGTTGTATAAGTTCCTTCTGAACGTGCACTTCCACAATGTGGCTTTTCCAACAGCTTTTGCTCAGTTTCTAGTTAAGCTGTGTCTCAGTTACCTCAAAGTTCTTCTAATTCACAGGCCTGACCCTGTTGGCTCCTCCGTGCTGACAGCAGGTTTCCAGCAAGATACTTTGCCCATGTCACCCTCAGCCCTTGAGTAATCTCTCTGGTTCCTGCCTTCTCATGGCAAAGCCCCAGGGTCAGGATTCCTGCGGAGGATCTGCGATCCATGACCACCCGCCATCAGCTTCCTTCCCTAACAACTCCCGAGCATCTGCAGCCCCACGGTTTATCTTCGTGCACGAGGTGTATCAAAGAAGGAACTGGGGAGCACACATGTGATTAACAGGGATGTGACTTTGTTAGGGAGCTTTGCAGAGCTTGTTAAAGGATCAAGGCCTTCTCTTTTCAGCAGCGAAGTGCGTACTGCTGTGTGTGCAGTTAAGGGTTGAAACCGGGGATAAGCTAAATATAGGTGCATATATTTCCCCTAGATATCCCAAGAGATCTTTATCTAGAACTGTTTCTTCCTGTTTTAAATTTAAATTATATATCAAGTACCTGCCAGTCATTTGGCACATTCCTAATTTAAACAGGGAAGACTTGTTTTTCCAGACACTTTTTCAAGACTCATCTCTTTAAGAGCCAGAACCAGTTCAATTTGTAACTCAAGTTGAATGCTAGGAACAAATTGTTAGAGCCCAACTAACAGTATGTGTCATATTCTCTCACTGAGATATCTAATTACCGATAAATACAAAGCTGTAAGTCTCATATTTGCTTTGAATCCTTTTCTCCTCGGTAAATAAATGCCAACCATCCAAAAATCTGTCTGTGGTCTTTCCTTTTTGAAACAAGTGGTCTGAAGCTGAAGTCAAACTACCAGAAGCTGGAGAGAAATCAACACAATCCAGTTTTGACAAAATCCAGACTCATTTTTTCATGCCATCATTTCACTTCTAGGAAACCCAACACAGTCCCGAATGCACTGCAAATTAAAGAAAATCTTGGAGGGCAGGGACGGCTGACCCAGAAAAGGCATGTGGCTCCTTCTGAGAAGCTGAAAACCATGTTCTTAAAAGCTCTGCTTGCTGCTCGTTACTTAACAGCGCTCCAGAGCTGTGCAGCATGCAGGGACATGCCTAGAGCTACTCCCTTCCAACACTTTCAACTGCTGAACCTGGAGAGAAGACGCTCGCAGGCTGCGCGCGCGTGTCTGCGAGCGCTGCGAGCGCGGTGACCTGAACCACCCAGAGCGGAGCACGGCAGCAGAGCAAACCAGCAACAAAACCAGAGCTCTTCCACAAACAGCAGACTTAATGAAGCCGATCGCTTTGTATCTGGGCTAATTGACTTTTTAATTGAATTGTACTGAAACGGCAATGTGAACTCATCTCTCATAAGACATCAGAGAACCCGCAAAGCAGAGACGTTATGAACTCCACAACCACAAGAAAAGCAGGAGCCAGAGCACATGCCTTCCTGGGCACCAGCAATTCAATATGGGAGGATAACCCTGAGCAAGGAGTGGGTTTTCTGGCATTTAACAAGATGCAAGCTTTCGTCTGAATCTCTCCTGGAATGTACTTAACCTCACTCTTCCCTCTGTATTTCCTGACATCTAAGAAGGGCTTCACTTACACTGATGTTTTTTTCCTCTGTATTAGCAGGGTTTTACTCTTCTGTCCAGATAAGTATTTTGCAAAACCTGTTGTAACCTCAATATTTCTTAGAGCTTTGCTCTCAATTACAAGCTGGACTGAAAGTAATCAATGGCTTCATCAGTTATTATGAGGGATGGAGAGTGACTACGCATCTGAGGCATGAAGCAGAAGCCTCATTTCCTCTGGAAATGATCTGAAACTTTGAAAAACACAATCAAAACTTAGGGAGAATTGTCTAGGAGGCATCACCATCAACTTTTCAAGTCTAAGAGTTTCTCTTCGTGTCAGGACCACGCTCAAAGCTTGAACAATATCACTTAGAGTCTCTGTTGTGCCCTCTGATAGCAACTTCCCACCCTGGGCCTGGAAATCATCACCTACTACCTGCAGCCTGGAGTTTCTCCTTTAGTAGGCTGCACTGGGAAGCAATCATGCTCTGAAGGTCTTGTTTCTCCTTCTCCAGCATGGTTTTAGTGCAATTTGAAGTGTAATAGATCTCCCAGGAGATGACTGTGCTGTCCCTGCTCTGCCTCCTGCTTCTGGAATTGTTTATGCCACAGTCACAACGCAAAACTATCCAAAAGTGGGACTGGGACATTTTCAAAGGCTGCAGTGAAGCTTTACAGAAAAACAGGGGACAGTGCTCTGAACAGAGGGGAAATCTGGGTAACTGCTCGCTAGGCTCAGCTCCAGAGAAAATCCTGTGGGGACTGACCCCGGAAGGTGACAGCAGTGAATGAACCAGCAGAAACGAGGCAGGTTTTTGTTCTGTGGGTTGAAAGCTGTGCATAGCATGAATCCAGCAAAAAAAAATCAATTTACTGGCTGGTATTCCCCAATGTAGATGGGTACCAAGGAGGGACAGTGCTGCCAAGCTCAGGGGTCCTTGCCATGGAATTCAAGGATCTCTGTGTTGAAACTGGGTGAAATCAAACAGATTTTTCATGCAGATTAAGAGAACCATTCTTCCTCCTTTTCTGAGCTGTGCTACCCCGTGTCCTTGTAATGAGAGCAATTAGTGCATGATCCATGGGACCCGTGACAAGGGCCATACCCACTTCAGGGCTGCCAGATCAGCTGCAAGCATTAAACACTTGAACACCTTCACCTGCCTCTGGGATTCCACCCCATGGGATCATTTATTCCTACTCCTGAGAGTGCTCCACTTCTCTCTTTCCAGGCCTTCTGGAGCTGGCTGCATGTGGGGAGGGAGAAGTGCTGGAGGAAGCCCATCGGTGGGATGGAGGGTGGAAGGTAGGGCACACTCCCGACTGAGGGAAATACCAGGGCATCATTATGTGGTGATTCAGCCTCCTTTCCTAATCACCAGGCAAGGATCAGAGAGCCTCGGGGGGGCTTCGCCCTCAGCCCTGTAGATGCAAACTCCCCGCAAAGCGAGTAAACAGCCGGTGTATCTCTAATCAGAGCCTGAGCGTGCGTCTAAATTTAACATCCAAATTGTGAACCTCTGTCAAAGACATGCCCAAATCTGTCGGCTTGAAATGAGGGGATGAACACAGCGCTGAGATTCAAAGTGTGTGCGTGGGGAGGCCGTGGAGTTGGGCGACTTAGGGGGACTGGTGCAGGACAAGGCTATTCCGGCCAGGTGGGGTGAATGGCTGGGGCATGGCCAGGGGGTTTTCTGGGGGCCCTCCCAGGGGTCTCCTGCAACGTGTGGGCTGCTGTGTTTGTTGGCCGTATCACGGAAAAGTGCAGCAGCCTGCCAGGAAGCAGGTGTGGCCCCAGCCCCACCTTTTGATTCCCTTCAAGAGGAGCATTTAAAAGCAATAAAAACCCAAAACACAAAACAAAGTGAGTGCTGAGTGCACCCAGAGCAGCATTCCCCTCATAAGCTGTGGTGGGGGCTTGGCCCAAGGTTTTGAGATCAGAAGATAAAAGAAAAATCATCATTTTCATCAGAAAATAAGGACAACTATTCCCTTACTACCCTTTTGTGAGCATGTATACCAAGTTCTTCTCTTGCTTTCTTCCCTCACCTCTCTCCATTGTCTCTCATTTTTTTCTTCAATACAAGAAACAGCCTCTTCCCCAGGACAGGGACCACGCCAAATCACCTCCAAACGCATCAGCTTCTTTGTCAGAGGCTGCAAGAGCACAGAGTTCAGGGAAAAGATGGGAGATGAGATTGGCTGTTCAAGCAATCAGTTTAACAAAGAATTCAATGGTCATTGTGAAATAGAGACAGAAAGCAAAGGGACTAGATCCTATAAGATGGTGGGTACAAGGTTTTGGGAAAGGTATTAAGAGATGGGACACCATCTTCTGCTGGCCTGGCAGAGCAGAAGGGGTTACCCTACAGATGGGGCAATATCCTTACAGCTGCCTGCCAAATAGGATCAGCTAGAAAGCAGTCCCCTGGGCTTTCGTGTTGCAAAGTCACAGAGCTAAATGGACACTGTGTTGAGCCATGTGTGAGATGTTTTGCTTCCCAATGCTGCAATAGCCCGTGTACACCCTGCAGAGGGGTTGTGATGCTGGGTTAGTGTTTGCCCTCTCCTCTGCCACAGGGATTTTGGTGAGAATTGGATGCTTTTCCATTTGGGGAGTTCGCTGATAGTTGCTCACAGTCAGCCCCATGGGGTTTGAATTCTCGGTGGGTGGGGGTATTTTTCAAACTGTTTTCCTGGACTTTGAAAAAAAACCAAACAAAACCGTCCCATCATTGGAGATCTTGCTCCTGCATTTAGTTGTGCAGTCTCTGCTCGGTTTCGCAGCAAAGCAGAAGAAACACATCCTGGAGGTACAACACAAAGCCAGAAAACTAATGAAAAAAGCCCCTGAAGTTACGGTGTTTCCTTCTTCAATGTATCTCGGGGTTTTCCAGTGCCTGTGGATGGTTTCTCAGGGCTGATGTTTGCAGAACTGCTTGCACCAGCCTGCTTGGGGGCTGTGCTAACGTGGGTGCAGCTTTTTGCTGGACTTGCAGATTCCATCCAGGCAACAGTTGGGCTGTTCCTTCCCCATCTCGACTTTCCGATCCCTGCATGGCTTGGATAGAGTTTTGGAAACAGTTTCCAGGTTGCTGGACAGCCTGGAGCGAGGCGGCTGATCGCGTAGAAGCCGGTGCATGTGCTTTTCACAACCAAGGGCTGCCCTGGCTCCGACTGTCCCATGGAATGCTGCTCCTGTGAGGGCAGCGAGTGGCAGTGCCAGACCTGGGCCATAACCATCAGGCCACAGTTCAGCTCCGTTCCCGAGGGCAGAGTGGCCGTGTACTGCTGGGGTGGGCTGCACCGAGGGCTTCTCAGCTGCAGAGCCACGGAAAGCCGTGGGATTAATGAGTCTCACGCTGGCATGCAGAGCAGTGACTCTTGCCTCGGCCTGCTCAGCATGGCAGGAGGTCACACACCTGTCCCTGAGCAGAACAGGTACAGTCCTAAAGCACTACAGATGTTCCTTCCATCATCTGCCAGCTGAACCAGGCAGGTGCTTTAACCCTGGGGGGTTTGGGTACCCCAGGGAGCTTGGACAGGCAGCTCCTACAGGGTGCTGGTGGAACAGAGACCCCCTTGAAGGAGTTTGGGGGAAGCCTGTGAGATACTGAGCTGTGTGGGGCGGTCTGGGCCCAGGCTGGAAGATATGGCAGGGATAACCTTTTTCCTCTGTATTGCTGCAGGGCTTGGCAAAAATGCATCATTCTGAGGCAGCTCTGCCTTCCCCAGGCCTGGTGTGCCGTGACCAGGGGTCCTCCTGGGCTGACAGTGGGAACAGGGTGGGATGCTGTCCCTTGAGTGGTGCAAGACAAGGATGAGTTGAGCAGGAGAGGAGATGGCAGGATGGCCTTCCACATGGGAATGGTAGCTGGGAAGCATTTAGTTAGTCTGATGTCCATCTCCTCCTTCCCCCTTACAGCTGGATGCTTTTGCCACCTTTGTCACTGTGCCAGATTTCCCAGGTTGGATGCTCAGACCCAGGCTGGCTCTAAAGGCACCTTGCTCCATGACATCTTACCGTGGCCTCCTCCAGCCAGCCACTCACCCCCTTCCCCCTGGGACATGTCACCCATTCCCCCATCCTTGGGGCTTCAGCTGTGTCCTGATGCAGCTCCTACTGCCCTGGAGCAAGCAGGTGCTGTGTGTCTTTGCCTCCAACCCATCCTCTGTCCAAGAGCATCACCTGACACGGGAAGCCAAAGGTTTTCTCTTGCCACCGTTCCACCTGCAATGTGCACTTCTGTCCCCTGCTCTGTGAGGAACCCAGGGAGAGCTGGATTTTGTGCTGCTGTCAACACCCAGGCCTGGCTCAAAAATGTCACCTAGCTGAGGCTGCTCTGCCATTGTGAACTTGTCTGTTAGGGAGAAGCAAATTTGAACAGGCTTAAACTCTCCATAGAGTTATGAGGGTCAGAGATCTCTCTCTGTCTTGGCATTGCAACATCATTCTAGAGTCAGAGTTAAGTGAGCAGCTCCAGAGCTGTGGAGCCCTCACTGATGTCTTGGGCGCCAAGGGAACCTTGCAGTGCCAACTGCCTTGCTGCTGTCTCCTACCCCAGGGAAAGTGTGACATCAGGGAAGTGAACTTCCCTGTTCCAAGAGGGAGGCATCCTTATGCATTATTCCTAATCCCTTTTCTCTGTTCTTCCCAGTTATGGAGAGCCAGGGGGTAAATCCTGCTTATGATCCAAAAGCTGCCACTGCACAGATAATCAGGGAAACAGTGAGAGGTGGACAAGGACAGCAGCTATGACAGCCAGGAGACAGCACATCCCACTGGTGGCTCTCATGGGAACGGAGTACCTGGCACAAGAAACAGCCCTGGGGCTGGAGAAACGGCAGTGTTGGTAGGAAAGGGTCTTGGTGGGAGCTGCTCACCAGGCAGGGCGTGAGGGGCCTTGGGGCTGGGCCCCACAGTGCAGCAGTGCCAACACGTTGGCACAAGAGCCAGGTGGAGCATGCCAGGGTCTCACACGCCTGTGCCCCAGCTCTGCTGCTGCTGGGGCTGTGCACCACTCACCCCGTGATTCAGCTGCCATGGAGGTTTTTAGCACCAAGGACCACATACCTCAGTCACTGCAAACTAGCTGGGAGAGCCCACAAGGGATCCTGGGCTCTTCTCTGATTGCTTTCTCCTGCCAAAACTCATACTGAGCCTTTTTTGCTCATGCATGGGATGCAAGTTATCTTACACTGATAACCATTCCCCTGCCAGCAGACTGCTGAGGGAAGCGGGTGTGAGGGACCACACTGTCAATCCTGCTAGCTTTCAGATCTGCTGGCCAGCTTCAGCCAAATTTAACCAGATAGGTAACGACTTGAAAGGAGTTAACTTTGCACAAGCTTGTGAAAAGCAGCAGGAGAAAGGAGAGAAATCCAAATTAGGACTCCCAGCTGGAAGAAAAAGCTCTAATGTGAGCCCAACCCGATTATTAGACATCAGAGAATCCACACAAGAGGGAGCGCCGCAGGCAACCAAGCTTCATGAATTCTGCTGCTCGCAAAACAGCTGTTTACTTAGGTGCTGCAGAGCTGAGGCCCCAACACACAACCTCCATCTGACCCACCAGAGCTGTAAATCCAAACAGGGCTCAGTTCACACCAGCCTGCTGAGAGCAGCAGCTCTGCCCAGTCCTGAAGGGGCTCTGACCCTGAGTCCTCATGCTCACCTTAACTCAACCTGGGTGTTGGTAACGAGGCCACTGCCCTCATCACATGAGTGCTGGTAGTCCTCCAGTGCCCTTTCTGTGATTCCCTGTGGGGAACATACATGCTATCCTAAAATCGCCAAAATTCTTTGGGATGGAGCCCAAGTGCATCTTGGCATGAAGAGCTGCGTGAGGGACCTTGTGCCCTGCTGGATGCAGGTGAAGAGCCCCAGCGCTCAGCAGGACCAGGACTGCTCGGCTTCTGTCTGCCCTGCAGCACAGCCCTGCCCACCGTGCTCCTCCCTCACCTCTTCCCTCCTACCCGGCAATTCTCATTCACCCGCAGACCTGTCCCTGCACTCATCTGACGATCTTCTCCTTCGCCTGCCCAGCACCCTGCTGCTCTTTCCCTTCTGCTGCCCGAAGGTGGGCACGGAGAGCAGCTTTCTGCTCTGCCTGCAGCCCCTCTCACTCCATTGCCATCTGCCTGCCTTGTACTGCTCCTTCCCGTCCCTCTCCTGTGTTTGGAGGCACCGTAAGGACACAGAGGACAGAAAATGAATGAGACAATCAGAGCACGATCCCCCCTCGTAAAAGGACGGCTGGCCAGGACGCCAGTAGCCGTGCCACAAAACCTCCCTGCAGCAGACACTTATCGAATGCAAAGGGATTACCTGCAAGCTCATAGAAAACCCTCAGCTCCCAGACCTAAGCGAAGCCACCCACCTCCCGTGCTGTGTCCGTAGTGCTGCACAAGCTGCTGCAAGGCCAGGCCGTGCCCAGGGGAGCTCAGGGTTTCACCGAAGAAAAGATTAACCCCCAGGACAGACGCGTTTGCCCAGGCTGGTCTCATTGCCACAGTGTGTCCTTGTCAGCGCTCATTATGCTCCCAACACAGGTCACTCCCTCCCACCCCGGACTCTGCTGGAAGCACATTTCTAAAATCTCCTGTCATTGCCGCACCTCTGTGGAGCCAGCAGTGGTACAGGCACACTGCTTGGAGCACCTGTGACAACCAGGCCAGGCACAGAGTGTCCCTGTCGCCCTGAGCCATATGGAGTATCTATTCATGGCATAACCAGCGTCTCCCAGGCTGCCTGAGTCACAGCATCTAGCCAACGTACAACCCAGCCACTCAAAAATAGTCACACGATGTAAGAGCATCAAAACAGCCCTGCTGGGCTACCTCTCTATTCTCCCCTCAAATGGCTGGTTTGGATGGCTTAGTGGAGGAGTATAAGAAAGAAGGCACGGGTAACCTGCTCCTTCTCCCACTTCTCAGCATCAGTGCATGTACATGGCTGAGCTTGGGCTATTGCATTTAAAAACCTTTGCTGGCACCGTCCATCCCAACTGGATCAAAACCATGTTTGAAGCCAAATACAACTTTTGGTGCTTGCAATATCCTGTGGCAATTTGTTCCACAGCTTAATTATGCCCTCTGTATAGAAAAAGAAACTATTTCCTTTGGTTTGTTTCAACCCTGTTGCTAGCCCATTTCTGAGCTACAAACCTTCCTAGCAGCCCTTGCAGCCTGCCCCTCCCCGGAGCTCCTACTTCGAAGAATTAGGGAAGAAAGTTTCTTTGCTAAGAAACTTGTACCTGCCTCACTGCCATGGAAGAAGTGTGGTTAGAGGAAACATTGCTTGCTCAGCAAATCAGCTTGTTAATAGACAATGCAGCATCCATGCTGCCAACCCAGTTTAAAATATTTAAAAGGGCTCAGGGGTATTTAATCCCCTTAAGTTTGTCCGTGATACAGCAGGAAGCCCACTGCTAACTGCTCGAGGTGCAGCTGCACTTGCATGCTCCGCACGTGGCAAATAACAAAGCGAGGTGCACGGAGCAGGGAATGCCAGTGCTGTAGCATGGAGGCAGCTGGAACGATCCTGCAGGACTTGCCTTGGAGCGGTTGGCAGGAGAGCAGGATGCAAAATGCATTCGTTCCTAACAGATGTTTGATTCCAGGTGTCGTGCCTCCTTTGAACTCTCCCTTCGTACATGAACGATGCCTGTTTGTTTGCAGGGTTGGGAGACGCACTGGCTTGAGAACATTAGGATTTGAAATGCATCCATGGTGCCAGCTATAGCTCGGGGAAAGGCTCGGCAGAACAGCAGGTCCTGCTGCGCTCTCCCCTCCACAGGCAGGGCGGCTCGGCTCATTTTGGGAATGTTACAGAGCACGCCGGAGCTCAGCAGGCAGGAGGGGAGAAGTAGAGCCCGAACCCCCGGGCTGGGTTAGAGATCTCTCCCCTGCCCAGACCCTCAGGAGCCCCAACCCCTTAGCAGACAGGGGGGACGTCCCTGAACCATTCCCGATAAGGTGAGGTCTGCTGCCTATTAGGACATGGTAAGGGTACACAATACCAAGCCCGGAGACTTTGCTGTCCCGAATACCGAGACAGCCCAGCCTTCCTCAGGAGCCCAGTACAGACTGTTTGCTTTCCGTCCCGAAGCTCCGATAACCTCCCGGGTCTCTCTAGCCGACAGCCTGGAAAGCCCCGGCAGCTCCCTACACATCCCCTGCCTGCTCTTTGCCCCTCCGAGTGCCGGAATAGGGGGCACAGAGCACTCCATGTCCTCCTGCCGGGATCCAGGGCACCCCGGGCGAAGCAGGAGCCAGCTGGCCACAGCCTTGCGTGTCCAGCACAGCCTGCCCAGCTCGTACCACCACACAGCCTGAATTTCCACACATCCTGGAAACTCTCATCCCTCCGCAGCCACAAACGCGAAGGAGCAACAGCTTCTTTTAAGGGTTTTCTCTGAAGCAACCCCAGTCGCGTTAGCGCTGATCTTGGCCCCTCTGGAGTGCTGTGCTCCACCGAGTCCGCCTTCAGTTCCCCGGGAGGCTGATTAGCTGATAACTGCAGTTTGGAAGGGCGCCGCTGCCTCCGAGTGCCCAGGCCTCTCTCCCTGTATTTCCACCCCTTTTATCAGTGCTGCACATGTACATAGGAAGTAATTCCTGCACACCATCAACTGGGACTGGGGCTTGCTCTGGGATTTCATCTTGTCACAGGGCACCTGACAGGGAACAAAGGGGCAGAGATACAAACGGTGGCTCTGGCTTCAGCTCCCCGGCTCTGCTGCCCGTCGTGCAGTGGGACAAGGGCAGGTGAGGAGCTCTTATCTGAGGGTCTAGGGAAGCTGGGCTGGGAAGCATCAGCGCTGTGACTGCACTCAGAGATCCCCAAGGCACAGCCCAGCTCGAGGTGACAGTGGAAGTGGCTTAATGGGGCATGTTGGGGCAGAGTTCGGAGTGTTATCATCCCGGTTAGTGGGGTTGTACATGGCCAGTAGCTGTTGCTACAGCCAGACGCCATCACTGCTCCTGCCCTAGCTCATCCGTTTCCACCAGCACAAGCTCGCTCCCTGCAGAAATCCTGCCCCGTTCAGACACCTGGAGTGCTGTGTGCTTAGTCCCTCCACACCTGCCTTGCTCTGCAGCTTCGCTTTTGCCTTTGATACCTGGAGCCCACCTGCTTGCACTGGCTGCAGCCTGCTGAAGCTTCCCAGCTAAGCGCAGATGCAAACACGAATGAAGCTTTTCTTGCCTCCTTCCACAAGCCCCATGCTAGGGCTGCCAGGCGGGGGGAAGAGATGAAGAGCTCTGCATCCCAAAACTCTCTCTGTAGGAGAAGGCTGCTTCCAGCAAAAGTTACTCACGTGCAAAAGCAGTTTCACGCCTAAATCTCTGCATCCTCCATGCCCTTTTCCATCCATGCTGTACAGACTGCTCCCTGAGTCATTTCAACTCCCCGCACCGGCGAGCAGCGTGCCTTACCTGCTGCAACAGGAGAGAGACCTCTCCTGAAGTTTACTGCCTCTCTGCTCTCTCCGCTGAAAATCCTCTCCCGCGGCAGCACCTCGCTGGCTGCCGGGGGTCCATGGTGCTCGCAGATCAGGGGAGAGGGCTCCGAGAAATTCCTGCAAGAAGGGGTTTTATCGGCTGAAACTCCGGCGGCACCGGTCGGGAGCAGCGAGGGAGAAAGTTGCGAGGGGTGGAACTCGCTCGCAGGAGCGCCAGCCCTTCGGTGACGGGCTGGAGGAGGAGGAGGAGGTGGAGGTGGAGAGGCATCGCCCGCACCCTCGGTGCAGAAGTGAAGTTGTGTGTGCGCGTGTGTCAGAGCTGGGCAAGCACCCAAGCCTTAGAGCCAAATAATTGCAGCGCTTTTTACTGTTAGATTAGCTAGCATTGCCATGAAATCCAGGACCTCAACTGCAAGGGGGGGGGGAGGGGAGGGGGNTAAACTATCTGCCAGGTGGGTGTTGTAAGGAGGGATGGGGAGAAGGGGGTGGGGGAAACCTGAATCTGCCCTCAGAGCAGCTGCATGCGAGAGGCACTTTGAAGGTGGTGGTTGTTGTTGTTTGTGTTGGGGGAGCCCCCAGAAACCTCGGCTGCCGCCAGTAAGCCCCAGGGTGCTCCGTGCTGCACAGGCAGGGAGAGCATGAGAAGGTGGTCCTGTCCTGAAAAGGCAGGAGGCAGAGGGAGGAGAGATGGCAGCAAGGAGAGATGGCAGCATGGGGAGAACAGACATCGTGCAGGAGCTCTGGGGGCTTTTCGTTGTACAAAAAGAGCATCCTGACTCTGGAGGGTTGTTCAGGGCTGGACCAAGGTGAAGGGACATGGACCCTTCTGTGGGTGTTTCTGTGACGGTCCTTCAGTCCTCTTTGTCCCCCTCCCCTTCTGCCTCCCCTCCTCCTTTCCACCCCAAACCCTAGTAAATAATAACATTCCCCCTGTAGATTGCAGTGAGGTTTGAACAGACACAGGGGTAGTTCTCAACATGGGAAATGAATGTTCAGCTCTAGGTGAAGTTTCCTTCCCCTCTGATGCATTTTTGCAGACGAAATTACCAGAAAGCCTTCTGCATGGTTTTAAGAAAACAAAAAGGATATGGAAACTGGATGATTTTAACTTCAAACTGTTCAAATGGGTGCCTGGCTGCTCCTCGTGAGGCTCCATGCACAACAATGGCACTGAGCACAGGAGTGAGTGGAGGAGAGGGACAGGGTCTATTAATATCCCATTTGAGGAGGAGTGGTTGGTGCAAACTTGCACCTTACTGGTCACCAGCAAGGCACCCAGGACAGCAGCTTATTGATCCTCTGGCCACATGTACAGCCTCGACTGGAACTTGTCTCAAACTAGATGCTCTCAATTTAAACCACACGACACCAATCCATTGTAAAATCCATGTGATTTTATGGTGCAAATCCAAAAAGACGTGAAGAAGTTAGCCCATGATATATTGGGCTATTTAGAGTTGTTGGTGGAGGTGAGTGAGAGCAATATGGTAAATTCACCAGAAAATGCAATTTTGATGGAATCAAAATTGGTCAGGAATTTAGATTAAATCTAGGGAACAGTTCATACCAGGAATGAGAGAGGAAATGTGCACAGCATGATGAGACCGAACAACCTCCCTGGGGTCACTGTGGGACACTGCTGGGTTGGGAAATGGCTGATGGATTTTGTACTACAAATGTTCATGTTGGGTGCTCTGCTCACAGCATCTTAACCCCACTTGGAAAGTGACTTTGATTTCAAGCTCGTTGTGGTCTTTCAGAAACAGTTTGAACTGAATGGGAAGAAGGCAGAAATCCAGTTGGATTTACATGTGCAGCTTGTCCATTTTTCCAGCTGGTTTATTCAGATGATTTCTAGGGGAACTTGTAGTGAAGTTTTGAGAATTATAAAAGTGACAGTAGAAGTAATAATACCTTGAAATTGCAAATTAACTGTTCTTTAGGACTTCTCATGAGAGGAGGCCAGGTGATCAGTCAGTGATGGCAATGGGAGGCGCATTTAGGAGGAGGGAGAGGAGAAGTTCCTTCACACAGCTGCATGGCTCATGTCTCGCAGCTGAGGAAGGCGAGAAAATCAGGTATTGGTGGCTGGATTTTAGCAGGGCTGACGCAGGGCTCAGAACAATACTTGTATTATATTTAGACATACCAAGGTGCAAGTGAGCAAACCTCTGGCTTCAGGGCATCAGCTGATTGCTGCAAGAACCAGCATTTCCCTGCATTTGGAGCCTTTCATGACGGGACGGGTGCCTTGTTCCTTTTGCCTGCGTATGGGGCAGTGGGGACTCAGTCTCGTCTTGTGTAGCAAGGTGTGAACCCTCAGCTAGCAAGGCCAGCAGTGCTGATCTCAGCAATGCCACCCACAGACCAGCTCTCCTGTCTGCACTGTCTTCTTGCTCTCCCAGGTGGTGACAGGTGCCCTCTTTCATCCTTTTTCTTTGCTCTGCTAATGGAATGCTCTTTGAGGAAGCTGGTGCTCATGGAAGAGCCGTGTGTCAGGCAGGCCCTGCAGAAATGTTGGGTGTAAGCTGGTTATTACCTGATGCCCTTACAGAATATGTACAATATCCAGTGAGTGCAGAAGCTGCTAACAACTCCACCTTGTTGCCAGCGGGTTGGTGGCACTGGGTGTTCCTTCTCACAGAGGTGGCAGAGCATGGTACCATTCTTGTTGGCTGCAGGAGACTTATCTCTCAGAGAAAACTTTGCTCCTTGGCTATGGAGCAGCAGAACATGAGGAACATGAGTGAAGGAGGGCTTGATTGTCCAAAAGCCCACCTTCTCCTACAAATGTACCAGATGGTTTGATAACAAACATTACCTTTCCTAATTCAATCACGGCATTGGGGTGAGCAGCAATCTAGCTGTGGAACCCCTCAAATCCTCTTATTATAGTTAGGTAGGATACTAAGATGGCTTCTGCCTTCCACACAAAGACAAACGTGGTCTCTTAGAGCACATGTGGATTGGTTGCTATCCCAGTGATCCGGGAAGTACAAGAAGCTCAGGGGAACTTTTCCTGAGGTCCAGCTGTTAATTCTGTACCAGTGGTGGTTGAGAGCCTGGGACTGGTGAAAACTTTCTGGCTCTACCTCCTCAGCTCTCCTGCTCAACTTGAAGTCAGGCTGGGTAGGGAAGAAAAGTGTTGTGTTTATCCCGAGGAGCAGCTCCTGCTCCTGCAGAAAGGGGTGGGTTGCAGAATTACCTGTGGTTGCAGGGTTGGCCTGGCTGGGGAAACTGTGCCAGGAGGAAAGAAAGAAGATGGAGCTGTGCATGATGCCTGGCTTTGCCCTTCTTCACACCACTCAGACAGTCAGCCAAACAAACCAACAAAGCTCCATAAGCTGCTGTCAACATTTCATGCCACCATGTCCCGCTGTCGGGATCTCACCCTGTCAGAAGCAATGGGGCCTTTTCCAGGGTGTGGGGAATGTCAGAGCTCCATCACTTGGCTGGCAAGGGTGCTTCTTTCTCCCTAATCACGGGGAGAGATTTCATTTCCTGGTTCCACCCAAGATCTCCATGTGATAAAGCCAAGATGTTCTGCTGTGGGTTACCTGCATGCAGAGTTTTGCAGCGAAGCAGCATGTTCAGGCTGGGGTAGGGAAATCACCACGGGCCTCTCTGGACCAACAAGAAACACTTTGAGGGGCCTCCCTGCCAATGGCTGTACTCACTGCCCTGGGGACCAGCCCTGCCTGTCTCCTGAAGACATGCCTGCAGGCCCATCTTCCAGCTCATCCTCCTAAACATGAGCCTTTCCTGGCCAGCACTTGCAACTGGCCCCACTGGGGTGTTGCCTCCGTGGACCTGGAGGTCAGGGCAGTGCTGTTGAGATGTGGCACTGGATTGTTTCTCCAAACCCTCCTGCCCTCAGAAACAGCCATGATGGTGTGACCCCACTGATCACCCTCCTGAGTGTCTGGGTGAGCTGGGGACTGGAATGCTCCAGCTGTGTTGGTGAGGGTGGGCAGCTGGACTCCTGGTGGGCATTTCCTCAGCGATCCCAGCTCCCATTGCTCTCCCACAGTGCTTTACTTGATATATCACTTCCCCCCAAACCTAGAGCAAATGTCCGCTCAGAGGTGTGCTGGGATCTGTGAGTTCCCTCCCTCAGGGACAAACAACTTTTGTTTCCCCTTTGCCAAGAATAGAGCCTGTCTGTGCGTCTGGCCCTTCAGCCCCGGCATCTGCTGCCATGCTGCAGCACTCTGTGGGTCTGTTTGCACGGCAGCATGCAGGGACTTGCCAGGGAAGGGGCGATTATCTGCCTGGAACGGCGGCAGCGCTTTCCCCAGCAAGCGGGAGCGTGTGCTGGGGGCGGGGAGGATCCAGTCCTGTGCAGGGATCGGCTCCCTGAGCTGTGTCTCACTGCAGCCTCCTTGACCAGCACTGGTGAAGTGGCTCCAATGAGTCAGGATCGTTCCTACAGACCTGCAAACTACCCTGCAGCTCCCAGACAGGCAGAGTCTGTGGGGGAATGAGGAGGTGCTGTCTTGGGAGGGACATTTGGGTTGCTTGGGATCTCCCAAGGGGCACAGGCTGGATCCATCTCTCCCTTTGCAGCAGACCCTCCGAGTGGTAATCACAAACCTTGAATCGTATCTCTGTGAGCACACCTGATTCTCACTCTGAGACTCACCCTTTGTACCCAGTACAAATTTGAGCTGGGATTTCCTTTGAGCTCCAGGTTATCCTGGCCTGAAGTCCAAGAGGAGTCCAATGCTGAGTGCATTTGCCTCAGGCCCCCCATCGTACTTAGTTTTGGGAACGGAGGCTGGTGCCCTGCAGACCACTCCCCTGCAGTCAGTGCAGCCTCTGTTAAGACATCTTTGGCTCGTGAGGCTGAACGCTGGGTAGTCCCTGCCCTTGGACACTCAGGAGGGCACCACCACGGAGCTCATGCTGGCGTCAGGTCCCCCACTCCACAAGTCTTTCGTGTGGGACAGCTCACACGTGACGCATGGCTACGAGTGAAGGACATGAGGTTGTTGGTAGTGTTGGACTGGAGTCCAAGTCTCTTTGGGCCCTGTGTGGGATCACAAGGACTGCTGTGGCATGCTCCCCGTGTTGGCTTCCCACCAAGCATGATGCACACTGATTCCTACAGGGCACTGCTGACAGATCCCTTGCCCCTTTAAAAGAGATGAAGTCATCTGCCTCCGAAGCCATCTGGCACCAGGACAGAGTCAGAAGCTCAGAGCAACAGAAGGCTGGGATGCCAGCCCGCGGACGGGATGTCATCGCTCCACAGACAGATGGGACCCTGCTGGGATGGGGCGAGGTGCTGCGCAGGACCCCGGGAGAAGGTTTGGTGTCGCGGGGAAGGCGGTGAAGACCCGCCGGCAGAGTCCCGAGGTGTGCCATGGCCCCACTGCCATCATCCACGCCGAGCAGAGCCCCGCTGTGGGGCTGGAGCCGCGCGTTTTCCTGGGAGGACAGTGGGCTGTACCAGGCCCTCGTCACGGGCTGAGCTAGCGAGTCAGCGTGTCTCCTCCTCCCCCTCCATCCATGCAGAGCAGGCATGAGCTCATCCCAAGCCACTCGTCCTGCACCGCGTGCCGGATGGCTGATCTCATGGATGGCTGAGCTCATGGATGGCTGAGCTCATGGATGGCTGAGCTCATCGCTGGCTGTGCCACTGGCACTGACTTGGGAGCGGTGTGTCACTGCAGTCCCCGACAGGACACCATGGGAAGGGGAGCCACCACGTACCAGCGAGGCCTGGGGAAATTATCTCAAGCAAAAGTGCCCACCAGACTTGAGTGGGTGCTGGGGTATGAGGTGAATTCCTTGTTGGTGTGCCCAGGGAACAGCCTCTCACTTCCAGGTCTGGCAGGAGGTTTCTCTCTCTTATTGCTGGCCGTTCCCAGATGCCTCATGTATTGTAGACTGCTTAATCCTCCTGGTGTGACTAGTTGAGGAGCTGATCCCCTTCACAGGACTTTGCTGGGTCATGCTTTTGTCTGCCAGGAATGTCCCAGGCCACCAAAAGTCTTTCTGGAATTACTGCACTGGACCCCCTTCTCCCCACCATGCACTGCAGGGCGTGGTGGCTTCTGGCCAAGGCAGGGACCCAGGAAGTGCCTCCTCCTGGGCCAGTTTCTCACAAAAGAGCTGGGGCTGTGTTGGGTGGATTAACACAGATGTGCTTTTCCACCACCCTGGCTGAGAAACCAAACTTCAGCTTGGTGTTTGTGGAAGAGATTGGTGGGGGTGGCAGTGAAGATAGAGGAGGGGACGACATGAGAGTTGCTTGGGTCTGTACTAGGAGGTGAGGAAAGAGGACAGTGAGTGAATTTATCTGAAGGGCAGAGCCAGGGTGAGAGGTTAAATTACAACTCCACAGTTCAGGTATCTGTCCAGGGAGAATGAGCCATTCCCAGAAGATGACTCTCTCCCCTCGCTGATGCCACACAACCAGCTTGGACTGGATGTTTAACTTTTAGTCCAGTGCACTGGATCGTGTGCTGGGGATTGCACGGGCACTGGAGATCAGGCACAGGCAGAGCAGGGTCTGCCCGCACTCTTGCTTCACTCAGATGTCTCCGGTTTGCCCGGCCCGAGCAGAAACTCCGTCAAAGTGGAGGTTAATTTCGAAGTAGGGAAATAGTTTGTGTTTGTTCTGGCCTGCCCTGAAAAATCCTGGACCACTAACTCTTTTCCCTAGGAAAGACCACTCCTCCCCTGCTTTGTGTTGCTTGGGGGAAAAAGTTCCATTCTGCTCCAGCCCAGATCTGTTTTTACTCTCTCCCTTGCGTTGCAGTCCGTAAATGTTTGTCTGTTGATCTGTTAACCTCCATCCCAGGCTTCCGTGCTCCCCTCTCAGATCCTTGCTCTCTACTTCTTTGCCTTGGTGCTCAGACCTGACACCCAGTCTTGCCTGGCAGAGAAACCAACCTGGAAGTTCCTTGCTCCAAGGGCATTATAAAGAGGCGCCATTGTGCAAGGGAGCCTTGTACCAGGAATACAATCCATGTGATGATTATCTCGATACCATCCTCACTGAACCAGGGGAGCCTGAGCCAAAAGAAGAATTTAGAGCTAAACAGCTTTTGTTTACAGGAAGCCAGAGCTCGGTGTCTGGGCTTGTACCAGTGTAGCAGGAGATGTTGCTGCTGTCTCAGACTGCAAAATATTGATGGATGGTGTGTCCCTGAGATTTCCCAGGGACGTTATGGGAGCAATTTCCCTAATTTCTTAAGCATCTTGTACAGGAGCCCAAGGGGAAAAGCGTTTCCTTTGGCTGACTGGACAGCCAAGCAAAGGTCATCAGCTTTATTGACTGCTGTGTTTGGCCATGATCACCACAGGCTTTGCAACCTCTGCAGCACTCTGCCTCGGGATGGAAAAGGTTGGGTCTCAGGCGTGTTGTGAAGGGCAGTGACCACCGAGGGACATGGTACCAGCAGCCCAAACCTCCACGAATTTGTACTGCTGGACAAATCTACTGTCCAAACTCCCACTGATGTCTCACAGGGTGGCAAAGGAGAGGAGACAAATGTCTCTCCCAATACTGAAGCTGCTTTTCAGGGGATATTATTGCCTTCCTTTTGGGTTTGCGAAAACACAGACCTAAAGGGAAAAAATTATGGTGGACTGCTCCAGGCAACCAAGGCTTGTCCTGCTCAGGACAAGGAAACAAACATCTGAGAGAGCAAATCAAAATGTCTGACTGCTCTCCAGATGTGAGGGAGGGCTTGCCCACATCTGGCAAGGAGTGTTTCACAATGGGAACAGCTTTCCTCAGCCCTCAGCACACGGCTGGGGGTGGCTGTTGTACCCACAAACAGGATGGTCCAGTTCCTGTGGAGGCAGGAGATCTGTTTGGGCAGTTCAGTGAGTCAGAGAACGTTTACCAAGACCTTTTTGTGTCTGGAAATGTGTTTTGATGGAAAAAGGAAGAAGTTAAAAATAAATTGAAAGAAAAAAGAGTGAAAAATTAAAGAAATGCAGGTTGCAGAGGCATTTCCCCAGCCCAAACAGCAAATCCTAGTGCTGAGGGATACCATCCAGCCCAGTTGTTTGGGATTTACTGGTGGCCCACTGCCTGCTTTCAAGTGAGCCATGTTTGGTAGCACCTCATGGAGGTACAGTAAGGCTTTGGCCATCCTTGAAGCACTTTGTCCAACCATTTGGAGAAATACCTGAGAAATTTTCCTTTGGACTTGTGCTGCTCTGATCTGTATCAGTCCCAGGCTCCTTCCCTTCATTCCTGGCATGGGGCATAAGGATGTCTGTAGGGCTGGCAGTCTTCTTGGTAAAAAACTTGTGCTGAGAACAGGGGTGGCAGAGCCCCCGAGGTGTTCAGCTGGGCCCACAGCATCTGCCAAATGTCTGTCATCTCCAGTGCCTGCATCCTTCCAGGGGAGTGAGGGCATCTGTTCACCTCCTTTTCACTGGTGGGGAAACTGAGGCATGGAGATGTTCAGCCATGCTTGCAAATATTTTAAGCCAAACAAGGAGAAGGTGGATGAGGGGGAGCAGAGGAAGGGAGGAGGGACCTGAGGACTGGAAAGTGTGGTGGGGCCGGAAGATACAGGGTGTGGAAAGGCTGCCTTGGAAGGTGAGCCTGTCCAGCCTCCTTTGCAGAGCCAAACCTTCTGTGTTGTCAGGGTTGGAGAAGGCACTTCCCTCATCACCCTTCCCCTGTGAGCTGGGCATGAGGGTGCAACTCAGCTGCTTGAGGTGAAGGCTGGATACGTTGCTGGATAGCAAAGTTGGTCCCCTCTGAGTTTCCCCAGAAAGGAGGTTTCTCCATTTTCTGCTATGGCAGCGCTCTCCACCACTGATGCTGGGCTGGGGCTCTCGCTCTGAAGCAGCTCCGAGTACCCACCCTTCCCTCCTCCCCCTGATCTGTGCAGTTCAGGCATAGCGTGAGCAAGAGGAAGGGGCAGCCTTCCTTAGAATGAGAGGCAGTCTGCCAGAAAGATAAACAGAAAAAGGGCTGGGTGAGAGGTGTGGAGAATCCCTAAAGCTGAGGGGCTTTGCATTAATTACCATATTAAGCGTTCAAACGGCAAAAATACCCATCTCCATTTTCATGTGCGTTCACTTTAAAAAGAAATAAAAATCCTGCTTAATTGCTCCACTTAATTCATTAAAGGATTAAGGCAAAGACTAAAGGAAAAAAGTGAAGTATGATGATGGGTGGTTCTGGCATCCTGCTCCAAACCATCCGTGAGTGTTTTGGAGGGAGCCAGGGTGCGAACGTGACTCCTCCGCCCGGCGCTCCTGCCCCGTTCCCAGCACAGCAGAACCCTGGAGCTTGAGCAACCCTGACCACTGGGACCAGTGGGTCTTGGGGGAACAGCCCCAGGCACTGTTCTTTGCTCAGCAGATGCAAATCCTCCCACCAAGTCCTTTGCAGGAGCTTTGCAGAGACCTCAGGGCACTCTCCAACCTCTTTGGCTGCACGTTTGACAGATCCTTCTGACCCATTGACCAAACCTGGTACCGAGCCATCCCATAATCCGGGGGTTTCTTTTTTTTGTTTTAGTAACAGAGCTGAAGTGCTGCAGCAGGAGGCAATGTTGACTCTTGCAAAATGTCCTCTGTATTCATTTGCACTGAGCTTAAGAGTAACTCTGGGAGGCTGGTTTCTCTCTCAGGCCCATTTTAATTGGAGTTGCCGAAGTTTAGAGGTCAGGTTGCTGTGGGTCTGCCTGCATCACATCTGGGCAGGAACTGTGCTGGCAGAGAAAGGATAGGGGGAGAAGGTGCCGGTGGGGAGTTTGCTGCCTGATAAAGGAGAGGGGAGCAGCTGGGTGGAGGTTAAAGTTAAGACTAAGGTTGAGGTTAAGGGCAGGAGTAGACATTGCCCATCACTTCTCAGACTGGTGTGACCAAAGCCAGGCTGGAGTGCTGGCTGTGGAGCAGGAGAAGGACAAGGGTAAGCCCACCTCAGGGGGCCTGGCTGTGCTGGGGAGTGAAGGAAAGTGCTGCCATGGGCAGGGGGTGCAGGGCATCTCACAGGGCAGAGAGAAATAGGAATGGAGCTCTGCAGCCAGAGCGTGCCTGTGAGACCAGCTTTGAGCTACTTCCTTCTCTGGGGAAGGCTGGTGGCTTGACAGAGGGACTGTGTTTGGGGCTGTGGGTTTGCTGCTGTAGGGCCCCTGAAATCAGATCCCACATCCCTGAGCAGCTGAGGTGGAGGTTGCCCCGTGCCCTGATCCATGTGGCTCAGCACAGGTTTGGTTGTGTGAGGGGGCCAGGACAGCGTGCATCGCCTTCCCAAGTGAGCTCCTGCAGGGCCTGAGGTCACTGTTCCAACGCTGCCTCTTCCCAGCTGCCAGCACACCCCGAGCCAAGGCGGGCTGGGGAGGGGGGTGAGGTATTGCAACCTGTTCTCTGCAGCAAGGACTGGGCACGTGGCTCCTGGGCATAGCAGGGGCCATTGGGAGGGGAGCCAGGGTTCGGCCTGAGAGGGGAGCAGAGCATCTTCTGCTCTGGGGTGCCCTCAGATCGGTGTGCAGCACCTGGAGCAGCTGGGCTTGGGCAAGGTTGAGCACCCAGACAGAGCTCAGCCTCTCTGCAGAGCATCCTGGAGTTGTCTGACCAGCCTGGCTTTCTCTCCCGCCTTCCTCTGCTTATCCCTCTCCAATCTCATCGCTGACCACAGGTGGTAGCAGGTGCCTTGCAAAAAAGCCAGATTGGAGCTACAGATCTGTGTGTGTGTGAGGGGGAAACAGCAAATCATCCTTGAAACAATGTCCCTTTTCAGAGTCTTGGCTCCTGGCAGGAATAATCTGTCCTCCCTGGGCAGCTCAGCCTGGCAGCAGCTCTGCCTAATCCTGCCCAAGTCATGGCAAATCTGTGGATTGCTGAACTGTGGGGTGACATGAGATGCTTCTGCGGTCCCTTGGGGAGCTTCTGGGGCTTGTTGTGGCTCTGGAGGAGGCTGGGAGGAAAGGGCAGGTGATATGCTTATATGGGCAGGCACATCTGTATGGGCAGGCACATCTGTATGGGCAGGCAGGAGTGCTTGGAGGGTTGGGTTTGTGCTCTGTTCTTAGGACAGCCGCCGTGGGCAATGCTGAGTGTTGATCCAGGGTGGGGATCGGGGTCCCTAAGGAATCCACCTGAATGGGCATCTGCTGCTGGGTGGGGAGAGCTCTGACTGCTTGTTTGTGGGTCACTCTTGGTGCCTCAGAGCTGGAATCAAAGCATAGACCCCAAGCTTGGTGTGCTGCAGCAGCTGGACACCCTGGTATGCCCTGGACACAGCTGCTGTCACCCATGGTGAAAAATAAGGGCTGTTCAAAGATTCTCAGTGACTCAGCCCTCTTTCCCCAAGGAGAGGAAGAGGCAGCAGCACGCTCCTGCTCTCTGGAGCTGTTTGCAATAGTGCTGCTCAGATTACGGGGGAGGGTGTGCACAGAGATTTAATTTCACGAGTTTTCAGCACTGTGGGCTTCTTTTTGCAAGTGGATCTTGTGCTGTTTTGGATGGAATAGTCATTGCTTGAAATGCCCTCCCAGAGTTTTTCCCCTACCAACTTTTATCTGTCTCCGCCATCATAAATATCGTCTAATTTTATCTTTCAAATGGGCCCTGGAATGAAGGCTGTGGGCTGTCTTGTACCCCAGACTGGGGAATTCAGATTTTATTTGCAACATGCCAGGGAATTTTGTTCTCCAGTAACGACTTGTGCTGTAATTGTGAACTTCCTCTTATAACAGAGATCTGCCTCCCCACTTCCCTGGAAGGGAGGCTTGAGCACTGCTGGTGTTTTCTACAGTCCCCTGGAAATTCTCAGTTTTAGCAAAGCTGGTGCAGGACAGGGATTTGTTCACCTTTTGATGCAGAACATTTGGAGCAGGAGATGCAGGAAGCGTCACTGCAGCTGGACCTGCCCTGGAGGGAGGATGGAGGGAAGGAGAGTTCCTGCTTACCACCTCTGCCTTTCCTCCCCAGCTCCTGTTTGCCTCCTCTCAGCATGCTCTGACCCCGGCGTGGCCCTGGGTCACCTCCTGCTGACCGGACCAAAGCCCAGCTCACGCCTCTGGCCCTGGCAGGGAGGGCAGAGCTGCCCTGTCACCTGCCCTGCGCGCTGCCAGCCCAGCCCATGCCTGCCGCTATCGGCTGCAGTTAGGGTGGGAGAGGAGTTTACTCAGCCTGCTCCTGCCAGACCCCAGGGTGATGAAAGGTGTTTAAAGGCGGCGAGATAGCGCTGGGGAGGGCATCAAAGGCATCCTGCCCGCCTGCAGCAGCACTTGGCCGTGCAAAGCGTGGGGCTGTGCTCTCCAAGGGGATGCTCAGCACTCCTCGCCCCCTCAGCCCTGCTCTGTGCCTCCCCCCACAGCCCTGGCTCCGGACCTGCTGCTCCCTGGCAGGGAGGGCTCCGGGCTGTGCTGAGCACAGGCATCCGTTTGCACAAACCCCTTCTGCACCGGGGCACACAGGAAGGTGGCTGTGGTTCCTGACGTTTGGGGGGCTCTTTGGTCCCTCCTGGGACGCACACAGCACCCGGTGTGCCACTTCCAGGGGCAGAGCTGCAGAAATTGCATTAACATTAAAATGCAGCTTGCGCTGCCTGGCAGGCGTGGAGCAGCCTCTGTTCCCACGGACTCATTTACCTGCTTGGAAGTGGAAAGTGTTCAGTACCTGGCGGGCTCTGCTGAGCTAATTAATTTATTTAATAACAATTCTTAGCTGCTCTCCAGGCCTAGCTGCTTTGCATCCCAAAGGGTGATTTTTTTTTTTTTCCCAGAAATTCCCAATGGAGATGTGCCTGGATTATTTATACAGGTAGCTATTACCTTTTTGTTGTTGTTCTCCGTTTGAACAGCATGTTGCACAGCAGGGCTCTGGCTCTGTACCCCTGCTCTGACATGCTGTTGTCACATACACAAACACTGCCACCTCTCTGGGGACACTGCCCTGGAGATGCTGTGGGCTCTGCCCTCTGGGATGATACATCCCAGGGCTGCATGAACCAGAGGGGCTGCAGCTTGAGCTAATGATCCAGCCTAATTAACCTGGAATCTTCAGAGGACTGCAGCCATTAGAGGGAGGCGGGATCCCCTCTGCTGCTCTGGGTGTGGGTGGTTCATGGTGCCCCGGTTCCCTTCCTCTGCAGTCCCCAGGAGGAAATCCGGCTGGCTCGGAGGGATGCAGGAGGATGCAGCTTTCCATCATGACCTGTCAACTCAGCACTGCTGCTCTCGGCCAACACCCTTCCCTTGGAAGTAGGGATGAGGCTGTGCCCTGGTCTAGGGACACGCATTTCCTAGCAGGAATTAGGGAAGTCTTGTTACCTTGCCGGGAATCTCTGCCCATTTTCCTGCTGCCCCTGGCAAGGCTGTTAGGACAGTTGACTCGAGGGAGTTTGTGTCTTGTTTCAACACAACATGGAAATGCTGATCAAGGCTGCCTTGCCTTCAGGGACAGGCAAGAAAACATGGGTGTGGGAAAAAGCCTGTTACCCTGTAGGGCAGGTGCTGGGCATGCCACTGGAGTTACCCAGAGCAGTGCCCGTGGAGGCCTCTGGGTGCTGGGGACATTGGCTCGCTGCTGGGGCACAGGTGCAGGTCTTGCTGCTCCAGGGACTGGGGAGGGGAGGAGAGGAGCAATGTCCCATGGATTGGCTTTCCCAGAGCCTGGCAGTGCCGCTGTCTGGCATGGGAGTCTGACCCCACGGCGGAGTTCAGCAAAGTGCACCTGGCACTATGCAGCCCAAACCTTAGGTGACCTGTTGATGCTGAAAAGCTGCTGGCAGAGAAAAATCCAGTATTTTGAAAGTATTCTGTGAAAGTCCTTGGTTTCCACGTAAACAAGCAAGATGGTCTTCTAAACATCTTGCAGCTCTGTCCTGTTAGGAGTCTAACAGCTGGTGTGGGGTCTGGCCAATCACTTGGAGAGGTGGTTCGACCAGGGACCAATGATCCTTGCCATAGACCAATGCAAGGATTATATAAGGCCTGCCTGTAATTAAATAAAGGGGGATATAATTTCCCTTAACCTGAGCTCTGACTCGGACCTCTATTTTTCCTCGCCGCCTATGCAGCAACTGCAACAGTGACCATCCCATTCACATGGGGACTTATGTGGCTAGATCCTGTCCTGGAACAAAAAGAGGAAAACTCCGAGCACCGTGGCTGGCTGAGGTTCTTTTCCAGTTGAGCTCAGACAGGGTTGGGATGCAGAAGCCATGGACAAGGAGCCCGTGGCTCCCAGGGTGGGCTGGCTCACCCCTCACCATTCCCTGAGCCTTCTCACTGCTCTGCACAGGTTTGTTCTCCTCCTCGCCCTGAGACAGACCTGGGTGTTCCCGTGCCTTCCACCCCCGGTTTGTGCCCCGGCGGGCTGCTCTCCTCCCCCGTTCCCCACTCCCACCCCAAATGGCATTTTTCTCTGCCGGTGAGTCACGTTGTACTGTTGCAATACTCACCTGGCCACGACCTCAGCGGGAGCCCTGTCCCTGCATGCAGGAGCTCTTTGGGGCGCAGTGATTCAGCTGGGATCAGAGGCCTTGCGCCTCTTCCCTGTGCCCAGCTGTGTGTATCCAAGAAAGCATTTCTGCCTGCTGGGGAGTGAATCACCCAGGAGTGGCTTACCCAGCCCTGCCTGCTGCGAGCAGGAAGGGGAATGGGAGGAGAGGAGAAGGGGAATGTGGCTGGGGACTCGCTGGCAGGGCAACCTGCCTGCTGCACTTGGGACTGGGGCTGCTTTGCAGTGCAGCACGCGGGTTTTGGGTTGCAGAGGAAGAAGAATCGAGTGGAGATGGAGCACTTGGCTGCTCTTGTACAGCCTTGAAGGGCACTCTGGTGGCTGTCACCTCTGCAGCAGAGAGCAGCCCAGCCTGCCCTGTGCTGGCTGCATGGGCTGCAGCTTGTCTCCAACCCGGTGGCTCATCCCCTGCTGGTGCTTCAGGCAAGCTGGGACACGGCCACCGCGGAGGGGACGTCGCCGTGTCACGCATTGGGTTGATCTCTCTGCCAATTGCCACAGGCTCTCGCTGGAGCTGGAGGCTGGGGATTTTCCTGGTGGGGAAGCTGGTACGGGGCCATCCTGCCTGCCCAGCTGTCATGTCCCACAGGGAGAGGGTGGCATTTTGTGTGAATGGAACAAACTCTCCCTGTGTTCTTTCTGTTGTACTATTTCGTTTACCGTGGTCTGCATTTGCTGTCCATTGGCCCGGAGCAGTTAAGAGCGTCTGATTTAAGAACTACTACGATAAAAACAACTTGTGGCAATGACAGCAGTTTTAAAAGAAAGCCAGTTGGTGAGTCTTCCTCTTTGACCTGTCTGCTTTAGGTGCCCTCTGTAGCATGATGAGCATTAGTCACTGGGAGCAAAATCCTCTTTGCACTACCAAGTCCTGGCAGAAGGGAGTTAGGAGCTGAGGGTAAGGCTGCTTTGGGCTCCCTGAAAAGCTGATGTGATGGGTAAGTCTGGTGAGCATCTGTTTAGATGAGATTTGCAGAAACATGTCCCTAGCAGGTCAGAGCAGCCCTATGAGCAGTCACTGAAAAGCCTACTGCACTCAGAAAGGGCAGGACCAGGTGTTGGGGACAGCAGTCATCCTGCCTGAGGTCCCCCTGTGTGGAGCTGCTCTGTGCTTGGCTGTGGCTCTGGCTTGACTTTTCTGGTGAGAATATTGGCCAGGAATGTTGGGCCTTGCTGCTGGCTCCGTTCAGTCTACCCAAGGAGTGATCTGGACAGCAGCAAAGCTGTGTCTGATCTGGATGCAGGTCCCTGAAGGACAGCATGGATGCACTCACTTGTATTTCCCCACCCTGCACGACATCAGACTCTGCTCATTGCCTTCATTCTCAAGATGCATCTTGCTTATCCCACCCATCCATGCATCCCTTATTCGATACCAAGCAATGGGGTCATTCCCTCCTGGTCTTGGGCGGAAGGGAACCTCGCCCTGGTGGTGTCACCGTCCTTCAGGCACCTTCTTGGTGCTGTTGCTGCTGGCAGACACCTGCGCGTGCACGCAGCCGGTGCTGAGGCATCCCGGGACAAG
The DNA here is from genome assembly GCA_013398015.1 of Oreocharis arfaki. Taxonomy (NCBI): domain Eukaryota; kingdom Metazoa; phylum Chordata; class Aves; order Passeriformes; family Paramythiidae; genus Oreocharis; species Oreocharis arfaki. The sequence goes on from VZRR01007034.1 coordinate 95,218, forward strand.
GGCTGCTGGGCGCTGTGGTAACTCACACGATCAATAACTGCAGGGGATGAATCTCACATACACATCTCTGGGGCAAGGCGAGGGACCTGCAGCTCATGTATTCCTGGCATGGGAATGAAGAATAAAATTGCAGCCCCTGAAAGTTCAGTGATAAGCCTGACAGCGATAGGTGTGGGGAGGGAATTTCCTGCCAAGTGCTGACTATAAACATGGCCATTAATATTATTCTGAGAGGATCTGGTTCGTGATTTAATAGACCTGTGTGGGACAGGCCCATAGAAGGCATATGGAATAAATCAGGTGAAACCCAGAGCTGGTTCCACCCCTGCTGCTGCAGTGAGGGTGGTGGGAGCACGGCAGCCTGTGGGGAGGCTTCCCAAGCACACAGCACAGCACTGGCCAGGATGGGTCTGAGGTCTGTTAACGGGACCTGGGGTTAGGAGAGGAAGTGAGCAGGAGGCTGGAGGTGAGTGGTGAGGAGCTTGGTCCTTCCCAGGCCCCAAAATGTCTGGGCTGCAGCAGTGTGCAGCTTGGTGCCCCACACCGCCGATGGAGAAAGGGGGGTGGGAGGGAGGCATGTTGCTACAGTTCTGCCATTACCACATCCAAAATTATCGTTCATATAAACAAGGCGAGCAAGAAGCAAACCTCAGAACAAACCAGAACTCGTCTGGGGGGAGCGGGAGAAGGCAGGAGCCACAGGGAGGGGGAGCAGGAGGTGGGCTCGTGTTGCTGGCACTGCGGTTTAACCCATCTACCCTGGCCGTGCTGCTGGACACTCTCACAGCAATCTCACCTCGTGGCTGAATTTTCCCCAGTGCTGGTTGGAAGGGGACGATGTGGAGGTGAAGGAGCCAGGGGTACCTGGGGAGCAGCTCTGCTGTGCTGATGTAGGAGCTTCTCCCTAGCCCCAGGCAAGTATCCAGCAGCAATTATCTCCGGTGGGTGCCACCCAGAGCGAAGCTCTCGCTGGGTTTTATTTCCCGGCCATCTATCGAGCTGCCTGCGGGAAGCTCTGCTGTAAAACCTGTGTCCCTCCTCTCACAATGAGCCTTGTGCCTGGCTGACTTGTACTCGGATAAATTACAGCAAATGGGCTCTGTGGAGGGCCCTGGGCAGCAAAGGGACCGTCTGCCAGGGCACCAGAACACCCCAGTCTGAGGTTTAAAGCCTAGGCTGGTATGTTGACATAAATAATCTTCCCGTTCAGCATCCCCACCTCTCCAGACTCTGGTGCACTGCTTCTCTGTGTGGTTCTGCAGGGAGGTTTTAGCTCCTTGGAGCCCAGTGCTTCACTAAAAAGTGAATGTTGCGTGCTATCACTGCCCCTTGGGGCTGAGGGTGGAGATTTGCCATGGATTTTTAGGAGAGGTCATCAAGTATTAGGTGGCTTCTCTTAGAGAATTCTTAGGGAATCAACCTAAGGGTTCACACAGCAGGCTCTGGAGGGGGTGTCTGTGCTTCAGGTGGCTGAGCTGACCACTGGGGTCATTCTGCCAGAGAGAGGGGCTCTCCTTGGTATCTGGAGAGCATCTCACTTCAGTTGGATTTTCTTGCTGCTAGGGTTTTATTTAATGCAAAATAAGTAATCTGCAGGTGAATGGCTTGAACATTCCTGGCATTGAATCAGAGGGGTAAAGCCCCTGAAATAAGGAATTTGAAGCACCAGGAGACCAGGAATTGAGAAATAACCAGTTCCTTGACTGATCATGGGAAACCCAGCCTTCTGGTGAGCTTCAGCACAGGAGTTGCAGAGATGTAGGCAGGCAGATGGATGGTTGAGATCTAATAAATATTGGCCAATACTCACATGGCTTGGTGGATGTGTACAAAGGATGATTGTGAGCAGCCTAAATGTGATTGTTGGGCAATAGTTTGCTGTTATGCAAATCACACCAGCATTGCACAACCAGGGAGGGGTGATTCTTCAGGTGTCCCAGAACCTCAGCTGGGGCTCTGCTTGCCTGAGATCGGCTTGAACAGCGCTGTAGGAGCACATGAGGGGCACAATGTGTGGCTTAATGTCTTGTTCTGGGCTCAGAGGACAGATCCTGCTCCCTCTCTTTTGCTCTTTTGTCACTAAATACACACAGCTGCTTGAGGTGCTTCTCTCTCTGCCCATCTGCCCCGTCTTGGCCCTTCATTTCACGTTGTTCGAAGCAGGGCAAAGGCACAGGAGCTGTGGCTCTTGCACAGACCCACTCCAGACACAGGTCTGCTCTCAGATGAGCTTGGGGCCAAGTGTTTCACCGAGTTTTAAGTCTGGGGAACTTCATGCTTGCAGCCCCAGGGCGCGAGGAGCCCAGGCTGGCTGCAGCTGGGAACACACCCCTGCGTGTCGATGCACTTCGGCTCTTCTGCTCGCTGCTGCTGCTGGGGAGTGTGGCAGCGTGAGGTGTTCAGGTGTGGATCGGCACTGGCTGAGCCTTAGCCAGGCCCAGATTGCTGTTAATGTGCTCTTAATGCTCCCTAAGCTGGTTATAGAGGTAATTCTGCTTTAGACACTACCGTGCGCTCCCTGCCAGTCCTTAGCACAGCTCAGGGTGTTTCAGCAACGTGCAGGATTCCCAAATGAATAGAAGGTTATGGGGCATTGCTTTGTTAGGCACTTGGAAAGGATTTCCTTCTGCAAAAGCAGCATGTTGTGTTAATGGGCGAAATTATAAAGGGATTAGGAGGGATCGTACCTCTGCAGCAGACAGGAAAGGGCAGAGCCATACAGGAAAATGCAGTGGAGCTGGGCTCTGTGGGCACCTGTGGAAGCTCCCTGGGCTGGGTACAGGGAGGCCTGGGGCCTGCAGAGCTGGAAGGGGGAGAGCCAAAGCCCCTGGCTGTGCGCAGTTTTCTCTGTGCCCTCAGGAGCCCATCCCAGGGCAGATCAGCCTTTGCAGCTCCTGCATCAAGGACCCGTGAGGTATCAGTGGTCGTGACTGAATCCTCAGGGGAGGGCAAGAGCCATCAGCTGATCACTTGTTCTGACTGAACTCCCGAGGGTCGTGATTCAGGGTGGCATCGAACCACTAAATTCAAGGGGGTTGAGGTGAACAGGAACTGCCTGCTGGGCTGTGCTCTCCTCTGGGGAGATGCAGTTTCAGGGGTGAAGCAGGTGCTCGGTGACTGGGCATGCACAGTGAGTCCTGGGAAGCAGGACATCCATCAGCATACGTGCCAAGGCTGGTGTGAAGTGAGGGGCAGGTCCTAGTTCACACAACACGTGCCTCGAGCCAAAGCTTGCCGTGCTCTTGGAGAGCAGGGCGGGCTGGGAGGCTTCCTGTGGCAGCTGGTGTGCCTGCTGGCCAGGCTGCCTCCAAATGTGGCCCGGTGTGTCCAGCAGAGAGTGTGTGCATGGACCTGAGCCCCACAGAGCACAGTGGGGACATTTGCTTCCTGGCTGCAGGATGTGACATTCTTCTGCTCTTTGTTTTCTGGCAGAACAGGAGAGTGTGTGGATCCTCAGGAGTTCTGGTATCGCTGATTTATCTCCTTCCTCCTCCTACCTGAGATCACGAAGGATGGGCAACAGAAAGCCTGGCTGCCAGCAGCACTCAGAAGAGCCTCTACATTACCCTGTGGTTTATAATTTCCAAAGTGCTTCTGTCCAAAATGACCAGAGGGCAGAAGGGCTGTAGGGAATGTGGAAGCAACAACAGCATGGACACAGCTTACTCTTGTTTATACAGGAATGGACCAGCAAGGCAGTGGGAGCAGTGGGAGCAGTGGTGACACTGCAGGCATGTGAGTGCCAGATGGACAAATACCCTGGGAACTCCTCACATGGATGTACCTGGCCAAAGTCTTTTTCTGTGGTGGATTTGTGCATGTATGGGCTGCGTAAACAGAGGGTTAAAGGCAGAGTGACCACAGGTTGTGGTGTTACACAGAGGAGTCACCCCTCCCGAGTGTGCTTTTATTCTTAAAGAGACATGTGGACCTCTGTGGGGCTCAGGAGACAGTAAACTGAAGGTGGGGGAAACTCTGTTCTCTGCCAGGGCCTTTGATGAGAGCCAGCTCTGAAGGCAGAGTTAATTCCAAGGGAAAGAACACAGACATTTGGGTGTTTTTAGGATCAAGGGATTGCCTTCAAAGCTGGTTGGGCATCTTAGGCTAACCTAAGGTAGGTGTTGTAAATAAAACAAGTGACCTAGGAAAACACACCAGGTCTTCTTCACATCTCTGCTTTCTCTTCTGCTGGGCAGCTGGGATGCAGAGGCTGGGGCAGGTTGGTGGGGAATGGTGCTGATCCAAGGATATGGCACCAGCCGTGGAGAAAACCATGCCAAAGTTGTGCATGTACAGAAATGAGTGGTTGTAGGGACACGGAACAAACACGCAGCACACTCATGTGTCAGAACACCTCCGTAAGGTGCAAAAGCAGCCGTTGATGCAGGATGTATTTATGTGGAAATACGTCTGGAGGTAGTAAACACCAGTTTATGCTCCTCTCCATGTGTGTGCACAGATGCCTTTCGTGGCATAACATGAACATGACTGAAGGGGAGGCCTGTTCATCGAGATGAGAGAAGATATGGAAGCACATAAAAGGCAGAGATTACACATTCTTGTAAAGCCTTCAAAGATGAATTCATGCACTGGTATACAAATATGCAGGGTGGGGGGAAGAGATGTACCCAAACACATCAACAGGGAATTATACCCACGGAGAGATGAGCAGTCCCCCTCTCTTTTTGGATGTACGTTTAATACCTTTGTGATGATAATTAAAGCCCCTGTTTGGGTGTTGCATCTTGTGATTTACTGCGGTCTTATAAATCTTTCAGCAATTTGAAATCTGCAGGGAACAAAGGTACTGCGAAGGTTTGGAAAAGAAACAAAGAGAAGGAGCTGCACCACATTCAGCACAGGGTACCCTGGGCTATCTGGAAAGAGTGGCTGATAGGCAGGGAGGGGTAGGAGGTCCCACAGGACTTTCCAGCCCAGGAAACCAAAACCCATTGCCTGTGGACCCCAATTCCTCCCACCAAGGGGAGGCACCCATCCAAAGTACCTCTCCCTCTGGCTGGCTCTTACACTCGTGGAAGGGGATCTGGGTCAGGCTGATTTCCCTCCAAAAGGGCAGAGCCTCTTCTGGTGGCTCCATGCCCTCCTAAGGAGTTTGAAGATGGGGGGCTGAAGGTGGGCAGGGAAAGCCAGGTGTGAGGTAGGCAGTGCTGTGGAAGCTGTGGGTGGAGGTGGGCAGAGAGTACACTTGGGAGCAGACAGAAGGGGGGTGGAGGTGGTTTTTGGGGAGCTGGGGAGGGAAATGGAGCCAGTGAGGGAAATGCTGATGAGTGACAAAAACAGAGCAGAAATAATTAGATGAGATGTGTGAAATGGGTGGCTGTGGCAGGAGGCACTGGAATGCAGAATTAAGATGGTGAATGTGGTAGCGTGTGGAAGGAAGAGCCGGAGGTCTGGAGGACTGTATGGAGACACACAGAGGAGGGGAAGAAAGATGTCACAGAGGTACAGAGAACAAAGACGAGATCTCTCTGGGAGGATGGATGTGTGCGAGAGGCTGGAGGGCTCTACTCCACCACGGAGCATCCCTGCTGCAGATCAGCAAGGGACCTTGAGGAAGGATCTCTTCCTGTCCAGTCTGAGCTCTGACCCCCTGGCAGTGGCAGCAGTGCAATGGGTGTCTGTGGACATGCAAAACCTCATCTCTCCCTACCCTCTCCATGACCTTGGCAGGGTGCTCCCTCCCATTGCTTCCAGGAGGTGAGCAGGCTGTGTCAGCAAGCCAGGGCTTGAGGGCTTGGTCTAAAGTAGAGCTGTGGCTGCAGTGTGATGGATGGAAGCTGAGTGGCCATCAGAGGAGCTGGATGGCTCCTGAGCTTCAAAAACAGAGCCTGTAGCCTCATTTTGGAAAACACAGCTGGGAGGCAGACAGGAAAGGGCTTAGAGGCAGGAGGGGGCTCAGGTGAGAAATGAAAGCAGTGAATGGTGCTGATCAGTGCTGGCCTCCTCCCACGGGGCTGAGAAGGGACATCCTGAGCACTTCAGCAGAGCCAAGGTGCCGCAGCGTGGTGCCATCGATGTGCTGCTGCCTGGGCCCGCTGAGGAAGTGCCACCACGGAGGAAAGGAGGGGTGGCTGGGACAACACCTGGAGTGCAGAACAGCCCCCAGCTCTGAGGACGATGGCCAGGCTGCCCTGCCAGCACGAGGGCAGGGAAATGGGGAAGGGACAGTGCAGGGATGGGACAGTTGCAGGGACATACGGTCTGCCTCTGGCCCAGCAGCATCCACCACACCACATGTGCTAACCCAGCCCTTATCAGACAGACTGCTTGCTTCTGCCTCCTTCTTTGGGGTGTGTTTTGCTACTCTGACACTGAACTTTTTCTTCTGCTTTTTGGCCAGCGTGCCTGATGTCCAGTTGGTATTTGGTGGCAGAGTGGCTCTGATAGCAGTCACAGCCATGACAGCAGTCCTGACTATTCCTGCCAAGACATCCGAGCTGAAGAATGTGGAGGTGGAGGTGCTGGTGGCACTGAGGGGTGGAGAGGCATGACAGACCATCTGCAGAGAGCGTGGGGTGGTCTGTGCAGTTGACAGTGACAGTGAACCCCATGACTTGCCCGGTGGAGATGGTGATTTCTGGCTCCTTTTCTAGGATGAGATCATTCATTGGATTCCCACCAAAAAATCAGCACTCCCTCCTGCAAACCCTTCAACCCTGCTGCGGGCATCTGTGCTGATTATTGCTGTAGATGAGTCTCCAAGAATGCTGAGGGGCTGATTCTTCAGAGAATCGAAGCCTGGCCACGTGTGGGTGGATGGGAAAGTAAATAAAAGGATGAAGAACTTGGTCAATCAGTGCCTCGCAGTGCTGGAATCACGCTTGTCATCATCAGAGTCAGGAGAAATGGGAGGCACTGGAAATGAGCAAAATTGGAAATGAGCAGAAGTCAGGGGAGGTTTTGGGTGTATTTTTTTCAATGATCACCTGTGTGATCATCATTTCACCACTCCCAAAGCAGCACATGGCTTAATTCTGAGTTCTGCAAGGAAGAAAAATGCTGTTGCCAGGTTACTTCTGATACCCTAAATAATCCACAGGAAATCCAACCATCACTTCTTCAGCAGCTCAGGGTCAAACTAAAAATACTCAGATAAGAGCTGAACCCCACAGCTGATCCCATTCCTGGGGTGCCTGCATATGAATCAACTCAGCTGGAGAGCTGAGACCCTTCCATTTGTGCTCATGGTTTTCAACTTTGCTCCTCTGCAGGTCTCTAGGCAGAGGTCACAGGCAGGGTCCTGATAGGAAAACGTGCTGAGAGATCAGTGCCTGCTCTTTCTCAGCACCTGGGGCTGAGAGGGGAAGGAGAGACTGATGGGGCCAGGAGAATGAAGGCTGATATTCCCCTGTGGGTGAGCAATGGGCTTGCCAAGGAGGTGGGGAGCAGAGCCTCCTGTTTAGCTCTGGGGGAAGGCTGACTTCACTCCAGAGAGATGGGGGTAGCGCTGGGGTGGCTGCTGGCTGTGGCACGTCTCTGGTGATTTAGATCTGAAGATAGGTAGGAGGTTTCTCTGGCTCCCAGAAACCCCAGCACAGAAAGGCAGAAAATCCCTTTCAGCATTTCCTGGGAAGTTTGGTGGGTTCTGGAGAAGGCAGGCTGGAAAGTGGGCAGGACGAAGGGGTCCTGGGGTACTCAGGGAAGCTCAGAGAAGCTCAGAGAAGCTCTCCCGTCGTGTGTGGGGACCAGTTTGGGAGCATCTGTGTCCCCGAGGAGCTGGCTTGGCAGGATGGGACGGAGGCAGGGAGAGGGTGTGCAGAGATGGACATGGGGTTTGGCTGGCAGCAGGGTTTGAACAGATGACTCCCATACAGAGGCACCCACAGAGTTGTCTCTTGGGTTAACAAGCCCCACTCCTGTTCTCTGTGGGGCTGGGAAGAGTCAGACCCATGCGGACTCAAGCTTTACTCTGGAGTAACTCATTGGGATGGAAGGAGCTGTGTGAGGATGAGATGAGCCTAGGGAGAACCAAGAGAGGGAACAGGACATGGAAGAAGAAGTAGGAACTTGTCAGGTAACCCAAGAACCCCTGTTTGTGCATGGCTGTGCACACGTGTGTGTGAAGCACAGCTCTGCCATGTGGTCTCAGTTCGGTCTGCATGGAAGGGGAAGATTTTGGTCTCCCACCTGGATGGAAAGAGGAAGCATTTACAAAGAAGCAGGGTTGCCAAGGCAGGTTCATTCACTCTCTTTGTAGATCCTTTGGCACCCTCACAGAAGGAACCTTTTGCAGCAGGGGGCATGTCTCAACCCCATCTTGTTTCCTCTGTCCTTGTGGCTGCCAAGCAGAGCCGATTCCATCCCTCGCTGGCTCCTCCCTGGGTCCATTCACAAACCTTCCTAGACAGGGCTGGATCAGGAAGCCAGGCCTCTCCCAGCTCTGGCAGTCCAAGGCTGGCCTTTCCCCAGCAATTCAGTCATTCCTTCTCTCCCGAACGGAACGTGCCCCAACACCTTTGCCTTGAACCGAGTTGCATTCAGGAACCTGGGTTTGCCCACACATGTTAAAGGTACGGCTGGAGGCGAGAGGCAGGGAAGCCAGCCACGGCTCCAGCGTGGAGGAAAAGGGGAGTCCTCAGCAGAGCCCCAAGCTTGGGGCTGTGGAAGGGGGGCTGGCTGCTGGAGCAGCAAGGTGTGCCCTGACATCCTGGCCCAGCTCCTTTCCAAAGGAGTTCCTCCTCAGCTAACATTTGGCTTTTCAAGCCAGAATTGAGCATCCTTGGGGAGACAAACCATCCAGAGTAGGAGGGCTGGGTGTGCCAGGGGTCACTGCCACGGCACTGCAGCTGCGTGGTGGTGATGGGGTCTGAAGGTGGCGGGAGAAGGGGTGGACACGGCGGTGTGGGAGCGCTGGGCTGAGCCCAGCAGTGCTGAGGGCTGCGGAGGCTGCTTGGCTCCCACCCGTGTTCTCCTCCCTGGAAGGCTGCCCATGTGGGCAGCACGGGCAGGGGTTTGCAGGTGTGAGCTCTGTGTGCAGCACTTTCATCCCTGCCAGTTTCATCCCTGCCAGCTTTTAGGCAGAGGCAGCCAAGGAGAGGAGGATGGTCTTCTCCTCCCATCCTCTTCTGCTCTTTGCATATGGAGAGGGAAATTCATGCTTCTTCCAGTCTGACCACCACGCCAGGATCCCAGGATCTCCAGGGGAAATGAGTTTCCATGACCAAGGGTTGGAGTTTGCCAGCACTGGCTTGAGAACCTCTGTATGCACAGGCCCTGTGTTATGGTTAACATGCAAGGGATATGGGCATCTGCCTCTGAAGAGGAGCAAACCTCTGGAGCCCTCCAGATTTCCCCTCTGATTATTACAGCATGTTTCTTCCTGCCACAGGCAGTTCATCTGATGCCAGCTGCCAGGCAAAGGAGAAGGATGCAAACAAGACATGTTAACTAAAATACTCCTGGATGAGCAAAGTGTAAAGGAAAAGGAAATTATTCCCGTGGAGCAGGATAAAGGCTCACCAAACAGACAGCATGTGGGCAGTGCTCAGAATAAGGAACAGCTCTTTGAAGGGCATGGAAATCCATACCAGAGCTAAAACCTGGAGCTGGCTCACGAGTGGTGGGGGAATCATCTGATGGTAGATAAGGTAAGGTTTTCATTAAGGACACCATGACCAGGGGGAAACAACAGGAATCCTGCAGGATGAATCGTGCTGCTCAAGCCCAAGCAGACAGGGCATGATTGCAGGTGTGGTTAGTGCAGAAGAGCAGCAGGACTGGGTCAGACCAAAGGTCTGCCCTGACTCATCTCTACGCTCAATAGCAGATGCTTCAGGGAGAAGGAGCACGCAAGTGGTGATACTTGACCCAGATATTAACCCAGCTTCCAGACTGCATCCAGTTCAGGCACTTGTGAGCCAAAGCAGCTCTTCTGGGGACATTAGTGTTGGTGGAGAGCGAGCCTCCAGTTTCCAGGAGATCCCTCATTTCATGGGAAGGAAATGCACCACATGGCTGGTCGGCGCCGGATGCTCAGTGTAGGAGTCCTGTGGTGGTTTGACACTGCTTCTGGCTGTGAAAAGCCTTGTGAGTGTCAGGTACAGCCCCAGCTAGCAGGAATTGTCCTGCCAGGCATGGTTGTGGTGCCACGACTGCCCTGGGCAGCCACAGACAGTCACCGTCAGGCTGCGGTCAGGCTTGGCTTTGTGCACAGAGAATTTCGGCCCCGGAGCTGACGGCAGGAGAGTCTCCAAAACCAGGCAGTAAAGGGGATCAGAGAGGTGTTTGGACAAGAAATAACAAGAGACTTGTGCAGTCTCTCGAGTCCAAATGGAGCAGCAATCAAAAGGAATATGAAATTAAGAAAAATGTAGGGAATGCACATAAAAATGTGTCCTGGGGCGAGTTGTTTCCCAAGAATCACAGAATCAGAGTTTCTTTGATTAGGAACATAATACTGAGCCTGACAAAAAATGGGCTCAGTTGGGAAATGGCCCTGGTTTATGTGGTAGGACATAGAATAGAAAGTAATGCGAGTTCTCCATGGGCAGTGCAGAAACTGGATAGACCCTGACACAAATAATTACTTACCGTGCAATTAACCTGGCACCAGAGCATCCAACTGAGCCCAGCTCCTGTTAGAGTTCAGCATCACTGTGCAGTGAAGTACTTGTCCGTCTGTCTGCCTCCTCTCTCTGTCCTCTGGCCACCTGGAGGAATGCCATGGCTGTGGTTTTATGTGCATCAAATCAAGTTAAAACCAGCCAGCAGGTTCAAAATTTAGAGGGAATGGTACTAAGAAAGAGAGATTGAGCTGCAAAACACAAAGCTTGGGATCATATAAGCCATGAGTCCTTTAGACTATAAACTGATCTGTGCTCCAGAAGGGCTGGGGGGCTCAGGCACCTCTGGGTGTGTGGGATGGTGTCGTGAATGAGTGGCTTAGGTCACTGAAAGAGTCACTGACAAAGGTATCAGCAAAAGAAATTTTTACTGTAAGTTTGGGAAAGTGCAACCTAACAGAGTTCGATGGCAACATCCACTCTATCACTTCCTGCATGGATGAAGCATAAAGAGGAAAATCCATCAGAATCGTCTTAAAGGGATTTGCAGGGACACCAGAGACACAAAAAGATAAGGGTGCAAAGGGTAAGGAAGACCCTCCCATTGAGTCATGAGGTTCAGAGTGGACCCCCCGGCCAAACTTGGCCTCAGACTTGGTCAACTGCTTTATGTCTAAAGNGGGATGGGATGGGATGGGATGGGGTAGCCAAGCGTGGTGGGGATGTAGCCCCTGAAGGGGCTGTGAGCCGCTCCGCTGCGAAGGGCAGAGCCCTCGGCTGAGGGATGCGGGAGCGGGTCCCTCCTCCCGCTCGGTGCCCGGGCAGCCCCGGGGCAGCCTGCCCGCCCACCCCGCTCCGGCGGAGCCTCCCCTCCGCGCCCGCTCCATCCCCGGCCACATCGCTCCCCCCGCTGGCCGCTCCGCGCCGCTGCCGCTGCCCGGGATGGAGCAGGGGGAGGAGGAAGAAGAGAGCGCGCCTCTCAGAGTTTCAGGGAGTAGAGAGGTGCTCGGATCCTTCCCCTCTGCCCTCTGTCCAGGCGGGCCGCAGGGAGATGTGTCCCTCGAAGTGTTTTCCCCCGGCGTTGTCTCTTCTAGAGGTTGGGAAAGCTTTTACTGAATTTGTCCATCTTTGAAATACATAAGAGATTTTAAGACAAAAGGATGCTCCGCAGTGGATATGGGCAGTTTGGAAGCTGCTCCTCCAGCTGGAGCAGGGCAGAGGGGTGGAGGTGATCTGGCACTGGGGGACCCTCCCTGTGGCAGACCCATGATGAGATCCCCCCTTAGCAGCAATTCTGGGTGGGCTTGAACTGCTGTGAGAGAGACCTGTGCGTGAGATTCCCACTGGGGATGATAACTGCATCAACCCCACCCCCCTGAGTACCTAAACGCGGGTCAAATCCCTCATTTGCATGGTTCAATGTTCCTTCACAGGGCTGATTTTAGCTGGTGAGACTTGAACCTGGGTGAAGTGCCAGCCTTGAGACACGGAGCCTGAGGGGATGACATGAAGCTGTGCCAGGGGAGGCTTAGGTTGGATATTATCAAATATCCCGAGGGTGCTGAGCACTGGAAGAGGCTTCCCAGGGAAGTGGTCACAGCACCAGTCTGGTTTCAAGAAGCGTTTGGACAGCACGCTCAGGCACGTGGTGTAATTCTTGGGGCTGTCCTGTGCAAGCCCAGGAGCTGGATTCAGTGATCCTTGTGGGTCACTTCCAACTCAGAATTTTCTGTGATTCCATGATTCTGTGCTGCAGGATGAGTTTAATTCCATGGGTTTCCAGTGTCACTGTTAGCTGGAGTAGAAGCAGCTCCAGGTGCAGCTGCACCCTGCAAACAGTGAGGCTCCCAGTCCAGGCTGTCTCCAGGTGTGTGACTGGAGCAGTCACGGTGATCCCTGCCTTGTCACCTTTCTCATCACCTGCATTTTCTATATTTAGGCCACAAACCTTAATGCAGTATTTACGCCACAGTTTGTTTCTCTTACAAGAGGGTCAGGAAAGCAGACAAGACAGCACGAATCTCTACAGAAATCTTTGCCTGCCCCATCTTTTCTCTCTTGAATGCAGGACACGGCTCAGTGAGTAACTGCCCCACAATGAACCATCTCTGCAGATGCGCTGTAGCACTCGGGTCAGGCTCATGCTGGTTTTGGATCCAGATCTCTCTGTTATTTTTCTATTTCCTTTTTTTTCCGGTTTGCAAACTGTGTCCTCAGTCAGCACTAACCACAGGGAGAATTTCCACTCGGAAAGTACAGGCGAGTTTCTTTACTGCTGTGCAGGCACAGGGAGGCTCGATTTCAGCTCTAACAGGGAAAGGGCTGTTCTGTTCCAGCCTTGTGGACTGTCTAGGTCTGAAAGCTCAAAGAGGCCAGCTTATTCCTCAAGTCCTGACATAACCCCTTGCATGGCATTTGCCCCAAGGCAGTGAAATTCCAGCCTCTTGATACTTCAGGCTGTGACCTTTGAAGGGTTAAGAGAGCCTCAGCTCCAACCTCCTGAGCTCATTCTGATGCTCAGGTAAAGCCAGGGCAGCTGCACTTTGTTGTAGCACTGGGTTGGCTCCTTTGGGCTCTGCCAGACTGCTGGGACACAAGTGTTGTCCCATGGGATGGGACATGGCCTTGGAGATGGATCACTTCACCTTCCAGAGCCGTGATAACCAGCTCTCCTGGTGCAGCCTGCTGGCTTTCCTGAGCTTGCTGGGACTTAGGGCTGACTCCTGCACTGAAGGCAGGGGAAAGGAGAGCTGGAAAGCTTCCCTTGCCCAGGACCCAAGCTCCCGTGTCTGTTCCTGGCAGGAGAGCTGAGCTGGGAGGAATGCAGCTGCACCTCGGCGGGGGAGAGGAGCGAGGGTTTCTGGCTGAGAGGGAGTGACTGGAAAGCAGGCTTGCACAGGATGGCTGATCTCCTCCAGCCCCTGCCTGTCTTCCTGTCCTCTCCCCTGCCCAAACCTTCTCTCCATAGCTCTCCAGGCCTGGAGGTGGGTCACATCCAGCTGGCTCTTGCAGGGGTCATGGGCAGTAGTGCCCCTCTCTGCGTCAGGTGTGCCAGCTCGCAGAGGCTGCTCCCACGGTGGGGAGGCATTTGCTGTGCCTCCATTGAGAACCCCCCTTCGGCTAACAGCCCTGGGAAGCAGTGTGGCCGGGTGGAATGGGTGCTGTGCTTCAGGGCAGGGGTGGAAAACCCTCACCTGGCCCCTCTGGGTGACAGCTTTCCCGCTGGGGTCAAACACCTTGGCAATACACCCACAAAGGGAGTGTCTCCTGTGGGATCTGCCCAGGGCACTGCAGCCAGGAGTGACCCTGTGCAGGATCCGACCCGACAGCCCTGCTGGGAGCACAGCACATCCCACAGGGGCTGCCAACAGCGACCTCACAGCTGAGCCAGCGCTCTTGCAACTTGGCTGTTTTTAGCCCATGCAAATGGTGGTGTTTATTTTCCTTCTGTTGTGCCTTTTTGCCTTTCCCAGGGATTTTATTGCTGATGAAAGCAAGGGCCTGAGAGCCATGTGAGTGTCTGTGCTGGCTGCTGCAGTGACCCCGTCTCTGCCCACATGTTACCCCTCTGACATTCCCCAAGGAGCCCCTTTACAGTGATGGGCTGGGATGGGCAGAAGCATCTCAGCTTACCTTGGACCAGAACCTTTTCTGGGGCTGGGAGACCTGTGGTGACAACTTGAACCCATGCGTGAGGCTGGTGTTGAGGGGCCAGTCTCCCTCACCAGAATGGGATGAAACAGAGGAACACTGCAGGCTGGTTTATTGTCAGTGTTTCAAATCAGTATTTTTTATTACAGACACTCATCAGGTTGCTCACACTGTGGCAGGAATTTAATAATATAAGGCACAGGGAACATTCAGAGGTAAAGAAAGAGTTCTCAGCCTGTGAGATTTAACCATCACTTTGCTCCTGTCAGGACCCTCTCTTATAAAGCAAAATCCAAATACCTTCTCCCTTCCATCCTTCACATCCCTTAAATCCACAACAGGAAAAAATATTACAGCCTTTCCCTCGGGCACGTGGCAAACACGCCACTTTCTGGGCAGAAAGGTCCCTTCCAAGTGTGACACAGCTTCCCTGGGAGAGCAGGGCTGGAATTTGAGCACAGCCAAGGCAGAGGGGTGGGAAGTGCTTAAGGGCAGTGTGATTTGGGGAGAGCCAAGAGCTTCATCTCACCTACAGCAGCATCAAGGTGAGCCACACACACCCTGGGGGACAGGCGACCGCACTCCATCTCGCACAGAAAACATGACAGCAGTGTGGTCAGTGAGTGATGGTGAAGCATGTAGCACTTTCAAACCTTTATTTTTCAGGAGGATTTTACAGGATGAGAATAATTTCATCTTACTTGTTTTAAATCCTGTGCGCTTCCCTATTCACTTGTTCGATTTCTCTTTTTTTTTTTTTTGCGCCCAATAACTGCTAAATTCAAGCCCTGGGAATGGGAAGGGGAAAAAGAAAAGAAAAGGAAAACAAAATCCTACCACTCTCTGTCTTTCTCACCCCTCTCCATCCTTCCTACCACAAGCTGGGTGGCCACAATGTCACCTGCAGCTGCTCTGCTTGAGAACCCAATCCTCCTACATCCTCTGGCTCTGCCTTCCCTCGCTGGCATCTGTGACTGGGGCGGTGAATCAGCTGAGAGGGTTTTGTGTCTGACGGGTCCAGGAACGTGCTGTTAGCGAGAAGAGAAGCCGATGGGAGAGCCGATGCCGAGGCGGAGCGGATATTTAGCACAGGAACAGTCAGCGGTAAAGACACATCGGAGAGAGAAAAAGGCTGCTAAGAGCGTGTGGAAACAGCTGGGTGAGTAATCTAGTGGTAATAGATAAGGCTATGAACGAGGACTGTTATTTCTCTTAGCACCGTTACTACGTACTTAGACCTATATTAGCACCTTGTTCCCAGGGAAAAAAGACAAAACAAAACAAAAGCAGTTTAAAACCCGAAGGAAGTGGGAAGGTTAAAACATGACAAAGTTGGCAGCAGAGCAGGAAGGCGAGCGTTTAGATCACCAGATCCTTGTCTATGTCTTCTGTGGAAGGAAAAGAGAGAGACAAAGTCAGGAGGCGGATGCTGCCAGGGTCCCACTGTTCCTGCACCCTCCCCACTGCCCCCTGCTTTCCCTCCCCCAGGGCAGGCTGTAATTCACCCACAGTGGGGGTTCTGGGGGTGCTCTCCAGTCTCCCCTCCACCCCCATTCCCACCCTCCTCAGCACTTACGCTCCTTGATGCCAAAGCAGCTGGCCCACTCCTCCAGGGCGATGTACTTGTCGTTGTCCAGGTCGCAGGCCTCGAAGAAGCGAGTGGTGCAGTGCTCCATGGGGATCAGGGGGGCACGCAGCGGGGCCAGCTCGGTGTGGGACAGGTACCTGCCAAGGGGACCACACGGTCACAGGAGGGCAGGTGCTGGCCCCGGCTCTCTGGTTTGGCTGCTGTCCCAGTGCCCTCCCAGTATCAGCCACTGAGTGTCACGAGGGTCGAGGGCTGGTGTCTGCCTTCACAGCCGGCTGTGCTGGTCACAAAACAGCCACCAGCTGGGGGTCCCTGCCAGCTGCCCCCACCCCACAGGGCTGCGTGTGTGACCACTCTCATGCCCATCTCCAGCCCACAGCTAAGCCAGCAGCTGCTATCTCAGCTGCTGCAGTTATCCCGGGGCCTTTGGACTAAGATATTTTAGGGGACTATCATAGAACAGTAAATCTGAGAAGAGAGAAACTCCACATCCAAGGGAGGTGGGAGCAGCTGGGGCTGGGGGAGGCCCCTTTTCCTGCAGGAGAGCTGTTTGCAAGAGGCAGAGGTGCCTCTACCCCAGCCTGGCTTGCCACAACCTCTGCAAGATGTGACTCTGCCACCAGCCACCTGCTTGTGTCACATCTCCAGCCTGCCTTGACACCTTCTACTGCCAAATCACCCTGGTCCTTGGGCAGGAAATGGTCCTGGTGGGGTCCCCATCCTGCTCTGTTGGCACTCACCCATCAATGGGGTGCTGGTCCAGCTGCCCGAACTGCCAGTGCACGGGGAAGATGTACATGTTGTAGTTCTTCTCAAAGTCCCGGGCCAGGAGCTCCACGGTGTGGTCACCGGCCTCCAGGCGCTTCTCGTTCTCATGGATCTTCTTCACCTGCCATGGGAGAGGCCGGGGAGACCTTGTCAGCAGGGAAATGGGGTGCAAGGGACCTCGGGAGGGTCTTTGCAGGGATCCCCCACAGGTCATTCTGGACAAGCTCCCTGTCTGTGCTGGACTCCATTGCAGGGGTGAGCTCCCAGAGTCCCTCCCCTGTCCCTTACCTTGAGCTTCTGCTTCTCGGTCAGCAGGTTGTTGTCCTCGTCGCGCTCGTACAGGGTGATCAGCACGTTCTTGAGCCAATCCCGCATGCGCAGGGGGAACTCGGTCAGCTCTGTGTCCAGGCAGGCAGGGATGACTGCAAGTCATACACAGTGCTCAGTGCAGCATCTGGACACGCAGCCCCAGTGCCCTCCCACCTCAGCCCTGAGCCTGCCAGGACCTTTACTTTCCCTCAGACTGGGAACGTGGGGGCTGTGCCCAGTTAGGGGTCCCCTTGTCCAAGGGAGTGGCTCCACTTACATTTGCAAGGCCCAATGTAGTCCAGGTGCAGCTTGTGTCCCTTCTTGGTTCCCTCCAAGGTGCACTTGGTGGCAAAGAAATGGCAGGAGGAGTCGTAGGTCTTGTTGTCAGTGCCACAGACCTGCACACGGAGGGGAGATGCTGCGTGAGAGGCAGGGAGAGCCTCCAGACGAGATGTGTGGCTTGTTTCCTGGGGCAGGCGATGGCTCCTTCATCGCCACCAGATGGGGACCAGCCACCCTGACTCTGTCTCCATCCGGCACAGCCCCTGTGGGTCCCTCCCTGCCCTGGGCCACCCAGCAGCTGCTGCCCTCACCTTCTCGAAGACGCCGGCGGTGGCGGGGCAGCTGGAGGGGTCCTGGCACACACACATGGGCGAGTTGTTGTCATCCACCTCGCACACCTTGCCGTGCTTGCAGTGGTGGTTCTGGCAGGGGTCTGGAGCAGGAGGGGAGCAAAGTCAGAGCCAGCCACATCCTCACCTCCCACAAGATGCTCAGGGCACTTCAGCACAGAGGGAAGACAGAGACTTTGCCAGGGACAGGCCCCAGCATCTATTCTTGCACTGGGAAGATGTGAAGGTTTCCAGAAGTCTGTGTTAGCCCTGGGGCTAATCCTGGACTCCTTTCTTTAGCCATTTCTCTGTTGCAAAGATGAGCTTACAGAGAGCCGAGGGCTGGAAGAGGCCATGCGCCTCTTTTGCTTGAAAGGTGCATCCAGGCTGGCATCACCCTTCCCAAAGGAGCCACTCACTGTTTGGGGGGGCTAAAGCTCCCTCATGCAGGGAGGGGATGGTGTCCCTGCCAGCAGGAGGGCAGGGGAAGAGTGACTTACTCTCTGCAACAATCTCTTCTACATCCTCTGTGGGTTCCTCGAACTCTCCCACCTCCACCTGGACGGGATTAGCCCCCACGGGCTCCTGCAAAAGAGGTTGGTGTTTCTGCTGTGGGTGTGCACAGAGCACAGCCCCAGCTCCTGGGGGCAGAGCAGCCCCCCCATGGCTCCCCAGAGCTTTGGAGATGCTCTCCCCAGAGCAGGGGGTGCTGAGGGGGTGGGTGAGGAGGAGGGACAGAACCACCTACCTCTGTGGTGGGATCTTCGATGACCTCGGTCTCATCGGGCAGAGCCTCCTGCTGCAGGGGAAAAGACCTGTGAGTGGGGGTCCATGGGACAGTCCCAACGGGGGTGACCCACTGGAACGGGCAGTAGGGCCACCCTCAAGCTGCCCCTCATCCCTCAGCACTTTATTTGTTATAAAAGAAACCCCCATCGGCTGCTCCAGACAGACAGCCCCGACAGCAGAGGCTCCGCTGTCTCCTGCGCTTACCGGCGCTGCCAGGCCCTTGCCTGCCAGGCAGAGGAGGAAGAAAATCCAGGCCCTCATCTTTCAGCAGACCTTGAATAAAGCAGAGGAAAAGGAGGGATGAGGAGGGAGGCCACTGTGTGCCGCTGGGCTCCAGGCTGAGCACTCAGACACTTCGAGAAGGGCGTTCTCTCCATTCCTGCCCTGTCTGTTCAGTGTTACAGACCCACATGCTGTTTTTTCTAGCCAAAACCTTGGGCCAAATCGTGTTTCCAAGATAAATTTGTTTGATTTTGCAAAATGAGACAGTGGGGTTTAGGTATCTGTTGCATCTCCTGGATGCCTTTAGGAAAATGACAGGCAAAATGGTTCTTTCCTTCTCTGGAGGCTTTTTTTTTTTTACCAATCACCCCCCATTTTTCATGTTAGAAATCCCCTGATATGAGTGCCAGGTACAAGGAATGAAGCTCTACCATCTTAATTGTCAATCAGAGGAAAAATGGAAGTGGAGGAAGGAAAGAGATAACAGAGAGACAATGAGACAGAGCACTTGAGAATTAAATCCTGTAGAAAACCCCTTCCCCCATGGACACAGACATCTCTAGGGGTATCAGAGACCAGTCCCTCATCCCCAGCACCCCACAATGTTGGGCTGTCTACTACTTTTTACCCTTTCCTGCTCAGACCTGAGGGTCCCCAGGCTGGGTTTGAGGGATCCAAGACACTTCGGGGTTGTGTCCCGCTGGGAGATGAGCTCCAGAAGGATGAGCCCTTTGCACCCTCCCAGCCTGGGCTGCTGCAGAGCCTCTGCAGGACGAGGCAGCCCAGCTAACACCGGCTGTGATGTGAGCCAGGAGGAGAGCGCAGCTGTGACATCCCCGTGTCCTTGTCACCCCCCCGGTTCCTGTTTGGCAGGGGCGAGCCGCTCTGTGTGCGGGCGGAGAGGAGCTCAGCTGGCCGCTTAATATGCGGATGGCATCCCCCTGCTGACAGCGAGGGCTGCGCGCTGCCTTCCGCCCCGGGGACAGTGAAACTCCCCCGTTCTCTCTCGTGTCCCCCTGCCAAGTGCTCCCTTCCGCCCGCGCTGCTCCGCTCCACCTGCGCGGCCGGGGCAGCACGGCCCGCCCGGGGCCAGCAAAGGGAGGGGTTTGCTGGGACAGAAGGCGTTGGACGAGGTTTCTTCTTCACTCCCAGGGTATCTGATGTCACTGCATCCTTTCCCTTCCACGCATGGCAGCTCTCTGGGTATAAAACCACAGCAAACCTGTGCTGCCAGGACACCAACCAGCCTCCTCATTTAGCGAGCTTTGGCCGCTCTGAGAAAATCCTCTTTCCAAACTCGGGAGCTCACCCAGCCCCCAGTGGAGTGTCTGTGCAAAATAGGGGTCAGGGAATGGAGGGCAGCTTCCTTGGGATGTCAGAGGGCTGGGAGGGGGTGGTGGGGATGGCTGCTGTGGTGGCATGAAGGACCTGTGGCAGAGGAGCTGTGGGGAGGGGGTGATGAGCCCTTTTGCTCTGTCGAGGCTGCAGCTGAGCAGCTCTCTCCTCTCCTGCTTGGTATGAGCTGTTCCTTCCCCTCATCTTGATTTGTTTTAGAGGCTTCTGTGAGCTCTGCCAGCGTTTGCCAGCAGAGATCACTGGTTCTTCACTCCTGGAAGGGCTGTTTGGGGAGGGAGGTGGAAAAGTACTGGTGATTCTGGCCATCTCCTCCCTTGCTGGTATCCCCTGGCTTATAAAGGCTCCTCCTGGGCTTCTCCCAAGGGGCCTGTTTGCTTTGGAAGATGCTCTGAGGTTCAGTGATGCTCTTTGGGCAGTACCCAGCCTGGAGGAGAGGGCAGTGCATGCACATGTGGAAGGTGGCACTAAGAAGAACCCAACCCCACACCAAGGCCATCTTAGATCATTTCCCCAAGCCTTAAAAAAGCCTTGAATTTCAAAGTCTGGACATGCAGTAAGCTGGGGTCAGGGAATTACGTGTTTGCTAGGAGCCAGCAGACAGTTGGAGCTGCCAGTGTTGTGTTTGGAGGCAGAAGGAGCACGAAAAGTCTGAGCAAACAAGCTCTGCAGAGCTGTCTTGTGCCTTAGATGGTAAAACAAATTTATTATAAAACAACAACCTTTTGGAGGCAAAGCCTGTGCGGTGAGGACATTGCAGTGTCTGTGAGCCCCTGGCTGGGTTGCAAATGGTCATTCCTGAAAGCCTGGTGGTCAAAAGTCCTGAAATAACAGCTCAGGAGCCCTGCACACGGAGTTGCTCCATCAGAACAACATGGCCCATGGTGCAAGTCTCCCTCCTTGTGGAGAAGGGAGGGCTCCTGCTATCCAAGAGGATGCTCTTTGGAGCTGGCAGCTGGGCCACAGCCTGAGCTCAGCATCCATCCCCCAGCTGGAGGGACTTGGGGGGATCCCTGAGGGGCTCTGCACTGGGAATGCCTGGCACTGCTTTGTGAGCCCCATGGAGGGCAGCGGGCAGCAAGGGGGGTGCAGCCAAGGGGTCATTTTGGACAGAAGAAAACAGGGAAAAAGATTTTAGCAAGCAGGGACTTACGCCCTTCAGCATCCAAAAGGAATCAACAGACACCAGCACTTTGCAGGATGCTGGAAACCAACACAGGAAGGGCGGCTGAATATGGAATGAGAGGAGGTCCACGGTCACCACCCTCTCCTCAGGCCTGCCCTCCTGAATGCTGTGGATTGAGGAGACAACAGGGCACCCATGGGCTGCAGGACCCGTGGACTGCACAGCCTTTTTAATACCTGATCTCACTTGCATCCTACGTGGGGACTTCAGTGCCCTGTCACTCTATAAACAGGGTCTGGGGGCTCCCACAAACCCCTCTCAGCGGTTCACCTTTCCAACATGGCCCTCAGCACCAGCTGCTCATTGGATTTCGCAGCCATGCCCCACAGAAGAAAACCATGGGGTGTAGAGAGGCTGAGGCTGACCCTCAGCAGCTCCGTAAACTCAGAGCAAGCTGCTCTGGGAAACTCTTTACCATGCTCCCCCCCAGCTTGTGGCACCATCATCAGTTTCTCCTGATGGGGAAAATACCCGGCAGTGATGCACAGAGGAGAATCTGTGCCTCTGGGTGTGTGGGTCTCTCATGGGGACCCCAGCCTGGGGGCATTTGTGGGTTGGGGGAGGACGCTGAGGAGGCGGGTGCAGCCTCCAGGAGAGGCTCCATGGATGGTGGAGCGTGGTCCATGTGGCGCTGGCCCTGTCCAGGGTTACATAAGCCCTTTGGGATGCCACGTTAGCGTGGGGAGGAGTCTCTGCCTGGCCACTTTGACAGCTCCTCCCCGAGGCCACCGGGCTCACCCCAGCTGCCACCCCTGCTAACCCGGGCGAGGGGCTCCGCTGCCTCCTCCCACTGCAGCCGTGGGGGCAGGAATGGGCAATGGTTGGGCAAAACTCTCCCAGGCCTCAGCTCCTGCCTGCACTCCAGCCCGGCAGCAGGGTCTCCTGCACCCACCCTCCCTCTGCTCACTGATCTTCCAAGCCTCTGAAGGGTCTGACATTCCCCCACCTCACAAGGAGTGTAAAGGCAAAACTGGCCCAGAAAGATTCTGCCCAATCCTACTGGGGACACAATTTTCAAGGTGCAGATGGGTGACCAAGTGTGACCCCCCCAGACAAAATGCCAGGGCTGGGTCCCCACTGCCTGGCCCTGACCTCCCTATGCAAGCAAGACCCTCTGAGCTTTACTCAGCAGCCACTCCCAGGCTAAAATTCCATTTGAAGCCAGAGGTGTTTGCGTGAGTCCCTACAAAGCTCCCTGCTGAACAGGTCCCTGCACGTCCCGTGCTGGCTCACCCAGATGTGCTGCAGCTGCCCTGGGTGCCTGGGGACCAGGGCAGGGGACTGGGCAGCAGCCAGCCTGGCTCCTGCCACCTGCACAGACCCCTCTCACACCGTGTGCAGGCTCAGAAAGCCACACAAGGCTTAGATGGAAGTGAAATTCCCTTTAGCTCACACTTACACACTCCACGTAAAACACGGTGGGGAAGAAATCTTCCTCCTCCATGTGCCCATGCAGAGTCAGTAAAGACACGGCCACACCACAACACTGTGTGAACCCATTCCCTGTGCTGGGAGCTGAGCAGCTCTGATTGGACTCGGAGATGCTCCAGATCTTACAGAGCTTATTGATACAACGGCAAGAGCCCAGTCCCATCACAGCTGTGTGCTGAAGCTGCCATAGTTCCTCCAGGTTGCAGGCTGAATCCATAACAGAAAACAATTAAATTAGTACCAAGAAAAGTGCCTGGATGAGCTGTGGTCTGCAGGCAGCGGCTCGTGGATGAGCCCTGTGCAGACAGGTGAGACAGAATTTTGCTGTCCTGCCTGAGCTTTTTCTTTTGTGTGGGCTGGACCTAAGGCAGTGTCTAAAGCAGCACGGGTATTTCTGTGCCAGGTGCGGGAGGTCCCTCCGGCTCCCGGGGGGTGCAGCCAGCTGATCCCGCACAGCTCCACAAGGGAGGGAGAGAATAAACTGTCCGATAAATACTCTGCAAAAATGCAAACCATCTCCAAAGCATTCCCCGGACTTGCCCTGCCACAGCCGCTCCAGCGATAACAGCCCTGACATCCTTCGGACCAGAGGACCCAGAAAAGGTTTCCATGGGAGCCGACATTCCTCTGGGGCTGAGTCATGGAAGAGCAGAGTGTTGTGGAAGGAGGGGCTTGATAAAAACTTCGAAAAGTTTATTTCTGCTCTTCCCCCTCCCAACACCGCCCGCACCCCTGCTCCTGCCTATGTGGCAGACAATGGCTTGGCTTTAGCTGCTGCTCAGGACGCAACAGCCTTTCATTTCCACTTGAAACTCGCCTGATCCACTCTAACAAACGGCTGCAATTAACTTTTGTCCTTTTGGAAGGATGCTGAGTTTTTGGGCTGTTTCAAGTTAGTTGTCTCTGAGGACTCGGGAGTATTGGTGACATTCCCGGTACCCTCGGTTTCACTCCAGCTTGAAACTTTTGCCTTTCGGTTTGGGTGGGAATTCAGCCCCCAACCGGTTAAATTTCCTTGGTTTTGGCTGGATGCAACAGAGTGGAGCTTTCTTAGAGAAGGGACACAAAGAGCAGCGTTAGACTGTCACGTCACCAGGCCGGGAAGGACAGCGGCTGCCTTTAAAGGAAACAAGCCCTCGTCTCTTCTGTGTGAACCTAAAATTCTGCCTGACCGAACCCAAGTTCTTAAAAATACACCCCAAAAGAGCTTTGCTCCTCCTCTCCTGCAATCTCCGTCTCCCTAACAGTCGATCAGCCAGAGTTCGGCAAGCCAGGGCAGCAGACTTGAAAGGCTTTCAAAGTTTGCTCGGAACAAAAAGCCGAGTGTTTTTTGTTTTTTTTTCCCAAAGGAGAAATAAGACCGGCTGCACTGAAAAAATAAAACCGCTGAGATGAAGTCGACAGCTCCTTTGTTCTTCCTCTGGATACTCTGGTGAGTAAAACATCACCTGCCAACACACCTCAGGCTGGGAGTAGTGGGGACTGTTTGTAACTAGATCTGATTTTCTCTGCAGGCTAGTTGTGCCCAGACCTTGGTCTCTCGGATCTCGCTAAGGAACTACCCACCAGCTGAAAATCCAGAGGGGAAAAAGGGAGGAGAGAGAAGAATGAGGGCAGGTTAAACCTTTGCAGTCAGATGTCACCAAAGCATGAAAACTCTGGCAGCGAAACTGAGTAAGAGACAGTTCAAAAGTGGAAATGCTGCAAAGAGGAGGAGAAAAGGGTGAAGTCAGGAGGGCTCTCTAAATGCACCGCTTGGGGTGGAGAGCGTCCAGCTCCCTATCCCGAGCGACGCACTGCGAGCACTGGACACACTCCCCGGGCTGGGAGAGCGGGTCCCGGGCCAGGGGGGCTGTGGCGACCCCCGTGTCGGGAGGAAAAGCACAGCAAAGGCGAACGCGAAGCTCGGGCCATACCTCGCAGTCCCGGCAGCACGGCTGAGGGAACTTCAGGCGCTTGGACAGGCTGGAGGAATCTGTAGGTTTTAGAAGGAGGCAGGAGGAAGCCAAAGGGTGGGCTGGGTTTCCCGCTGCCTCTCCCCCTCCTGCTCCTCCTCGCTGTCTTTCAGCATCGGTCTCTTCCTCTCCCCCTCTCAGTGGGCAGTCCCTCCTGAGGCACGGCCTGGCTCCGAAGGATAGGCCAGAGAAATCAAGCTGGAGATCAAGGGGTCCCTGGCAGGGACAGACCGGCCCCCAGCGCTGCCCTTCCAGCGCAGTCACTGTCACCGCAGCCGCCTGCTCTGCTGCCATGAGTTTTCAGTTCTCTCTCTCTCGGACTGACAGCACGGGGGGATGGGGGAATGCCAGCTCTCTGCTTGGCTTTTGCACCTCTTACCAACTTCACCTGCTGCAATTATAACGATAAATGCTGTAATTTCTCAGCGGAGTAGCTCGGTCCCTGAGCTGGTGTTCCCCATCCTCAGGGGCATGCAGAGGAAAGCAGGAGAGTTTTTGCTCCTCCATCCTGTCTCCTAACATTGCTGATATCTGTGACTGCCTTGGGAAGAGGGAGAGGAAAGTATGACGCAGAGAATGGGGAGCATAAAGACATATCTGAAATATGCTGCAAGTAGGCAGAGAAATGCTGGGGTGGTGGATGTGACTCTCAGCAGAGTGGCCTCTCTGCTGTGGTTATTGTCCAGCAGATCTGGACTGATTGAACAAAACCCACAGTCAAAATTGCCGGTCAGCTGAATTCGGTGGTCTCTTCAGACATCACTCAGTATTTTGACTTTACAGATCATAACTCAGCTGGAGCAGCTGCCCAGCCAGAGGCAGCCAAGCAGCAAAGCTGTTTCAAGTGGAGTTTTCCCATCTGTTCCTCTCTATGCTCAGGGTGAAACCCCAGCTCCTCTCTCCCTGCTTCTCTCCATGGCTGAGAGGATCTGAGGTGCATCTGCTCCCTCAGAACCAGCATGGCCATGGCACTGCACTGCAAAGGAGAACCAGCAGCCAAAAATTGCTACATTTTGGGCATCCCTAAAGAGTGTTTCCGTGCCATGCAGGGCTGTCCTGAGCTCTGTGGATAATCCAGCTCTTTGCAGCTTGTGATCCTCCTGTGGCATCAAACCTCACCCCGGGGCTGCTCTCCAGGGGCTGCTGGAAGGATGGTGTCTCTTGTAGCCAGCAAGACTGGGGACGTCTGGGCACCAGCAGTGTGATTGTGCTGGGTGAAGGACACCCGAGCCCACAGCAAAATTCAACATCGTGTTTTGTCTTGGCTGCCTGGGGTTTGGGTTCATTCCTCATGATTAGGTGCTATCTTTGAGAGGGGCTGAGACATGGACCTGGGTGCTTAACTCTTCCCACTGATGTTGCTGAGGATTTAGATGTCAACACAGGTTCTGTATCAGCTCACTCCTGATCCGGCCTCATGGCACTTCTGCTGCATGTGAGAGATCAGACGTGAGACTAAACATCCCATGGCCAACAAGGAGCAAACTATAAACACAACAAGGAGCAAACTATAAACACAACGGAAAGGGAGAGACAGGGGAGGGGTTCATGAGGACCCATCATCACTTCCCAGTGAACAGGTCAATCTCCATGATCAGGCAGCTCAGGAGGCTGGTGGCAAAGAACGAGAGAAGAAAATCTTCTTCACCCATTTCTTTGCTTGGCTTCGCACTTCCCAAAAGCCGTCCCTGGGTGCTGATATGTGGATGTTGATATCACTCACAGAGGCATCCATAAATATTCCATGTGACCCTCCCAGGTCCCTATGGGGGCTGGGTTTACGATGGTGTCTAAGACTCCATGGGTGCTTCTAATGCAACCAGCTGGAGCACCTTGTCCTCCCACCACCAGTGTCTGTAGCCCCCTGGTGCAGCCCAGTGCCACTTGTAGGTCCAGTTTGGCTCCAGAGGTCACACATCCCCTAAGCCAAATTTCATTTGCTTGATTCATACCCCAAGGAGTTGAACACAGCCGTTGAATGCTCTCTGCAGTGGATTAGTCACGGCTCGCATTGAAATTGAACCACTGCTGGTTCTTGTCCTAAGGAAAAAAAAAAGACATCTGGAAAAAATTTTAGAGAGGGAAAAAAAAAAAAAGAAGAGAAAAGAAAAGAAACCACGACTTTTCTAACTGACAACGTGGCAATTGCTCTGCACTGTAGCCTGAAGCTAAGACCTCTGCTAAGGGCTTAGACAAATGATAGTGCCACGGAGATAATTATAGCAGGGATTTCTGTATGGATGTGGTGGCTTAGACCCTGGGTCTGGGCGAAAGCAAAAAGCAGTGATGCAGTCACATCTGGAAATGGCCCCCAAGCTCAACCAGCGAGCCCAGGGGGGTGGGAGCGAGGGGTGCTCACGGTGCTCCATGCACGTGGTGGGGACAGCCAGGTCCTGCACCTTGGGAAGGACACACGGTCAGGCATCAGCAGTGGGATGGAGGGGGATCACATGGAGGGGGAAACAAGAGCCTGGAGCTACTGGCTGGCTCGTTCAGCTCAGCAGCTTTAAAAAGCTCCAGAAATTACTGAGGCTTGCAAAGGAAGTCCTGGAAAGTCCTTTCCACTCTTATAAGGCTTAGTGGGGCCACCAAAGAGGAGATTTTGGTGTCAGGCTGCCAGGAGGAAAACTGGACCTCACACGTTTAGAAGGTTGTCTTATGCCATCTGGGGCACTGGATGGGCAGGAGATTGCCCAAGGGGCCTCCTCAGCCCCTGGAGCCCTGGCAGGGCTGCAGCAGGTCCAGCTCAGGCTCCTGACCCTGTGCCAGTGGGTGCTTTGGGCACAGGGGATGAACCCCGGGGCTCCCGGCGCTCGCTCCCAGCTCAAGTGACTGCACAAACTCCGATGGAAACAGCAAACAGGGCAAGACCCTTTGAGGCTTGAGCTCGTTTTACAGCAAAGCCGAGAGGTCTGGAGGGGTGAGGTTTGAACTCCAGCTAACCCCAGTGCAAAATCCAAATTTCTTCATCCTGCTTTGAGCCAGGTTGGGCAGATCTGGGCTGGAGCAGTTGAGAAAACTCTGGTGCTTTCCAAGAAGGGAACAATGCTGCTGTAAGAGGTGGGGAAAAAGGCAAGTGAGCAGCTCTGTGGGAGCGATACAAGTATGGATTAATAATCCTGCCATCTCCTGCTCATTAATTTGTCAGTCTGAGGAGCATTTCCTTCCCTCTGCTGTAGGAGGGATTCTCTAATGAGTTTTTCTCTAGAGGATGTTTCTGCGTTAATTGCTGGTAGATGCTGCTGCAAAACAATGAACCCAAAGTGCATATAAATAAACAGGATGCCCTGGAACCACTGTGGGTATGTGATTTGCTAAATCTTCATCCCTAGGTGTGTGGCTGAAGCCTGAGCTCCTCACAGGTGCAGGGCAGTGTGGGGGAAGTCAATGGCTGCAGGGGTGGGAGCCCAGCACCCAGCTCAGGAAAAGTCAAGAGTAAATGCAGAGCAGACAGGAATCTGCTTATCCCAGGCATTTCCCATCTCTCCTGCTCTCTGGGAGTGTGTCAGATGGAGGGTTTCTGTTTTTTTCCATTTCAGAAGCAGATCAGAGGCAGAATGGCTGTGCTCTCTGGGCTTGCACTGAGCAGATGCAGGGCCACTGGAAGCACTATCTGCACAGGGCGGGATGAACCCAAACTGTCCTGGGAACACGCCCGAGAGTGTCTCATGTAGGACGAGGAAGATGGAATGGGGCTCTGCCCCTGAGCTGAGCCATAGGACTAGTTCAGCTGGAGCAGATGGGCGCTCAAGGTCTCTTCCAGTGCCTGCACTGGGGTGCTGGTCAGAAGCAGATGGAGAAGGAGGAGTCGACATCATTGCACATTCTCAGCTGTAATCCACAGGCCAGCAGGGCAGGGGATGGAAAACCAGCTGTGCATGGCTCTGCAGTGTGTCACGCCTGGGAGCAGGCTGCAGAGCTAGAAAGCAGGACAGGCTTACTGTGAAGTGTCTTGTTCTTGCCGTGATGTGTGTGAGCTCTCGCAGCTGTCCCAGGGTTCTCTGGTGGAAGGCTATTCCATGCCCCATGGGGAAGGTCTCTCCTCTGCCTCTTTCAAACTCCCCCTGCATTATCATCTCACTCACTTGGAAATGTGTGGGGCTGCAGGCTTGGGAGAAGCCTGCCTGTCCTCCCTGAAACCAAACTGAGGCTAAAGAAGCAGGGCAATAAAATCCATCACCTTCCTCAGCTGTGGTGCAAGTAGGGAGCTGTGTGTGCTGCAGCTGCCCCTGCACTGCCCGGGATGCTGCTCATGGGCATCACATCTGAACACCCCCAGAGGGTGGTAGACTGAACCCCTCTGGCTGTAGCCCCCACCACGTCCCTGTGGCAGAGGGACGCAGCCCTGCCTGAGGGCATCACACCAGGCACTGGCAGACAGGACACGTCCTCAGCTGATTTGAAACTCCCAGGCACATCCAGCCTGGCTGAGCTTGGTCCCAACCCAACACCTACAGTATCCAAAGAACCTGAATGTCCCACAAGGCCCCTTTCTGCAAGGGGCTGTTCCCTGTTAGTCCTGGGCATGGGGATGTTGTCTGCCTGAATTACAGGCGGGTGTCTCAGCCCAGCTCTGCTGTTGCTTGAGGCCTTGTGCTGGAGTTGTGCCTGTGACTTGCAGAAGGTGAAATAAAACCTCCAGGAGGGAATTGCTTCTAACTCCAGGTAGTCCCACCTTGCTCCTGGTGTTTATCTACGGTACACTTTTGAGTGCTCTTGGGCCTGACAGGTGTGGTTTGGCAGCTTTTGAAGGATATGAATAGAACTGCTTGAGGAAATAAACAGGAATCCACTTTCAAGCCCCGGGGAGATGTGGGGAGAGGGAAGTTCCTGGGCTGCAGTGGCAGCTCTTTTCCATGGAGGAACAGTCTAAAAGGCAGCTTTGATGGGAGTACCCAGGTGAAGCTGTGCCAGCCCCAGAACATCAAATGCCATTTGGAAAGCAGTGGCAATAACCATGGGTGAGGAAAAGACCAGAAAGGCAAATTCCAGGGTTCACAAGGCTCTCTGGGGCCAGCTGCATTTGGTTTTTTGGGTCATGAGTGTGAGGTCCTCTAAGAGAAGCTTGATTCTCAGATGAGTTGGCTACTTACCCTGCAACCCTTTTTAATTTAATCGGCCACACCAACTTACATCTAAGGGGAGAAAGCAATGGTTTTCCTGGGCCATGTCTATGCTGGGAGCCCATTTAGAAGGCTCCCCTTTGGGAAGGTGATGCAGTGGCCAGGCTGGTGAGTGTCCATGGGGCCAAGCAGTGATGGGGCAGAGCTGCCATGGATTGGGACTGCAGCTGAGGCAAAGCAGGCAGCAGGATTTGGTGTCCCCCGCATAACTCGCTGTGCCCAGGATCCAGCAGCTGAGAGCATGGGCTGTAAGTGAGGGCTGCTTTCGCTCCAGGCTTGAGCATTGCTGGAGGCAAAGAGGAGGAGGCAAAGCTTGTCTTGGGGAGGGCAGGGCACACTGGTGACAGGCAGGCTGGAATATGAGCTGAAGCCCGGAATATTTAGCAGTTCCCCGTGGAGGCTGAAGAACAGGACTTTAGTGTCCTCCTATTAACCCTCATTGCTGGCAAAACCCTATCAAAATATCCCCGCTCCCGGCCAGCCCTGCCCCACAGTAGCTCGGTCTGTGCTCCGTGCTCCCAGCTCCTCCCCATCCCCTGCCCTCCGCACAGCCCCGCGTCCTGCTGTGACACCAGCCAGGACAGGCGCCGGACAGAGCGATCCCGAGAGGCCACATCCCCTCTAGCACTGCTCGTGGATGAGCGGCTACAGCATCCCTGGGTGGGAACTGAGCTGTGCTGGAGCTGTGGCTGCATGCAGGCAGGACACAGTGCTGGAGGTGCCTGAGGTGCCTGAGGTGCCTGGGCCACCCCCGGCTGAGCCTGCACGTATCCACCCTGAGAATCCACATTTTTCTGCCTATTGCTCTGACACTTTCTGCTCGAGCTGAGCTCACTTCAGAACAAGCCCTGGCTTGAGATGTACCAGACAACTGAGCCAGGCTGCTGGATGCAGGAGGCTCCATAAACAGGGTGTCCCTTAGAGGAGACAGAATGGGATTGGCTTTGGCAACGTGCGTTTGGAAGGATGGGGTGCAGAGGGAAAAGCAAGCGGCGGTGTTGGTTGCCCACTGGGGTTACACCACCATAGCCAGCCACAGGCAGCCTTAGAAGCTGGCAAAGAAGATATTAGAGGAGACAATAGGAAGTATTTTTTGACAAGACTTTGGGGCAGGATGTCCTGTGAGCCTGAGCCATCCCTGCCGTGCAGGAGCTGTGTGAAGGGCTGCAGGGTCAGGCAGGCAGGGCTGGTAGGGGCAGTGCTGGGAGCCTCTCTGGGATTTTAGCATCTGGTGACTGTGATTTACAAACACAACCACTCCAGGCCAACACCAAGTGCAAGCACTGACCTCCACACCATCTCTGCTTGCTGGCTCCTTTCAAATCATCTCCTAGTGCACTTTTGAACCACTCTAAGCTCCCCTGTCCAGTGTGGATTTTACTCTGGGGGGTTCAAGTTGCTTAAAATCTTCCTACCTTGAGCAATTCAGATCTTTAAGGCCATGCATAGATATTCTGTTCCTTGCAAGGGCCAGTCAGTGGGGGAATCATTCACATCATCTGTATGGAGCTTGATGGAATTTCACTGGTCAGGGAGCAAAGGAAACCCAAGAGGACACAACCCCCTTAGCTGGATGAAAATACAGCGGACATATGTGGGCAGAAAATACCTCTTCCATCACTGCTTCGGTGTGATGAGTTCTGGGGATCTCGATTTAGCCCTGAAGCTTGTTTACTTCCCTTCAAAAAACCACCATCCCGTTTGGCCGGGGTTTGGCAGGAGTGGTGCTGTGGGCAGGAATAGCTGGGCTGTGGGAAGGCTCGGGGCTGATGCTGCACCGTGTCTGTGGGCTTGGGGCAAGGTGGGACGTGGGCAGCCCCAAAATAGCGAGGTCATGTGGGGCCCTGAGCAAACGCTGTGACTTTCCATCCTGCGCCTGGCCCAGAGCAGGGTCCCTCCCTCAGGACCTGCTGCTAAAATTAGCAGTGTTTCCCTGTGCCGTATGCCCTGCATATGCTATCAGCAGCTGTTAAAGGAAATGGAGAGACCAGAATCACAGTTAAAAAGAACTATCGGATTTGGAGAAGTCCCTTTTAAGCTTCTATTTTATGGGAAAAGCAGAGAGAAAAAACTCTTCCTGAAATGAGGGCTCTGAGGGAGAGAGCATTGGACTCTTTCCTGTGTGATGCTGCTGTGAGATTGCTAATGAACATTAATTGTATCAGGCATCTGCAAAGACTAACCAGAACATTACAGAGATGAGACACAAGCATTGGTAATGTCACCGCCCAGTCCCCTAACTTCAGACGTGCCCAAAGGTACCCCCTGCATCCTCTCTCCCGTGCCTGCCCATGTCGCCCCAGGGAGCAAGATTTCCCAGGATGTACTACCAGGATTAATGGAGTGGATTTTTAATGGCATGAACACTCAAACTATTCTGTTGTTCACTTAGGGGGAAAAGGTGGGAACTGGGAAATTAAGCTAACAGAAGCTTTCTCCATGCGTGGGGTGGTGCAGGGAATTGTCTGGGCCCCTCTGGAGATACTCAGCTGCAAAACAGGAGGGACACCACACTGTGCTTTTGGGTAATTGATGGCCACCCAGCTGGATCCAGGCACCAAACTCACTGTGGGGATGTTCACCTTTTCCTTTCACTAATGCACACAGAGGCTGATGAAGCTGTGGACAGCGAGGGCACCTGGGCAGCTGCCATGGGAGCTTGGCTCCTGCCTGTGCCCAAGGGCTCCTTTCCTGCTCCTCTCCCCCACGCAACTCTGAGGAATCCCAGAACCATAGAAGAGTTTAAAAATCATCCACTGTAACCCCCAAGAACAGATGTCCTCACTGCCTGAGGTGTGCCTGGCCTGACACCGATGTCACCTCACTCAAGGCTGGGCCATTCATGCTGGTTTTTCTCCTGGGCATTAGAAACAGAGCGTGCTACCGAGGGAATCTGTGCTGCTTCTGGATAGACAGTGTGGGTGAAAAGGCTGGATGAGAAGTGACATCTCTTTCTCTGACCCCTCCCCAAATCAGAAAGTTCATCTGTCTTCTTGACTTTTTGGGAGCTGTGTGGAGGAAATGAAGGGAGGAACTGTCACGGAGTGATACCTCATCTCCTGGCCCCTCTTCTTGCCCTGACCAATGGCCACATCTGCAGTGTGGTCCCAGCCTGATGTGTCTGGGAGGGGTCTCCAGCTGCTGGCCCCCAGCCTGGGGTGCAAGGCCTGCCCTGCAAACCAGGGAGGGCCCATCGCAGCTGGGACAGGGACACTTTCCCTCCTGCTCCCCCACAGCTGCGAGGCTGAGACCGCCGGGGACAGAGGGACAATGCCGGCGTGGGGAGCAACGCCTGGCTTTGAGTTTGACACAGACACACAAACGAGTTTGCTTCTCTGGCAGGAACTGGCCACTCCTCTGTTGGGATTGCAAATCTGGAAATAACAGCTGGAGGTTTTCAGCATTACCCCGCTCTAGGGATGAATTTTAAAACCCTCTGGCATTGGGTTGGGTCTATTGTTTTCCATGGCAAAGAGCAGTTCGTGCCCAGCTCCCTTTGCTCCGAAGCGGCTTTTCAGCATTGATCCTGAGTGCAGCTCCTGCTGTTCACTGGATCTCTGGGTAGCTCACAGGGAAGGTTTGTGTGCTTCTTGCAAGGCCTGGGGTGCAGCTGAGCCCGCTCTATTCCACTGGTGTGCTGAGACCCTCCTTGGAGGAATTGTGAGCAGTTCTCTGCCAGGGAGAAGGAAAGCAAGGGGATGGCAGGAGGGGTTTGGAGACACTTTGCCGAGATGATTTCTGGGCTCCGTGTTTCTGGTTTTCCTCTGGACACATCAGGACTTGTATCTTCAGCTGTTCATAGCGGAGGTGACCAGAACTAGTGGCAAAGGATGATGATCCATACCTGGGGATACACATTCGTGTCTTCAGCACATGGACCCTTGGTGAGAAGCTCAGCACAGAGCTTTCAGAGTCAGAGCTGGCCTCCTGCCTTCCTATGCTCTTGCTTTGACCGTACTTTGACATATTTTGACCTCAGGGCAAGGCGAGCTTGGAGGGCTGCTCCTGAAGCTGGAGAGCTAAAAATCCCCTAGCAGTTGTAAAGCCAGCAGGGAGGACTCTGGATGTGCCACATCTCTGCTTTTTTGGCCTCTTCCCTGGCAAAGGACAGGCTGAATTGAGAAAGCAAACGGAGAGGAAACTGTGAAGAAATAAGAGCGGCTCTGTGAGTCGAGGACACTCTGGACTCAGTCCCGTCCCAGTTGCCCTGGAAATTGGATCATTCCCACCGAGCTGCCTGCTTTGCTGGCTTCTCCTGGGAGGGCACAAGCATGAAGCACTGGACAGATGCAGGGGAAGGAAAAACCACAGGGAAATAGAGATGCAAATGCTGGTATTGGGGTTTTCTCCACCAAATGGAGACCCTTCGCCTTCATCCCATGCCCTTGTGGGGATAATATATAATAACAATAACCAGCTCCCATCAGCTCAGCAGAGACAAAAAGGCCAGGGAAAAGCCAAAGGACCTTAGGCTCTATTTGTAGAGCAGCACAAGCCTGTGCTGTGGCTTGTCCACAGAGCCTGGGACAGCACCAGGGACCCCAGGGCTGCTCCCTACAATGCAAGAAAAAAAGAAACCAGAAGCCCCAACACCCCCACCCTGAGCCCTGGAGACAGCCCCGTGTCCCGTGCAGACTACTGATGCAATCGGTGGGATCACCCTGACAATAGCTGTGTGGGCTGGGTTTTTTGAAGCTATGCACAACAGATTAAGCTCGAGGCCCCGGTTGTGAGTGCCGAGCATTGTGCACCCTGCTGACATTGGCTTCTGCGGGCCAAGCTCTGCCCACAGCCCAGCAGGAGCTTCGGAGGGGGGGGAATTGCTCCATCTGAAATGGAGCAGGAGGGTGCTTGCACACAGCGGATTCCTGCTCCATTCAGGCGTCTCCTTTCATGTACAAGGGGATGAGTTGTGTTTGTTGTTTTAACATTTTCTCACCCATCTGTTGAAAATGGGTGAGCAGGTCTCAGATGGGCTGACAGAGACGGTCCTGCCCTGGGAATTTCATACCAGCTGGGAACTGTGGAAAGGCCTGAAATGCTGCAGGATCTCTCTTCTGGCTGTGTCTTGCTCCAGTGACAGCAACCCACTAGTCTGGACTGAGGAGGAAACATGAACCCAGCTCTGCAGCACCCAGCAGGGCTTTGGGAGGTGCTCAGGAACAGACATGATGAGCAGAGGGACAATAGCAGGAAGGGCCAGGCTGAAGGCTCCCATCTATGCAGACCAGTTTCCCTCATCCCTTCCAGGTGACCTGGGACAGGCCCATGCAGCAGAAGAGTCAGAGGGCAGATCTGCTCCCCACAGAGCAGCCAGGGTCCTTGCATCACGTCCTGTGTATCCCACAGCCCCTCTGAGGGAGCTCCTCACTTATCAGAGCTGCTCCCACCTGCTCCTGCCACTGCCCCAATGTGCCACTGCCTGCAGCAGCTGTGGGGCTGTGAACCTCAGCTCTTGAGAGCCCAATAAATTAAAACTTAGTCCAAAAGGGGCTTGGGCTGTCTTTTGCAAACAGAGGCTGCACAAAAGCTGCCTTTCTCCCTCTCGTTTGACTTTGTTTTCTCTCCCTCCCCATCTGCTTTTAGCCAAATGGTTGAATAGCTTCAGTATATACTGTGGGAGCCTAAAGCCAAAGGCTGGAGCATTGGGAAGGATGCAGAACAGCAGTGCCCTGTGGCCGCTGCCTTCCGGAGGGGCTGGGAACTGTTTGCTACCCTTGCTCTGTAACCCAGCCTTGATCACCTTACTGAACCCTCGGAGAAAGCAGCTCCAAAAGAAAATATTTGTGCTCTGGCAAGCACACGTGTGCACATTTCCTGCTCTTGAAGTCCTTAATTAAGTCTGGTTTTTGTTTGTTTGATTTGTTGGGTGTTTTTTTTTTCTATTTATGCTGCCACAGTCTTGGAGGGGGAGTCTGTCAGACCCTGTGTTTTCCTGTTTTGGAGGGGGAGTCTGTCAGGTCCTTGCGTGTTTTGCTGTTTTGGAAGCTGCAATGTGGAAAGCTGCCTGTGATGGTCACCCAGGGAATCTGCATGTATCAACAGGGGAGTTGGGAACCAGCCAGGGCCTTTGATGTTGCTCTGTATGTCAGTGCTGCATTGGGACAGCTCTGCAAATCACCCAGCACAGAGGGGCCTCAGCCCAGCTGTGGCCTCACTACGAAGTAGACTGGGTCTTTGCAGACCTTATTGGAAAGATTCAAGACCAGCAGATTTAGTTCAGAGAGACCACCAAGCTTTTCCCAGCCAGTCTGGAGTCCCTCTGAGGGAGCACACTATGTGCAGAGATGTTCGACCACTTCAGGTGGTGCTCGTGACTTTGAACACCCAGCCCAGGGCAACCTCCAGGCCCAGCTGCACGGCTTTAGCTCAACGTGCAGCTGCTCAGGGCTGATGTTGACCCCAAAAGTGTGGGGCTATGATCCTGCCCAGCAGCCAAATGTAAGCCATGGTGCTCATCACCTCCCAGCTCTGCCACTGCCGTGCCTGAGCTGGGAACAGGCAGGTGAGCGAAGGTGGAAGCCTGGGGCGGGTTGTTTCTTTCAGCAAACATTTAAAAGCAGAGTAAGACCAGAAAATCCCCATCTTTTGGTAATGAATCCCCCATGTAACTGTCTTAACACCCAGACACGACATGCCTGTGAAATTCCTGAGATTGTTGCAAACTGAAGCCATCTTTCCCACCCTGAAATTTCACAGCAATTTACCTCTCCAAGCCACCAGGAATCACCATTTGCAGGCACTGAGGGGGATCTCCCGTCCTTTGCCTGCTTTCTGCAGCCTGCAGTGCTATTTTGGAAATTCTCTCATTTACTGGGTGGTTCGACTGAGTACAACTGTTCCTTTGGCTAAAATCATCCCCTGCCTGTCATCAGGTAATTAGAAAGTGCCCAAAAGCCAGTGGTGCTTAAGGCGGCCCTGGGATAACCATGGCTTTTCTTTTGTGGCTAAAGGATTGGGCTTTGGAGGCTGTAGACTTTTCCACTGAAATTAGATTTTTGTTTAAAAAGCGGGGGAAGGTAACACGGGTGAAAAATGACACCCAGAAGCACAGCAGCAACGCTGCAAACACAGAGAGATGGGTGAGAAAAGCAAATGCTGTCTGCTGGAAACACTGTGGAGGGGGGCAGAGGGAAAGATAATTTTGAGGCAGGGGAAACAAAAGAACTTTAAAAGCCTGTCCCTCAGGGTTTGTCCAGTTCTTACTGGTGCTGCAGCTAGAGGCAGTTCAGAGATTCTCACAGTTCAGCTGGAGCTGGGCTGAGACTCCTCCGAAGAAACCAGAAGTGAAGTAATAAAAAAAAAAAAAAAAAAGAAAAAAAGAAACCAGAAGTGAAGTTTCCCTGCTGCTGGTACGACATATTCATGGATGGCAATGCACCATGGACCTCACCAGCTGCTCATCCTGCTGACACATGACTCTTCCAGCAGGTCGCTGAGATGTCCTGCAGAGCCAGGGTGTCTGTGGTATAGGAAAGCTCCTTTTCCAAGTGCCACCCTTTCCTGTTTGCATTGCAAACTGAGCATTTCCTTGTGTGGAAACAGCCTCACAGCCTCAGTGTCTGGCATATTGTTTCCTGTGGAAAATAGTGTGGCCACGTTATCTGTGTGGGCTTGTGGGAGTCCCTCTCCACGAGATGCACTCAAGTTCAGGCGAACATGATAAATGAAGATGTTGCAGCTGGGCAGTGGTACAACAAAGAAACTTTGCTTAAGTAGTGGCTCTCTTATTCTTTTAGTCTCTGAAGTAGTTTTTTCTCCCAAAGCTTTCCCATAAACCTCTCAGGCAGCCACCTTGCAGGCCTGCTGCTCTGTTCAGACTCAACCATCCTGCCCTAACTCTCCTGTCCCAGCTGTATTCAGCCCAAGTGCAGCCCACACCCCAAAGTAAGGACTGTGACACGGTGTCACTACTCAGCAGGCCAGAGCTGAAAGCAGTGTCTGGCCTCTCTGCCACACTGAACAATGGAGGGGAGAGCTGGGACATTGCAGCCCTGCAGATGGGTGCTGGAACTTCGGCTATCTGCACGAACCTCTTGGCTGGCTGTGCGCAGAAACCCTTCCTTGTCTGTCTCAGAGATAAGCAGGATCTACCCAAAACAGAGCAAGGAAAAGGGAGCAGAGCAGCCAGGGGAGCATGGACAGCATCAGCTGCAGCTCAGACATCAAGGACGAGCAGCCTGGTATAAGCAAGACAGAGTGGGAGCTGTCCTGTGTGGGCACCACCCTGCCAGTGCCCCCTGCCAGCCTGGCAGACAGCCAGTGCCACAAGGACTGCTGGCTCCAAGGCCAGCTGTGCCATCCAGCTCCTCACCAGGTTGCCAGCACACGTCTTCCCCCAGCCACCACCACCAGAGCTGAGCCACCGGCACCAGCTGGGCACTGGCCAAGCCTGGGAGGAAGCTGAAAGCAATAAATAATAACTGAGATTGGCAAACACCAGCTCAGAGCAGCAAGGGCAGTCTAGGGAGGGGGATTCACTCACTCCCCAGGGCCCTGGAGGGGGCACAATGGGCATCTGAAGTGCATGGACACAAAGCAGAAATAGGTTGTGGTTCTGGGTCCTGGCTCTGGAAACTTCTTGCCATGGGGAGATTTTAATACAAGAAAATAAAGCACTGATGTTACACTTGTAGCCTTTAGCTTCCCTTAAATTAAACAGTAATAAAAAGTGTCTGCAACACATTTCTTGAGGTGCCTTGCACAGCCCCCTGCAAGTGCATCTACAGCAATTAAATCATGCTTGGATCAAAGGTAAAGGACTGAATTGAAGAGGTAAATGACTCTAGGAAAAAATAAATCACAATTATGTCAAAAGTAATCTCAATGTACAAGTGCAAAAAATCTCTAAAATGCAGAGTAATCTTTTCCTCCGAACCTGTGTTGGTTTTCTTTTCTGTAGAACAAGCCCCGTGTGACTGGTAGGCGTGGGAGACATCCCCCATGAGAAACGAGAGACAGCAGACTGGGACACACACATGCAATCCCCCCCCGGGCTGAAAACCTGAATTAAATGAAAGCAACAGTACAGCCCAGACCACTGGTCACTGGGCCAGGAAATAAGAGACCTTGGACATGCCCACACCCTTCTCCTTCCTCCATTCGTTCTGTATTTCTCATCAGCTCAGGCACTCTCCTCTGCACACTTGTGCCTCCTGGCCCCATGGAGCTCAAAAGGACACTTGGTTATCCTTGACTTAGAGGGGCTGCAGAAGTCCCTTCCCAGAACTTGCATCCCAAATGGAAAGCTTGTTTGTTCTGTGATGGAAAAACAACTTCCAAGACACAGATTCGCTGAATCTAAGCAACATTCAAGCACAGCTCTCCTGAGACCTATCCCTCAGGCAGAGGTTGCAGTCAAATTCTAAGGATAGCTGCAATTTCCTGGGAGACTTGTCTTGCATGGAAAGGGGAGTTTCCCATCCCTAAAAGAAGTTTTCTTTCACAGAAAACCACTCAAAGCAGTACAAAGACACACAGGACACACAGACATGCACTGAAAGTTAAAAGCAGCGCCTCGATTTACTGTGGGACTAGAAACACCACATAAACCTCTGAGGAGGAAAACCTCCCCCTCTAGACCTCTCCACTTCTAGAGCCCAAGGCACAGCTGTCTCCTCTTGCCAGCCCTCCGCTGACATCTGGCCAAGGTCAAACGACACAGCAAGCTGGGAGACACGCAAACAGTTAAGCCATCTTTTTGCTGAAGTCATGTTTGAGTTCCTGCAAAATAAATAAATAAACAAATAAATAAATAAATGGAAAAGAGCACCAAGGCCCAGAGGAGATAACGTTACACAGAGATGCCCTCTGCCGGTCACAAGACAAAGGAAATCTATCCACCAGAGCCAAGTACTTGCAACTTCCCTCCTTCCTTTTGCAGATGGGCCCCTAAAAATATTCCCTATGTGGTGTGCAAAACTGAAATTTAGTGGGTTTTTACCCTGACTGCTAAAGTGATCTTGCAAGGGCAGTCCAGCTTCCTGCTCTCCTTTGTTTTGGGTCTTATGATCCTTGGATAAGTCAAAGAGCTTCAGTTAAAATCCAGCAGGAAAACAAAGGCATCCAGAGAAATGTTCTGCCACGCTGGCCAGCTGAACTGACTCACCGGCTGCCTTGAAGTCATATAAGGAAAGAAATGGGAAAACTAGGCCAGGAAAAGAGACACATCCCCGTTGTTTGAGACTGACTGTGCTGTAATAGTTAAATTCTGCAGGCACTTGACACGTAGTCCAAAAGTCCATGCAAGTTGTAACAGCCCTTGCAGTCAATACTAGGAGCTGAAAACTATTTGGGGCACTAATCAATTCAGAGCACGCCTCTCTCTGTTGAAGTGGGGTTGTTATTTGATTACAGCTATGATTTTAAACAATTTCTAAGAAGCACTGAGAGCTTGCTCAAATGATACAAACTGCAGATTTTAAATCTGTTGTCAGTCTATTAAAACAATGCAGATCTATTGCACACACATCACTATCAGCTCAGCTCTTTCTTGTATCAGTTTAATTCCTGCTGGTATAAATCCCTGATTTAATTTACTGACTGGGAATTAAATCAGCATGAACTGGTTTCAGTGCATCTGTGCTGGGTATTTGTGATCATCCAACTAGACCATTTTAAAAAAAAGCCATTGGATCAGAAAGCTCCACTGACAGAAACAGATTCTTAAGAGATGCAATGTAATAATTTTGCACAGTAAA
The DNA here is from genome assembly GCA_013398015.1 of Oreocharis arfaki. Classification (NCBI taxonomy): domain Eukaryota; kingdom Metazoa; phylum Chordata; class Aves; order Passeriformes; family Paramythiidae; genus Oreocharis; species Oreocharis arfaki. The sequence goes on from VZRR01007034.1 coordinate 135,427, forward strand.
GAACAATACATGCAGTGAGTGGGCAGCCCTCTCCCACTTTATTCTTTCCCACTGAAACTGAACCTTGTCTGCCAATATATTTTACAGTCAGGAGAGTTTTGTACATGTCTTCATAGTGCTGGAATTCTGGGAAAATTGACAGGCTGCAATAATCAGGTTGTCACTGGGGTAGACAGTTGGCCAGGGACTGTGTGTACTGGGAGCTATTCTGAAACCCAGCATTTTACATCCAGAAGAGTGCCAGGGAGCTGCTGTTTTTCCATCCTTGAGTTTAGTGGAGGATTAACAGCATTATCAAGAGCTGTTGGAGGTCCTTGTGCTAAGAGCCAACCCACAGCATCACACACCCACAGCAGTCTTTGTGTCCCATCGCCCTCACTGCTGTTGCTGGGGCCCACCACTCTCTCTGGCCAGCTGTTAAGTGTGTTTGGGATTTGTTTTCACGCACAGTATGCTCTGGAAAAATCTAGGTTCACCTGGGAATGGCACAGAGGCTGTGCTCTACCTCTCCACTACAGCCAAGGCTGGGAGCACACAGGCTGTGCAGAATAGCTAAGGGGTCCCTGTGTGTGCTCCAGCTGCTTCTCTGATACGAGGGGTTTGCTGAAGCTGGACCTGCAGGTCTTTTTAAATTTGTGCTTTCCAGGAAGAAGCTTGTTTTACTGGGAGAGCTGGACAAAGCTCAGATGTCTCCCTTCCACACTGGATACAGCTGGTATATACCTGGCTCCTCACACCAGGCAAGGCTACTGTGCAGACTTCTCCCCGAGGTAGGAGGCATTCTTTCCAGTCTTCTTGAGGGTTTCCAACAGGGTGTCGACGTTGTGCTCCGAGTCGATACACACCTTCTTGTTGGGCAGGTCAATGTCAAAGCTGACACCTATGAGGAAAAAAATTTTGCATAGTTAGAAGCAGCCAAATGGCGTAAAAACAGGGAAAGCTCACCTTCACACATCTGTGCTCCCCAGGCCTTCAGTCAAATGGACATTTATCTCCTGCCAGCACACTCTGATACCACCACCAGCCAGCAAAACCAACCTGGTGTCCTGCCAGCAGTTGTATGAAGAAAGCCAGATCTGCTCTAGCTGTACATCAGGTACCAGTCTCTCAATTGCTTTAATCTGCTCACCCCACCCTGGATCAACACAATCACTCATGCAGGAATCAGAATAAGCTGAGTTTAAACCAACCACTAAAATTTCCACCCAGCTCAGCCTGTGCTCTGGTTTAGTGTGGATAGGGTTAAAGGCCCAGGACAGGATTTCTAAACTGGTGGTACCATCTAACAGCTGGAAGTAGAAGGAGGGAAAAGATGCTTTCACATGTGGATTTCCCAGTGGCTAATAAAGGTGAGCCACTCTCAGCCCAGTGAGAGGACAGTAACAGTCATAACAGACGTAACAGTCTCCATCCAGTAATGTACTTTCACAAAACCTGTAGGTGTGTATCAGCTTTGAGAGCTCTGCCACACCATCACATGGGGCTGATATTGTTGAAGAGTCATGGAGGTGCTGACAACCACACACAAAGAAAATGGGATTGTTACAGCCTAGTAATGGGGTCTGGAGGAAGTTGCAAGGCCTTTGCCTTGGTGGTTGGAAGCTGTTCTCCCTTGGAGGGGAGCAGGTCCTCACAACTGACGAGTGCAGGCCACATCCTTCTCTCCTGGAAATGCCAGCAAACAGGAGACATGGGTTATAATTTTCCGGGTGGTATTAAAAATAGGCTACACAGACAACCACCAAACGCTCTGCTCAGCAGCTCTTCACTCCGACTGCTGATGACACATTTAGGGAAGCACCACAGACACCCCAGGCCTCCTTGGAAACATGGCTGGGCAGGACATCCACCTCCCTTCCTCCTGGCAGCCTGAGCTGGGGTCTCCCAGAGTCCTTCCCAGAGGGTTCAGGGTGAGGCCCAGGTGACTCAGAGCCACCTGCAGCCATGGCAGCTCTTCCCTCCCTTGACACTTCTCCACAGGTCACCCACCGACCTGCAAACAACCAGTGACTTGTTACCAACTAAGGAGCAGGCGCAGAGCAGAGCAATGAGAAGTTTCCAACTTTCAACTTTTACCCACAGCGTTATCCTTCAGGATGGAGGACCCCAGGGCACTGCCCCGGAGTTGGCTGTCCCACACCCAGCACTGACTCACCTCCCAGCCTGTGCAGGACACGGGTGACCGCGTTGGAACAGCCTTCGCAGGTCATGTCCACAAAGAACTCGTGCTTCTGGAAAGAAAAGAGGCAGTCGAGGGGTCAGGGAGGGCACAGCTGGAAACACACCACAAGCACTTGTCCTGCACACTTGCCTTCTTCCTTGGGGAGGTGGGTTCAAAGCCTCCCAAGCCAAAAGGGCCACACACACCCCACTAAGGGATCTTCAGCAAAACCAAGAGCTCTTGGTACTCCTCCCTACGAGGTCCTTGTGCTGTCCCCCACAGCATAATCATGAGGGGCCTTTGGAGATTGTCTGGCTACCTCCAGAGTCAGCACAGGTTGCCATCTCCACGGCCTCTGCTGGACTCACTCAGCTTGTCCAGGGGAGCCAAGCAGAAGCAAATCTCCTGTCTCCAGCTACTCGCTAACTTAAGTCTGCGAGGTTTTCACTGCTTCCCCATCCTATTCTTCTTGTGTCTACAAGGCTTCTGGTCCCCAGCATTAGAAAAATATAAACAAAACAGAAATTAAAGGTGCATTAGTGTTGTTTCTTCATCCCTCCACTCCACTGGGGCCCCAGCAATATCTTCCCTACTTGTGACCAACACTGGGTCAACAAAATGCTGTTTGCCTGTAACTTAACCACTGGCTTCAACCTTTGGCACTAGATGGGTCCTAATTTCCTTCTCTTGCACGTGCTTTTTACTTCCTTAAAAAAGAAAAGTAAACCTGTTGTTCATTTGTCACCTGCAACCCATATTTCCTTCTATTCAGAACCACCCTGTGTCCCCTGCCACTGCAATGCTAAAACCCTCTTGGATCATTCATCAGTAAAAGAGCTTGGGATGGAAGTTCCCATTAGTTTGTCTTGTTTTTTCAGTGTAATTGCCATTTTCTTCGTTTTTATTTCCCAGAGACCCCGGATGCCTTGGGGAGGTGTGCGGGCAGTGGGAAGGAGAGTCCCATCAATGCTCCCCTTCTGTGCCTGAGCCCTGGGAGCTGGGTGGGCCCGGGCGTTTGGGGGAGTTCGGGACTGGGGAAGCCTTGGGGTTTGGGGGAGCCCTGGGGGAGCCTTGGGGTTTGGGGGAGCTGCAGGAGGGCTGGGGGAGCCCTGGGAAACTAGGGGAGCTCCAAGGACTGGGGGGAACCCTGGGGGCTGGCGGAGCCTCGAGGACTGGGCTAGTCGGGAGTCTGGGGGAGCCCCGCAGGCTGGAGGAGCCTCGGGGCACTGGAGGAACCCGGGGGAGCTGGGAGAGCCTCGAGGGGCTTGGGGGAGCACCGAGGACTGGGGGAACCCTGGGGATCCTTGGGGGTGGAAGAGCCTCGGGGGACTGGGGAGCCCGGGGGGCTGAAAGAGCCCCGGAGGTTCGGGGCACCTCGGGGACTGCGGGA
>VZRR01007037.1:875-11513 GCA_013398015.1 Oreocharis arfaki
GCTCAGACCCTGGTTTAGCAGCACCCAAACCCCGGCTCAGACCCTGGTGTAGCAGCACACAAAACCCGGCTCAGACCCTGGTTTAGCCGCACCCAAAACCCAGCTCAGACCCTGGTTCAGCAGCACCCCCGACCCCAATCAGGGTGGCAGGGGCAGAGCCAGCAGGGAGAGAGTCCTGAGACTCCTCAGGGCGCTTGGATTAGGATTTAGGAAGGAATCATTCCCAGTGAGGGTGGTGAGGACCCAGAGAACCCCTGGAAGTGTCCAAGGCCAGGCTGGACAGGGTTTGGAACAACCTGGGATGGTGGAAGGTGTCCCTACCCATGGCAGGGGGGTTATGGGATGAGCTTTATGTCCCTTCCAACCCAAACCAGTGTGGGATTCCATATCCATCCTGTGACATCCCAAGGGACGGGGCGAGGGAGGAGCAGCGGGACAGGGCTCAACAGGCGGCTGCCACGGGGTGAGCCCACACGTTACCTGTCCCCATGGCTGCTCTGCCTGCTCTCCCTGTCCCTGTTAGTGCCATCTGCCCCTGTCACAAAGCCTTGCATGCTCCAGCAGTTCCAGCTCAGGAGCGTGGAGAGCCTGGCAGGATGTTTTTCAGCGGAGCCCCGGGATTCAGAAAGGAGCAGAGCCTTTTTGCAGGGCGTAATTCGCCTCCTTGCCTTCAAAGCGTTAAGAAGATTACAGTTCAGGCCCCCAGGAAAGGAGCAGTGCTCCTCTTAGTGCTTCCAGATAAACAGCAATTCAGGATTTACAGCCTCCAAATCAGTTTAATAAAGTGAGTCGAGGATTCGCATCCTCAGAACCACGGCCAAGAGCCCTGGAAGAGGCCAGGGCCTGGGCAGGCAGGGAGGGACCTGTGTGTCCCCACAGCCCTGCCCTGCCAGCCCCTCTTTGGAGCAGGATTCTTGCTGACAGAAACCCCTCATCAGCCTGGTTGGGCTAAAGAGGAACAAGTGAAGGAGTTGCCAGTGAGGAAGTGCCTGATTTTCTCCATGGAGATACTGAAAACTCAGCTGGATGTGATCCTGGATGAGCTGTTCTACTTGACCCTGCCTGGGTGATCTCAAGAGGATTCCCTTCCAACCTCAGCTCTCTGTGATTTGGCAGAAATATTGAAAATGTAAGAAAAATGGGAGCCTCTGGGTGGTTTTTTTTCCCCTGAAATCCAAGCACAGGAGGCTCCGTGAATCCCACAAGTGCCCTGTGAGCACAGTGGTGTGCCCAGTGCCATGCAGGGGGCTGGTTCCACGTGAGTTCACAGGAATTTCCCTTGGCATTCTCCACTTGTAGGGAGCAGGACACAGAGCTGGAAACCTTCTCCTCCTCACTTTGTCAAATCTCATCTGAAACTGAGGCAGGGAGCAGCCACCTCCAGCAGCACCTCCCTGTCACCTTGTGCCCCCTCCAGCCTTGTCTGCTGGGCACCCTCAGCACATCCTGAGAGGACTCTCAGCCCCACGAGCGTGTTTATCCCGCAGGGTTTCTCCCAGCTCCTCTCACCACACAGGCTCCTGGTTCCTCTCTGCGGAGCCCCGCGTCCCAGGGGCCACGTAGGAACTCACCCACACTTGCCTTTATTTTTAGAGGCTAATTTCTCAGCTTCCCTGGGGGTCTTGAAGAGGACTGGCTCACTGGCAGGGCTCTGGCCTTGGATGCTGATGGACTGGACATGCACAATGTACTCAGTGTCCTCCTCTAGGTCCCAGAGGGCACAGGAGCGGGTGGTGGTGTTCACCTCCTGGATGAAGCGCAGCATCCGCACGTCCTTCTTCTGGAAGCCGAGAGAGGAGAGCACAGAGTGGGTGGAGAGGCCTCCCCGTGTGCATTTGCTGTCACCTAAGGCCACTGATTCCTGCCCTGCCCACCACGTGGACGTGGAGGAACCATGGGGATCCTTCCCTCTCTGCAGCCACCAACACGCAAAGCGCCGCTGCAAAGAGGACCGGGAGCCAAATCCCCTCCCGGAGCACGGGGGACAGGACAAGGAGGAATGGGCTTAAACTGCAGCAAGAGGATTTGGGAATGGAGGAGACCTGGGTGGGGAGGTGGTTGTGGCTGAAACTGGGTGATTCTAGGCACGGTACCTGCTGGGAAATTGCAAATCCAATGACAACTTCGTCTTCCAGGACATCCCAAGTGACCACGGCCGAGTTGGCTTTCAGGTGTTTGACTGTGACATTTACTGGAGCCGACGGGCTGTCTGCAAGGAGGGAGAGCAGAGCCTTTACCTGGGCAGGAGGCACAGCGAGGGCGAGGAAGGGAGTGCAGAAGGACCTTCCTCGGGGTCCATTTTGGATATGTGACCTGGAAATTGAAGATTCTCCAGGTCTCAGTTCCCTGGAGGCGTCAGCTGAGAATATGAGTTACATTCAACACGGGTTCAAACTGACAGAAGGGAAATTTAAGTTAAATATAGGGAGGAATTCCTTCTCTGGGAGGGTGGTGGGGCTTGCCCAGAGAAGCTGTGGCTGCCCCATCACTGGAAGTGTCCAAGGATAGTGCCAAGTGTCCCTGCCCGTGGCACAGGGTGGGACTGGCCAATCTTTCTGTCCCTTCCAAGGGATCCATATGTGAAAAACTTGACCCTTGGGGAGAGTTTCTTGAACACCACAGCTGAGCCCTGAGCAGCTCATTCATCCCCTCCTCCCCAGCCACGTTTTTCCCTGTTATTCCCTGCCTGACAGTGACAGCTGGGAGGAAATTCCAGCTCTGCCTTGGAAGTGCACACACACGGAATGCTTTGATGAGCGCTCTGGAGGTTTGAGTACTGGAGGTTACTGGAGCTGAGTAACTGGGAGAGTTTCTTTTGCTTTTCCCTGCAAGCCTGGCAGGAAATGTTTCCTGCAGCCTTTTGTGGCTGATGTCAGAGCACATCCAGCCAGCGCCCACTTGGAACTCCGGTGGATATTGAAATGTGGAAGGGACAGGCCAGGAAAGCAGGAGCCTGAGGCTCTGTGTTTATTCCCACTTCCAGAGGCAGCTGGATTTCCAGCAGGATGGCCCCAGCCTTGCCAAGGAGAGCTGGGCTCCTGCACACCCTCCCCAGGAGCCTCTTCCCAAGGGAGCTGCCCAGTCCAAAGCCCTCCCTGGCATCTCGAGGGAAGGTTTTACCTCCCAGGCTTGGCACAGCCCTTCCAGCTGGACTCTGTTCCCGCTGCTCTGGTCAAATTTAATTCACAATCTTCAGCTTGTGCCCTGATCCCAGAGCAGTGAGTGCTCTGAGTAGCCCCAGGGAGTCAGTAGGGTGAGGAAGAGTCGTTTTATTCTGACTTTTATAAGAAATTAATACTTTTATATCATTCTAACCACCCCTTTGGGGCTGGCACAGGTCACCAGTACAAGAAGGATGCACTTGTGCCCCTCTCTAGTGACACTTGTTGGATTTATGGTCATTCCCAGCCGCCTGGATGGGGCTGAAAATATTCAAGCTGGGTTGTCAGTGTCTGACATCACTCCTGGTGAATGTTCCCCTGGGAAGAGAGGAGTGACAGGAGCACAGAATTCCCCAGCTGAAGGTCACTTGGCACAGCCATCCCTTATTCCTTTCACAGCCAGCAGGGAGACCCTTAGGAATGGGATGTCTGGACAAGCCATTCGAGCCAGACTGATTCTAGCAAGTCCCTCAGTGGGAAGAAAAGTCTCTCAACGGCTGAATTCACACGAATTTGGGACTTTAGGAGCAGCAGCAAGTCTCAGTGATTCCACAGAGGGATGTCATTCCTCTCTGGAGTAATGATGGAGTCACCGTTGGCCCAGAGCATTCTCATCTCCCAGGGCCTGGCCCTCATGGAATGAGGCAGAATTCCCCATCCATCCTCTTGGAGAATCATCATCCTCACCCTCCCTGCGGCAGCAGGGCCAAGGACAAGCCGAGGAAGGAGCCAGATCATCCTCCCCATGCTGGAAAAAACCCTTCCAAACCCGGCTGTGACACCGGGAAGGGACGTGGGGCTGCAGCTCCTCACCTTCCCCCGTGACTGAACCAACAAAAGTCGAGTCTAATTTTAGGAAGGGGCGGTCAGCAGACAGGAATGTGCACGGGGAAGGTCTGTGAGTCATGCCTGATGAATTTGCTGGAACATACGGAGGACATGACGGAGTTGAGGGATGGGAGACAAAACAGTCTCCAGCTGCAGCCAAAGCACTTCGCCCTTGCCGGCTGCACCGCTCTCAATCCCGCCGTGGTTGTCTTCCCTGGGTATTTTTAGGAGCTAAATTATTTCTTCTTTTCTTTAGGAGCTACCACGGACTTACCCAGCTCCAGCTGGAGGAGGCCTTTGAAAAGAGATGGATTTAACCCCAGAGAAAGAGAGCAGAGAGCGTGGATAAAGCTCTGGGAAAAGGGAACAGCGCTGGCAGTGCCCGGGTGCCCTTTGAAATTTGTGACCTTGAGGGAGGCACAGCATAAAAAAAGTGTCCGAGTTTCCCGATGGCATAAGATGTGGGGGAGTTGGGAAGACCTTGAAGAGCTGGAGGAGAGCAAAAAAAATCTCTTCTGGGAAGTGGTGGGAGAGGGTGGAGAGCTGTGAGGCAGGAGGGAAACACTTGGCAAAGCTTGAAGCTTCCAAAACTGGAATCTGGATGGAAGTGAGGGAGAAATCACCTGGAGTGGGTGGTCAGGACCATTTCAGGAACATTCTGGAACCTCTCTTTATAGGAATATCTGGGAGAGGGATGGGGTAGTGAAATCAGCAGCTCTAAAATCCAGGACAGCAGATCCCGGTGTGCCTTCCCTTGCACTGCCACAGATCAGGGGTAGCTACACCGAAATCAGTGGTGTCAAAACCAGCATAAAAACACTAAAAAGAGAATTAAACCGTGTTTGACAGAAATACAAACCCAGGAAAATGAGTTTCCTCCTCCCAGAGCTGCAGGAATAATATGGAACCAAAATTTCCATCCATGAGGTTGCTTTTCTCCCCGTTCCCTGGAGATGAAATGATGAGATCATGACTCCCTGAGACCTAAAACACTGTTCCAAGATATTCCACACGACTTTTGGCTGCCTGGCCCTGTTGGCAGCTCTTTGTTAGTGCCAGCCTGGCTGAGATCAGGTGGAAAAAGTGTAATTCCTCTTAATTTCCCAGCTGCCTGCAGGGGGTCGGCAGCTCAGGCAGGGCCTTGAGGTGCCAAATCCGAGTTTTTCCTTCCTTCTGGAGTCACGTGCAACTCCTGGAAACTTTGCTTCTGTGCCCGTGGCAGCCAGGAAAGCTGCTGGGGTCCTGGGAGCGGGCACAGAGGGCGGGAATGCTGCAGGGATGGGCAGGGAATGGGTCGTGGATCGAGTCTTTCTCCTGCCTGTTCACTCCAGAGCTGCTGAGGGCAGCACATTCCCTGTCTGCTCCATCAGGGAATGGTGCAGGATTCCTGGTTTAGAGCTTTTAACTTCATCCCAGTGCAGGATGCTGGAGCAAATCCCGCCCCCCCCTGCAAACTGGCAGAGGAATCTGCTTGGCCGAATTTGGATGGAAAAATAATTCTCATTTTCCTGTCAGCAGAAATCACCCCCTCGTTAAGGGAAACCCCGGTGGTTTAAGCTGAGATCAGGAGTTTTCGACGTGAATGGCAGCTTAAAAAACGAGATTTTCTAAAATCCCGTCTTGTTTCCTTCTCACAGACTCCGAAATCTTCCATCCCCCAGGCCCGCGTGCCCCAGCCCTCCCCGATTCCGCCGCGCCTGGGGCCCTTTTGGCAGGAGCAGGTCGGAGCCTCCTCTGTGCACCAAGAAATCCTGAGCCGTGGAGGGGATCCTGGATCCCTTCCCGATGCTGAGAACCCCTCCCAGCCTCCCATTAAACGTTTTCCTCGTTACTGTTGGGCTTTAATTGGAGAGAGAGGAGCCCCACACGCACTTTACAACCGGCACGAGGAGGAGGAGCCCACGCGCTTCCCCGTGAGTTGGCTGCCCCATGGGAGCTGTAGCGTGGATGGATGGGATGGGGTGGGTGGGAAAAAGAGCAGGGAAAAGGTTTGTCTCCATCCCAGCTGGGAATGGGGGGGAGATGCTGAATATTGGGGTGTCCAAACCCTGGGATGTCTTGTAGGGTCAGGGAGGTACCTGGGCCACAAAGGCACCACTGAAGGAAAGGAGGAGCCTGTGGAAATGTCTCACCTTTGGGGTCACCTCAGACCAGCCCAATCCAGGCCCTAGGTCTGGAATTAGAGCACATTCCTGGATTTATCTCCCCAGCCCCAGAATCCCCTTCTGAATTCACCTGTCCCGGAAACTCCAGTCCCGTGGAGGTGCCTGGAGCTGCATCCTGCATGGCTGAGGCTGTGCTGCAGTCCCAGCATTTTCCAAGTCACTCAGCTCCTCTCCCAAGCAGCTCCTTCCCTGCTGGGAAAGGCTGAGCTGCCTCAGAGCCCCTGGTGAGCCGAGACTCTGAAGCAGCTCATTCCATGCTTCCCAGCTGCCCTTTCCTGCAGGAAGCAGTGCATTCCAGCCTTGATTCCCAGTAACTCTTCATTCCTGCACCACAACCTTCCCTGGAGGTGCAGGAGATGGAAGGACACGGCCTGAAAGGAGCATCCCTAAAATCCGTGTGGTGTTTTCCGCCCAGCCCCGCCGCCTTTTCCCCGAGTTTGGATTCCCGCAGAGCCGCTTTCGCCGCCTCTCTCTGCTCTCCCAGCACGGATCCCATCCGTGGATGTAATTGCTTGTGGGTTTTATGGGCTGTGTAGGAAGGGCTGGCACATTGCTCAGCATTCCCGAGGGTTTTAATGAAGGGAGCCCCAGGGGAACGTGTGGGAGCGGGGCCCGTCCCTCTCCCGGCCCCACGGGAAGCCGGAGCTGTTTGCTGAGATCCAGCGATTTCAAAGAGCAGAGAGGCCAACTGGTGGTTCTTGAGCTGGGAAAGAGGCAATTATTTCCTGCTGACCGCCCACTTCCCGATAAAAATGGGATATTAATAGGCCCCCCAGCCCCCTCCTGCCCACCCCTTGGCTCCGTGGCTGATTGCCCAGGGAGCAGCTGGCCCAAACGTGCCGCTGGAAACGCTGCCAGGGAGAGTGGAGCCTTTTCAGGGAGCACAGAGACTGTGGCCAGGCAGCCATTGGGAATTCCTTGGGGTAAAAGGAAGGGATGTTTCCACCCTGGAGAGTCCCAAAGACAGGCAGGATTCTCTCAGGTCTCTCCAGCACCACATTTTGGGTTTAAATGCTGCCAACCCGGAGCAGAGGCATTGCCATCATGGCATGTTTTATCCAGGACCCAAATATCCACAAAGAACTGAGTGCCACGGGCTTTTCTAGCTCCTCTTATCCCACACCTCTGTAGTATCAGGGAAGTCAGAGGGGGTGAGGAAGCCTGGGAATTTCCTGGGCAGTGCTGGATGCTGGCACCAGACCTCTCCTAGGATTTCTGCTGCCCGGCTCTGCTCTCGTATCCCGCTTTTTACTGCCCACATAAAGAATTGCAGCTTCATTGCTCAATACATTTCTGCTTTTAACTGAATTATGCTCGATCCAGGCCCTAATCCAGCCTCTGGGCACTTCATAAACCAGCAAGAGTTTGTTCAGCAATGAACATCCAAAGGGTGAGGATGTACCCAGCACACGGATGGCTCCCCATGGAGGAGCCTGCCACGGAGCGCACTGTTCATATCTGCAAGCACACCTCTCTGGAAAAGGAATCTCCCTTTTCCACAAGCGTATTCCCAGCAGGACACAGTGTTTGGAAGAGGATGGCTCAACCTTGGCTGCCTCTCACAGCACCATCCCTGCTGAGAGCCCGACACCGGGGTTGGGAACCTCCACATCCCAATTAAATCCCTCCTACGCCCAGCGCAGAAATCAATAAAGTGCTTACGCCACCCATCAGGCAGCCAGGAATCTCCCCGGCCTCTGGGATGCAGGGAAAGGGCTGGAGTGGGTTGGTTTGTTGTTTCCAAATAGCTGAGAGACCTTTCCCTGCTCTCTTGAGCTTGGTGCTCGCCCTGATCCTGCCAGCCCACAGGTGATCCCACATCCAGCCTGGACAAGCTGGGAATCAGCACCTGGAGTCAGGTTGTCACCTTTGCTTTGCTCTCCTTCCCCCCCCCGAGGCTGGGGGGCTGCCTGAGGAGGGGGTGAGGACACACTTGAGAGCTGACCAGCAACCAGAATCCAGCCAGGGGGGGGTTGGCACCTTTTTGGGCAGCCGAGGTGGGGGAGCTGTGAAGGGGCTCCTGAAATTGGAGCCTGTCTATGTCCTGAGAGCTGGCCCAGAGCTGTGCTGGCAGGAGAGGTTTTACCTGAGCAATGCTCAACCTCTGCTCTCCATGTGACAAAAATAAACCTGAACTGAGCTGCTCTACAGGCTGGCACCTCTCAGCGAGGCTGTTTGCGAGTCACAGGGGCCGTGGCCTATTTTGGGGTCTTCCATCATCACCCCGCTGCTCTTTGAGCCCTCAGCAGTGCCCTGAGCCCAGCCCAGCTCCCCCTCCCTTCATTAGCTCAGCCTAACGAGGAGGGGGCTGCTGGCAGAGCAGGGCTGTGGCCAAATTAAATCCTGTTCTTGACTTGCCAACCATCCTGAGTGTTTCCTCGGGGACCCTCTGGAGGAGTGGGAATGATGGGAGGGCATCACCCGCACGGGTGGGATTTGATGGAATTCCCAGAGCAGCTGTTTTGGGGGTTTCCAGAGAGCGTTGGTGTGGAGATTATTTCTCAGCCACCTCGTCCTCCTGCTCCTGCTTCCTCTCCTCACTCACCTTGGCATCACCTTGGCAAAAAATGGTCCTGCCTGGCAAGAAACCCTGAATTCAGAGCAGGGCCTGTGCTCGGTGCCACTCACCAGCCCTTGCCCTGGCATTGCCGGGGGGGAATTTGCACCAGTCCCCTCCCGGGAACAACGGCTTTAATCTTTCATGACAGGAATTATTTTAAACCCGCTCACACAAGCTCTGGGTCCAAAGGGGACGGACCCTGGAGCCTCCATCCCTGCCTGGGGATGATTTCTTCTCCATGGGCTTTTCCAGTGACTCCTCCTCGGTGGCATTGTGGCCGCATCATCCGGCAGGGCTGGGGACACGGAGCTGGCGGTGACATTGCCACTACCTCTGCGTGACCTTGGGAAAATCCCTCTGTGCCCTCATCCCTCCGTTCCTGCTCTGGAAAACAGGGACAGCACAAGTTCCCTGCCTCACCCGGCTGCGGGGGGAGCTCGTCAGGACCCTTGGCAAGGGTGGCACAGAAGGAGGGGGCAGTGGGGCGTGCGTGGCACCGCACCAGAGTCACACAGCTCCCCACGAGCTCCCGGGAGCGTGGCACGGACACCTCCCGGCCCAGGCAGGAGCAGGAGGTGGTTATGGGCAGGGACACAACTCCCTGTTTACTCTCGGATGCCGACCGAGGTGATTCAAGGATAAGGAAGAGCAGGGAAGTGGCCTCGTTTACAGAAAGCCCCGAGTGCTGTCACAGTCGCAGACGCCTCCATTGTGCCGCGGTGTTTTCCTCGTCGCTCCCTCCCTTTGGGAATGTTTCATTAATCTCCCCGGGTCTGGCAGTTGTGAAACAGCAACTTCAGAGGCCGATGCCTGGCCAAGGATGGGTGGCAGAGCTGGAGGCAGCCGGGGGTTGCTGCAGCCCCGACGAGGCCGAATGTAACTCTAGCAACTTCCAGGGCTGGCTGGGGCGAAGGAATTTCCACTCCCTGGAGCTCTGCATCCCTAATAATCACCCCCTCCAGCCTCCTGGAATGCCAGATATCCTGGCAATCAGCAGCCTGCGAATCAAAGCAGCTGTTCCACCAACATCTTGCAGCCAGCAAAGGAGACAGCTTGGGAGAGTGCCTGGTTTGGGCTGGGGAGCTCTACCAGCACTGCCCAGTTTACACCCACACAGCGGGTGCTGGGGCCAAGGCGGGCAAGAGTGGACTTGGGTCCATCCTGGTAGCTCCAAAATTAGGTCCAGCTCACGGGGACCGTCCTTCCTCAAAGATCTCCCGCTCCAGGTGACCTGCTCAGCTCGGAGGGGCCTGGTTTTCATGGCTGGGATGTGCAGTGCCCCCGGAGAGGTGGTTCCCGTGGGGTCACCATGGTTCCTGTGGGACCACGGTGCTTCCCCAGCGCTCACAGGGCTCCCAGCAGAGCCTGGCTGGGCCCTGGATAGCTGGGAAGGGGCATTGCCAAAGCTGACGTGCCCGTGGCACCGGCAGAGCAGACCTGGCTTTGCCCCCTCCGCTCCGCTTCAGCCCCGTGACACGAACCGGGGCCGCTGCTCCGGTACCCGAAACCTCCCCGTGCCCCTGCCCAGCGCAGGGCGAGGGGCTCCGCTCCCTCTCCCCGCTCCCACATCTCCCGGGGGATGCCCGGCTGCGAGCGCCCACGCTGGGACACGGCGGGGGCTGGAGCCCGGCGCTGCCCGAGCCCGGTGCCGCGGGGCTGCGTGTCCGGAGCCGCCGCCTCTCCCGCGCCCCATTCCCGGCGAAGTCCCGGCGCCCCCAAACTCCGTCCCCCCTCGGCGCAGCCCTGCCCGCTCACGCCGCTCCCCGCCGCGGGTCTCTCCTCGCACCGAACCCCCTCCCCAAAGCCCCGGCAGCCGCTCCCGGGGCCCGGCCGCCCGTACCTGCCTCCACCGGGCGCAGACCGGCGTAGCTGAAGCAGAGCAGGAGCGCGGCGCCGGTGCAGCCGAGGAAGGGCTCCATCCCCC
>VZRR01007041.1:2071-26025 GCA_013398015.1 Oreocharis arfaki
GGGGAAGGAAGGAAGGAAGCAAGGAAGCAAGGAAGCAAGGAAGCAAGGAAGGAAGGGTGTAGAGCTGCTGAAAGCAGGCCACTTTATCTAGCTTTTCTCCAAAACTGCTGAATATTCTTTCCATTGCTTTCTGCTGCCAGACAAAACCTCCTCTCTTGCACCTGGGGGAGGGGGGGGATGGCAGCAGTTGGCTGCTATCCTAAAGCAAGCAAGAGGGGAAGCAAGATTGCAAGATCAGACAGAGGCAATAGTATATGCCCCTGAAATGCCAATAAAATAATATTTACATGCAAACATGCATGCAAGTGTGTGTGTGCCTGGGCACAGATACAGGTGTGTATGCGGCACGTGCTTGCACACCTGTACATACACACACACAGAGCACAGCTAAACAATCAGTACTGGACACAAAATTCTCATGTTTTAGGGTGCTACACAGTTCTATATTTGGTGAAGTTATGTAATGTCCATAAATCTCATTATTTTCCTTACCACACTTTAGGAAATACAGCTTCCCTCCAAAATGAGGTTTCTGGTTTTGTGAACACTCTTCCTGGTAGTATGACTAATGGTTTTATTAGAACAAATAAGCCAGGTTTTCTTTTTATTGTGCTCCAATCAATATGTGGTCATCTGTGCTTGCAGCCTCCTGGCTTGGCTTTATCTTGTATTCGTTCACTCTAGTGGAAGGAATATATATGCATACATGCATATAATCCCTTCTTCACTATGGGGTTTTGATACCTGTTTACAGCGATGTTAAGGGTAGTTATCAAGCTCATTTACTTGGATTCATTCAGCTGTCTTCAGACTACTGCAGCTCTGACAGCCTGGATTCCTGCCAACTCCTCTGTTGGCTTTGGTGGATTTTGGTTTGGTTTGGTTTTGATGGGGTTTTTTTTGGTTCTTGTTAGGGGGTGTTTTTTTGTGGTTGGGTTGTTTTTTGGGGTTTTTTTGTTTGTTTGTTTTGGTTGGTTGGTTATTTTTTTGTTTTGTTTGAGTTTGGTTTGGGGGGTTTTTATTTTGTTTTGTTTTGGGGTTTTTTTGTTTGTTTGCTTAGGGTTTTGGGGGGAAGGATGGGGGTTTTTTTGTGGAAAATTTGTACAGCTTAAGGAGAACAAATCCTTCCAGAGTGCTTCTGTTCCAGCCAGAAAGGAGTGACTTTGTTTACAGGCAGCCGAACAATTGCTGTGCCCTAAGTACCCCAGCGGGTGCCTGGTAACCACCTTTGGGCACGTTCATGCCCATGCGAGGAGGCTGCTGCGGGTTTTTCATGGGCTGCACAAGCACAAACACTCAGCCAGACCATTGCTGCAGGGGGTCTGACACGCTGCAAGCCCACACCCTGCTTTTCCTCACTGCAGCGTGATCGTCTGTCCCTCCCTTGCCGCGAGATTTAGCTCAAATAGCATAAACTGTGGGAAGCAGCTTGCCCCAGTTCTGTCAAGGACGCTGGGGAACCCGTTTTGTAGAGACACCGAGTTTCTTGATTGTGCTATCAGCACACACCCAGATTTCAGGAGATAAAATTAGTGATTCATGGCTAGACTTGATTGAAATCATGCTGATTTAGGTTTAGGTCAGATAGTCATGATTGGAAATAAGAGTGCTTTAAATAAAAAGGAGGCTGTCTACAGGGGAGACTGCAGCAGGGTTACTAAATCAGACCCAAATCACACATAGAGGCTTGTTTAACTGAGTGAAACTGAGCTGTAAAGCCAACGCTGGGCTGTGATTCACACTTCTTTTATCAAAAAAAAAAAATTGCCTTTTTGTTTGATACTTCAGTTTTCTTTTCTTCCTATTTGTTTCTTCCATCTTCCTATTTTTCCCTTCCTCTGCACCATTTTCCCCATAGTTGCTCACTGATGGGAGAAGTGCTGTGCCAATTATCTAATAAAAATCTGGCAGAAAGTCAATCACACTCAATGTATGACATTTAGAAAAAAACCTGAATTATGATTGAAAAGTCAGGAATCTAGTTATCCCAATAACGATAAAATAGCAGATTTCCTTTGTTAACACTCTCGTCTTCAGGAGGGAGTGGGAAAGGACATGAAGGTGATTTGGGTAAATGCAATTATCCAAATATATTTATAAAAGACAGATTTTTTTTCCCCCACCACCCACCTCCTGTAAGACAGAGTATCTTGAGCTCAGCTTGTCAATACCCACAGAGTCACTCCTGACAGTGCAGATTACACCTGTGGAACACAAAACTCTTTTAAAGAGTTCTGCTCAAAGAACTAAAATCACTGGTGTAACTCACTACTAGGTGCCTGGCATACAGTGGTGAGTGGCAGACAAGCCAGAGTTTCCAGGTAGCTGAGACTGTGCCACGATGGGCACCAGGGGGAAGGTGGGGCCTGTTCCAGGAAGCATTGCACCCTCACATATTCCATCACAGATTGTTATTTGTACTTACAGAATACTTCAAGTACAAACACAGCTTAAACACACCCAAAGGACGTGTTCAAATGATGCAACTACCAGCCATCACAGCTTCCTGGTGCTGAAGAGGTCTTCTGTCACCATCCAGCCCTGGGTGAACCTGAGTGCAGGGCTGCCCCAAAAGAACCCTGTTTGGATTCCAGCTGGGGGAGTGTGAACCCTTCTCCATCTCTATGAAACACTTATCCCACCACGCCTGGCAAAACATGGCCCCAGACAACAAGAAGGCAGTTTCGCAGACAATGGAAATACATGAGGCGCTCACAGATGCTGATGGTCCACCCTGTGCTGTAGAGGGGCTGCCCCCTTTGTTTATGGCACAGCTCTAGCACTGGGACTGACAGAAACTTCTCTGCAGAGTGTAGAGCTGTTAAGAAAATGTCAGAAGAAGACAGCTCAGTGACCACATTTTTCAATCTTAACTTGCAAGTGAAAAGAAATATTAATTGTCTGTTTATGTCATCTCCTCCCACAGCTGACTGATGCAGAATACAGCTTAAGGTGGCATTAAAATGTAAGGTGGGTGGTAAATTTGCCTGAAGTACTTTAGCAGTTTCTAGGTTTTGTTCCAGAAATTATCAGAAGATTGCCATCCTATCGATGTCCTTGTAAGTCACCAACACCCTCTGCAATTCGGTATGGGAGTGTACAGCCCCATGATTTACGAGTGTTTCCAGCGATGACAATGCCTAGTACATGATGTTCATTGTTTCTGCATGAACATAAAAAGCATGCCAGAGGTGTGTAAGTATCAGAAACTGGTACTCTGCAAACCTCAGAGCCCAGTTCTGCCTCAGGTTCACCAATGCCTTCCACCCCCACCCCGTTTTCTTCTCACTTTCATCACTTCTCATTTTCATCACTGTGCAGAAGCAGTGATGCTGAGGACGCACGGGCTGGTGCCCTCGATGCCTTTCTGGAAGTAGATTTCCAAACTCCTATTTAAAAACACAGAAACTTGCTTGGTATCTCTTAAACAGTCACGTTTCTGGCCTCTAGGCTTAACCCGACTAGTAGGAACGCCGCATTTCACTGCTTTTTTTGCCCAGCACTGATGGGTACTTTGTAACCTCAAAACAGCTCTTCAAAAGCCTGAGGATGACCCTGCCTCTCCTGCAGCACTCAGATGCTCCAGCTGAGTGCCCCGAAGCTGCCCATGCCACCGTGAGCAAGGAAGGTACAAAAGAGCAGCTTGCAGCAAACCAAATGCAAGAGTGATCTTTTCCCGCCCATGAATCACCAGTCCTGCCGGTGCTCGCACAAAGGAAACAGCTGCAGCCACAAATCAGGCAACTTAATAGGTCATTGCACTCTTCAAGTATTTCCCTTCGAGCTTTAAACAATAGAGAAAAAAAATGTCTGATCACCTTCTTTTCATTAAGGAGCAAGTGAGTAAATCTGCCAAAATATGCCATCCACTCCTTGGTCGGTGAGGTGTAACATCCAGATCCTGTTAACATCACTTACAGTAATATCACCACCAAAACTGTTCAGGTTTGTGAACTGGCTGTTTTTTACAGGCAGACAGCAGGTAATGGGGGGAGTTTTCAAAATTCCTACTTCATGCAAGCATAAAAACTATTAGATCTAATTATCTCAATGGCAATAGATATACCACACTGTACCCAGAAAGGGGGGAGTGTTTTGCCCTGAGAATCACCTGAGGCTGCCCAGGGCAGTGGTGCTGTGCCAGCTGAACTGGCACTGATGGGCTGCGTCTAGTGTACCTACCCTGAAGCTGTGTAAAATTCACTTTTGGCTCCCTGCTAGGCTGCCTTTCACCATTTCACTGCTGGGCTGAGAGCCATATTGGCTTTGACAGTTCCCTGGCAAGTGAGCCACAGGACTGTGGTCTGTCTTCAAGCAATTCCCACTCCAGGACATGTCGTACTGTCTCCATGTTAGTAAGATCATAGAATGTTTTGGGTTGAAAGGGACTTTAAAGGTCATCTACTTCCAACCCCCCATGCCATGGGCCAGGATACCTTCCATTACATCAGGCTCCAAGCCCCATCCAGCCTGGCCTTGAATACTCCCAGGGATGGACTATCCATAGCTTCTCTGGGCAACCTGCTCCAGTGCCTCACTGCCCTCACAGTGAAGAATTTCTTCTTTATATCTAATCCAAATCCAAATCCACTGTAAATCTATTCCCCCTTGTCCCATCCCTAAATGCCCTTGTAAAAAGTCCCTTTCTGGCTCTCATTTAAGCCCCTGTTCGGTACTGGAAGGTGCTACATGGTCAGAGCCTTCTCTTCCTCTCTCAGCCTGTTGTCATAGCTCCAGCCCACTGATCATCCCCATGGATTCCTCTGGACTTGCTCCAGCAGATCCATGTCCTTCTTATGCTTCGGCCCCCAGAGTGGTACACAATGCTTGAGGCTGGGTTTTATGAGAATGGAGCAGAAGGGCAGAATCACCTCCCATGCCCAGCTGGTTACACTGCTTTTGATGCAGCCCAGGGCACATTTGGCTCTCTGGGCTGCCAGTGCACATCACTGGCTCCTGTTGAGCTTCTTGTCCACCAAGACCCCCAAGCCATTTTCCCCAGAGCTGATCTTAATCTATTCTCCACCCAGCCTGTATTTGTGCTTGAGATTTCCCCAACCCAGGTGCAGAACCTTGAACTTGGTCTTGTTCAGTTTCATGAGGTTTGTTTTGCACAGGCCCAGCTCTCGAGCCTGTCAAGGTCTCTCTGGATGCCATCCCTTCCCTCCAGCAAGTCAACTGCACTACACCGCTCAGTGTCATCAGCAAACTTGCTGAAGGCGCCCTCAAACTCACTGTCCATGCTGCTGACAAAGATGCTGAACAGTGATGGTTCCTGAGAAATGTTACTTGTCACCATGCTCCTCTGAAATCCACCTTC
This sequence comes from Oreocharis arfaki, assembly GCA_013398015.1. NCBI lineage: Eukaryota > Metazoa > Chordata > Aves > Passeriformes > Paramythiidae > Oreocharis > Oreocharis arfaki. The sequence continues at coordinate 7,392 of VZRR01007041.1, forward strand.
TTCTGCAGCTCCTGGGGGATCAGGCCAACCAGGAACTGAGGAGTGAAACAGAAATTCCCACCCCTCCTCACACACTCTCCTCTGCCTGCTTGTGCCCCTCATACTCCCACTCGTGCTCAGGACCCCACAGGGCAGAGAAGCTCTTGCCTTCACTGAGCAAGGAGCAGTTTCAGGGCACTGAGCAGAGCAGGGCCAGCCTTTGGTCAAAGCAAAAGTGTCTTCAGCTGCCACAGTAAAAATGTAAAAGAAGAAAACATCGATATGTAAGTGAAATTCAGCTCCATAATTTCTAAGACTGGGAGTCCTAAGAGGTTCTTCCCAAGAAAACCTAAATCCACTACATGTCAGGGGGAGCTTTTTAAATACAAACCTCAGGTATCCTGTTATTGAAACCTTTAGTTGCAAAGGGCATCTCCACAGCATGCAGTGCAGTTTCATACCCATTATGGTCCAGCAGAATGCTGAATATTTGAGGGCATGTAAAGTTATTATAAAGTGGCTTTTATATGCCATTATGCCTGGCTTTCTGGAAGTCTCTCTTCATCATGAAAATATTCCCAGTGTCATTTATATTATAGACTGGAGAGAGGTCAGTTTCATGCTTTATATTCTTCTCCTGAGCTGTACTTTTTAAACCAGCAGTTATTATAGCAGAGATGGGAAGGAAGCTGGACCTTTTACACTCAGGATACACAGTATTAATGAAACTGCTTACCTAGACAGAGAAATTGCCACAAAGACACTTACAACTGGTCAGCTGAATTTAGTTCTATGTCTTTAATAGCAGTCTATGCCAGATGGATTAAGAAAGAGGCATAAAAAAGCTGAGATGTGCCAATATATTTTCCTCTAGTCTATTCACTGAAAGATCCCACTAGGGTTTTATTCCTTTTTTGTTGTTGTTCAAAATTATTTTAGTAAGCAAACAGTAACGTAACAAAAAAAAAAATAAAAGCACAAAAATCCTATTATTTTGCATGACATCTTCTTAGCACTCAGCTCAGCCATATGGGATCCACAAAAGAAAGAAATGCTCTTTTCAGAGGACACCTACTGGTTATCTGGGGTGCTGTGGTGCTTTTCACTACAGCTTTTCTGGTGATTTTTACTTCTGCACTGTGGGTGAGGATAGTTCAAAAAAATCCAGGTGTGAGAACAGTCGAACAAGGTGTGAGCAGTTGGTATTACCATTACTGACAAATCACTGGGATTCAGCAGCAGTCCCAGTTTGGATGCTGAATGCCTGGGCTTGGCCAGCTGAGGCATTCTGGTGAGGTAAAAGCTGTGTACAGTTTTGTCTCATGTGCTAACATGGGTTTGAGAAAAAAAAAGGTCTGGGGTCCTTTCTTTAGGTCTGAGCAAAGCCATACGCAGGGAAGGGAGAAGGCAGAGGAGGAACATCTGTCTTCCAACTTAGTACTCAAAAATCATGAGTCAGCTCTGTTTTCCTCTTTCCCACTCACTATATAGAATTAAAACCCAAGGTATTTTAGCAAGTAGCAGGCCAGGTCTTTTTGCAAGCCTCTCCTGCCTGAGCATCTAGGCATGCTTCTGTTTCCTCCACATGCAGCTAGAAATATCCCTGCTGATAAAGGAAAATGAAACAACTAATTGACTGGTGATGTTCTTCTGTTCCCATGATTTTCATAAATCCACATGAACATAGATGCAGGTGTTACCTAGGCACTGGTGCCCCAATCAAAGCTTACAGAAGGACGAAGAAGGAGGGAGAAAAGGGCAGGGAAGGGGCTGATACCTGTTGCTGTCCCTGCCAGTGACTTGGCGGCCACTTGAGGATGAAATCCAACTTCACATTTAGTCTCATTTCATCTTTGATAATTGCTGACTCTCTTTCAATGAAATGTTCCCCCTTTGATTTTACACAGCCAAAAACACGTATTTTCCCAAAAAATCACAGGACATAATGGTTTCCTAGAATAATGTTTTACCTGCCTCTAATCTGCAGTGGGGTTCTACTCACAAGGTTTCCATGGCCAGCACAGCTGCTGGCAGACATGGGCCATGTGTTGTACTAAAGCTCAAAAGACCTTTGCTGGCCCCCAACACAGTCATCACTCTGAATTTCAAAGAGTTGCTAGCAATCTGCTTTAATCAAAGTTGTCCAGTTGTCCCTCTACCTTTGCACTGCCAGCTGCCTGAAATGTGCACTACCCACAGGGAGACTAAGCCAAAATCTTGCTAAGACAGTAAGGTGCTCACCTTACATCAGTCCAGTCCAGCAGTGAGCTGATTTCTCTGCTACATCTGGCAACCACCACAACTCAGCATTCACCTTATGAGTCACTTCTCACCATAGTGAAAAGAGGAAAATATAAGTTCCTAATTGCTGCTTGATACACCATACAGATCTCCATTCACCCAAGAATGCTCTTCTTCTATAACTTCTATAACTAAAAAATTTTCAGGAGGGTTGGAAATAAATAAATTTCAATTTGGTCAAATTCAATGTCAACTAATTAATTTCTGATATTTCCAAATGGCAATTTTCTATCTGATTTAGCTTTTCCTCACAATATCTAATTAGATTACCTAATGGGAATTGTCACAACACTGCAACTTTGACAGAGATGTTTGAGCAGAGCTCTCAAAGGAGAGATACAACTTGGAGAGGGGGTTATACTACCAGGGAAAAGCTCACCCTATCGCACTCTATGTGGAGTAAGGTACTTTGAGTTTAAAAGAACATGCTTTAGCACACAAACCTCTGTGGCTGGCAAAACCAACCCCTCTTACTTCTAAGTAACTTTTAAAGAGGTGAAAAAGTGGAAGAGAAGTACATATTTTTCCGTGTGAAAACTGCCTCCTTTGTTGGCAGACGTGTGACAATGAACAGGACCAGGAGAGTGCTGGGTAAATGCAGTCAATGCCTGTAAGCCAGAGTTGCTTGGATAATAGCTATCCAGCTGGTGAAGAAATGAGAACCATCAATCTAAGGCACCTTAACTACATTTTAAACTAGAAATATATCTGTAGACACTCTGGTGCACTTGAAGAGGAAGAGCTTGTAATTTTGCACGTTTGGTTGTTGTGCTGTAGGTTAGCAGACATTTCTCTGTGCAACTTGGCCTGAGGACAGCCAATGTCCCTTTCAAAGCTTTGAAGTTTGGGGTAGGTTCTCTGTGAAATGATATCAAAGACAAAAAGGGTGTTAGCAGTCTAAGGAGAGAGGAGGATGACATGGAGAGAAGTGATATCAACTGAGTGCTTGTAGTAAGAGAAAGAAACATGCTTTAAAAAATTCAAATATGGCAGCAGGTTGTCTCAGCCCATTTCCTTGACAGAACATTAGGCTGAACCTCTTTTTTGTTGCAGGCAATTTTCAGGAGGGTTGGGCTTGTTGGTTTTTTTAAAGAAGGTGGTAAATCAGCACTGATAAATGAAATGAAAAATTATTTTTTGCCACTTAAATAGAGCTTATTATTAATACTCATGTCTGACTCACAGTACAGGAAATATATTTTAATCCTCTCAGGCTATTGTGACAGTCACGATGAGCACTGAAGCACAGACACTCTGACGTGTGCCCAGCTGTGGTGGGCCTGGGTACCACCGTCAGTTTGCCTGTGGAGAAATGTAAAATGTATTGCTGGCTAAGACAGATAAGGCAGCCAATTTAACATGTGGTTTTGAGCAGTTCTAAATGCATTTCATCTTTTAAAGGCAGATTTAAGTTAAGGCCCTTGTGTAGCAACACAAAACTTCATGTCAAAAGTCAATAATTTTCTGCCATTTTTGATTGGTGATTTGAAAAAAATGACTGCTGAAGCAACCAAATTATATCAAAGTTTAAATGTTTCAAATGTGAATGCAATAAAAGCAAGTCAACATTTCTGATTGATCTGATTATTTAACTTAAACTCTTCCTCCTTAGAAAAAGCTGACCATACCAAACTGTGTTCAAATCTCTGAACTATTAATATTCAATTGATAAAGTCTATTTCCTGATTTAGGTGACTTAATTAGAATCCACTTCCACAGCTTATAACGCAACTGAACAAGTACTGGAGCAATTGTTTAAAAAAATAAATCGCTTCCACTACTAATGGAACAGGATTTGGAAAAGGGTGTGTGGAAAGAGTATTTGCAGCTGACTTCAGTGGGGGCGATAGCTGAACCAGAGTAATAATCAGAAACATGGCAGAGTGAATGAATGGGTATAGTCAAGAAAATCATCCCTGGCAGAATAGTCTGCATCATAAATGCAGAATAACATTAAATTGCTCTTCTTCCATATAAAAGAAAGTGAAACAAGAACAGAAAGTAAAATGATGTTTTTCAGAGGAAAAGAAGCTTGGAAAGAGAAAGAAATTCTTTACTGTGAGGGTGGTGAGGCACTGGAACAGGTTGCCCAGAGAAGCTTTGGATACCCCATTCCTGGCAGTGTTTGAGGCCAGGTTGGATGGGGTTCTGAGCAACCTGGTCTAGTGGCCTACGGCAGGGGGGGTTGGAACTAGGTGATTTTTAAGGTCCCTTCCAACCCAAACCATTCTATGATTCTATGAAAACAGAACATAAGAACTTGTGGAAAAACTAGTAAGAAAGATCTACTGAAGAGCCAATCACCTACTTAGCACACAGTCAGCTAAACCCTCATTCTTAATTGATACAAACACATTTATTTGACAAAAGGCATTTCACACACTTGAACCTCTGGGAGAGGCTGTCAATTTACAGGGAAAGTTGCTGTGGGAAGGCTGTTATAGCTGTGTTCAGTATTAGTCACCATCAGCTCTATCTGCAAGGGCACCTCATAGCTCCCTGCTCCCATTTTACAGCTTACTGGGAAAGTTATAGCTGTGTTCAGTTCTAGCCACCATCAGCTCTGTCTGCAAGGGCACCTCATGGCTCTCCTGCTCCCATCAATTCTACTTCTTCAAAGGTGGAATTACTCCAGACACGTTTCCATAAAACTTAGACACCCTGAGACTCACACTTGTAGGGCCTTGGCAACCCAGAGCCGAGGACCTTCTATTGAATAAGAACAGGAAAATGAGATAAAGAAAGAAGCCTGAAATCTTCTGAGCTGAGTGTTCATTACAGGCAGGTGGGAGCTGCTTGTGGCTAAATATAGCTTGGAAGCTCTCTGGGCCTGGCAAAGACTGGGTCATTAGAGAAAAGCAAATAACTTAGATAAGGGGGAGCTTAGCAAACACATATATTAACTGGAAACAAGATAATGTTTCACTACTTGTTTTATAGCACATTCTTAATTGCAGTAATCCAAGAGTCTATAAGGGCAAGGCTGCAGGTGCAGTAGGACTACTACAACTTACTTACCGTTTTATTTATGAGCCCGACTTTCCTCCCGCTTTCTCTCTTTGCACATGGACGGAATATCTCTGTAGTCTAGATTTATTTTTTTTATTATGGTCTTACAGACTGGAGCACAATGAGCCCCATATCTGGAGTCTCCAGGTGGTGCTGTAATACAGATAAATCAATGACTGATAACAATACAGCCAGATAAATAAAATACACTGACCTGATATGAATTACTGCATTAGTTAGGCAATTTTTGCTCAGTAGCACTTTCTTACTCAGGGTACTAACAAAAACACCAAAACAAAGCAAGAGGGTTTTTTTTATTATTATTACTGTATGTTAAATTACGTTTAGTTTGCATTTAGTTTTCTACCTTCACTTAAATCCATTTGGAAACTTTTTGTTTTCTTTATTGAAATCAGTGCTTGTCACACTTGGAATACTGTGTTCAGTTTTGGCCCCTGCTGTACAAGAAAAGATGTAGACAGGCTGGAGAGGGAGGTCCAGAGAAGGGCCACAAAGGTCTGGGCAGCCTGACATATGCGGAAAGGCTGAGACAAAAGGGCTGGTTCACTCTTGAGAAAAGGCAGCTTTGGAGGACCTTATCACCATGTTCCAGTATTTAAAGCGTGACTGGCAAGAAGATGGAGACTCCCTTTTTACAAGCAGTCACAAGGAAAAGACAAGGGGCAATGGGTACAAGTCACCCTTGGGGAGATTCTGATTGGACACAAGAGGAGAAATTCTCACAATAACAATCAGCCACTCATTTTTTAAAAGGAGAAGAATCTCTACAGGGAAGTGCGGGATTCCCCAACACTGGACATGTATGAGACTCAGCTGGGCAGGCTGCTGGACCATCTTGTCTATACCATGCTTTTGCCAAGAAAGGTTGGATCGGGTGATCCTTGAAGTTTCCTTCCAACCTGGTACTCTACGATTTTGTGATTGATTCTGCTGAATTTTTAAAAAATGTTTGTTGGCTTTTAGTGGCTAATGGTGATCAAGTGGTAACGCAAGGGTGGCAGTGGGAAAAAACATACAGTGTTGGATTTATCCAGGAAACCTTGAAGGTCATATGTCCAGGCAAGACACGTAATGCCATGGGAAACACAGAGCAAAGGTCAGTCCAGCTTAGAAATACCCCTCCCACATGTGCTGAGTGCTCCTGGACACGTGACTCTAAGCACCAAGGTGAGGGGCCAGCAGAACACCAGAAGGTGACACAAACCACTATGGAAAACACTTGATGCTGCACCTAAAAATTGATAATTATTTGCCGGCTACCAGGTAAATCCCACCTCACCCTAACACAATGCCATGGGTTTGAGCAGCACTGCCCACACTGGACTACCATGATGGAGGGTCTTTTGGCACAGAGAATTTCAGGGCTGAAGGCATAGCAGTGGGCTAGGTTTGTGGGGATGGAGAGAGAAAAAGATAGAGAGAATTTCCTGTCCTGGAAAAGAAGATAGGTGGGATCATCTAGATCTCTTCTTTGGTTAAATCCAAGTTGGGTATAACTGTGATGTATTTTACAGAAATTGCCAAAGGTAAAGGTCTTTTAAATGTTTGACACCTATTTATGTACATTTCTCATGATTTCAAACTTACAATAAATAAAGGAGAAAATATTATTACCTACTTTTATGGTTCTTCTTGTTTTTCCTGGCGCTTCCACAGATTCTAACAAAATTTTCAGCCTTTGTTTTAGAAACAGGGCATTGTTTCTCATGGTTAGAGAGAAAAAGATGAAAAACCTAACCCTGAAGTCAAAATGCAGAAACTATGCCAAGGAAAACTGGTATTTATCTCCATTTCACAGCTCATTTTTTAAGTCTATCCTCTGATTTGGAGAGCTGATACAATATTTTCAGTGTCCTGGCCTGTCAAGAGTGGTATATGAGGTATGCAAGGAAGCTAAGCACTAAGCACATTGGAATTCTATGGCAATGTTGTGTCTGCCCCAGAAAACAGAGGAAAATTTTAGAAAGAAAATAATATCACAGAGTGGATAAATAAATATTGTGTGAGTGCTTTGCCTTGCTTCTGTCTTTGGCAGCTCATGAGGTAATAGCTTTTCTGTACAGATGAGTGTTCTCAAAATTCAGGAAAACTCAGGTAATTGAGTGGAACAACTCAGCACAAGTGCTTAGCATGCGTTAATTCTTTAACTCTATTTCTCCACGAAGGTACATTTGCAATGATAATACAAGCAACATAAGATTAGTTTATAATTTTTATCACTACTGATACTATAATTTACATGGTCATTAGTGTATATAGAGAAATACTAAAAATCAGCAGGGATTAAAGATACTGTGTATCTTATATCTCAACAACCTTCAATTTTCATTTTAATAATTACTCAAAGCAGAGTACTCTATGTGTACTCTGCTGCAGCAGGTCCTGGCTCGAAGCTGAAGGACACCTGCTCACTCCAGAAACTGGTGGCCATCCTGAAGTCCCTCTGAACATTACTGCCTTCTGCCGTGGGTGGCAATGGTATACCCTGTGTCTTGGGTTACAATGAAAAGGTGTAACCAAAAGTATTACCATCTTCATGTGCTGTTAAAACAGGTGGGGCAATGTTCTTTATCTTCTCTGTGAGCCAGCCCTGATAATTCCCTCTGGGGGCTATCTCTGCTAATGGGCCATCAAGGTCCCACGGAATGACTCACAGAATCACAGCTTCCCATTGTGAGATGCCCCGCCCAGGGGGAGGAGCCAATCATTCCTACTTGTATATAATCTGAGGTTTGGAACACCATGGGGGCACTACCACTGGATTTGCAGAGGACAAGAGCTTGATACCCACCACTGGACCTCCAGAGAAAGATCAGATCTTTCTACAGGATCACCACTTTGACAAAACCACATCCATCACTCCAACAGGACTGTAGCCACCATTTAATGAGACTGCTACCACCTCCCTGACCAACAGGGTATCAGGTCATATTCTGACTCTGTCAGCTTAAGTCTGTGTTTCTGTACTATTGTCCTTATTTTAATTTTCCTATTAAATTGTAGTTCTGACTTGGAATCTACCGATGGTTTGTTTTCGAACTAGTACACCCCAGGGGCCCCAATAATTTTTGTGCCTCTATGTTGCTGTTAATCATCACAATTCCACGTGTAGCACTGTGGAACCATCACCAAGCCTGTAAGTCAATGTATTGCTGCTGAAAGCTAAGTTTGCTGATTCCAATGACACCCAAGTGTTTTAGGAAAACGATATTGTGCTTCACTGAAGACAGTGTGACCACAAAAGCTGGCCAGTCCTGGTAAGCTGGTAACACTTTGCAAATGCATTTATAGAAACCTGGAACTTGGTGGCACTGACGCATCTCTCCTGGGGGCAACAGCCATGTAGAAGCATTTGAGAAGCGGGAAGATTTAAATACATTACACCTTCATGCTGATTCTTTTCCAGCTTGCAACATCTTTATGTGCTTTATTATGCATTGTTTAGTCACAGTGTCTAAAGAAAGGAAGCGGTGTAGCAGGAACCAAAGACCAGCATTTGTGTCATGCACAGTCTGGCACCTGACCACACAGCAAGATACACATCTGTGAACTAGAACCACTTAGGAACAGGAAGAAGATGCTGCCATTCTTACATTATACTATTTTGAATAAAAAATTCAAGTGTGTCTAAGACCACTTAGGCAAATGAGTAAACTTATAAATTCCAAAACCAAGAAAATGTAAACCTGGAGATAGTTCACCTTGTCCTTGTTCTGTGGACTTTCTTATGGTACAAGCAGAAACCATTAATAACTCCCAAGGAGAGAAGCTTGGATGGCAAGTACCCCGAGGGCTGGGATTTATCAGTGTGCTCCTTTGCAAGGCCTTAGGCAATGCTAGATGTATCTTTTCTGGCACAAATGATTGCAGTCTTGTCTTGGTTTATGAGTTACTTTAGATGTTATTTTCTGCTAGTTTGCATATTGCCAAAACAAAAATGTTACACCTGTTTCATTTAAAATTACTAGTTCAAGCTTACAGCCAAGCATCAAACCAGTTTCAAGGAGTTAGCAGAATTAAACAGTGACTTACTCCTTTGCATTTTGAAAACACCATTAATTTTATTACATTTGTCAATGTATGCACTAAATAAGGTTTTAGCATGGCCATTCTGAAAAATTGCCTCTCAGAACACTGTTTTCCTAGGTTAAGCAGTCTGTGATAAATTATTTTAAACAGTTCTGAGTCGAGTCTGAGGCCACAATAAATGATGCCTTTATCTTACTTTGCACAGTAATTACTGCAATAACTGTGACAGCATTGCTGTCCACACTACTTCACACTACAAGGAAGTTGTAATTCAGTTTTAATAGTTTAAAACAATGCTTTGTTATACCAAGGACATGGTTGTTTGTTTTCATTTAGTATGTTATATTTTGGAATGCACAAATAATTTATTTAAATAAAGGTATATACAAATATGATGAAGGAGAAACTCTACAGAGTTCAGTACAGTGGCTGCATGCACTGGGGATGATGCTATGATTTGCTTCAGAGGCGTGGAGTATGAACTGAAAACTAGGAAAAGTTTTGAAGGTGTGCTGAAAATCCCATCACCACATTGAAGGGTCTTCAAACCTGCAACACATATTATGAATAAAAAAACCACATTAAACACATATTAAAGCCCCCTCTGAAACAATTTGATGTTAAAACTGACTAAAGTTTTCATTAATAGCAGCAATGAGGAATACATATGCATAGTTGCAGTTGAAGATTGTACATGTGACTCCAACAAAAACAGATGCACCATGAATTGCCAAAAATCTGTACTTTGGTACCAGAACTTGCCCCTACATCCTGCTACCCTGGTTGCACGTTTTATGTGGTTGAGACTCACTAAAAAGCTGCTTTATACCATCAAATAGCACATAGTGAAATTAAGCTAGAAAACTCTATGTTGAAATAAAAATTTCGTAAAGGTTTTTCACTCTAACTCAGGAGCAAACAACTTCCAAAGAGAACTCACTGAGCCAAAAAAAATCACGTCATGCTGTAAGCACCTTCAAACAAACCCCAAGTTCAAAGCCACCTTCCTACAATATTATTGTGGTATTCTACTGCTCAATATCAAGCATCTGAAATTTATTGAAAGGGGTGCTGAAGGCAGGATTTTATCCAGAGATGTTCTGTTTGCAAACAGATGTTTTGTCTACACAGGAGGAAAGGTAACAAGTAGGAGAACACAGAAAAAGACCATACTTTTGCCGTATTTTTTCCATCTAAAAGTTGCACATTAAGTCTTGATTAAATACTTAGTCTGCCTCCACAGTCACTGGAGAGGCACTGACACCTTAGAGGGCAACTGAGACCCTGCCCATTTTAGGAAGGAAAGCTCATTCTGGAGTTACCCATCCCTCTGATTGACTGTAGAGGCAACCTAGACAAGCACTTCATACTAGATATCTAATTTTTAAAGGGGCATTATCAGGAGATATACATCCTATTAGTGAGCATGAAACATCTTCTCATCACTCCACAAGATGGACAAAATCAGAAACATGCCATATCACTTTTCTGTCATAAGAACTTACTTGTACTCAGGTCAAGGCACCTCCTTTTTTAATCTTTAACTTCCTATTTTGTAATTAGTTTCTCATAGAATCTCTCTAAACTTTCTTCATATGGTCAGACATACACCCAGACTACAAAATCCTTTCGGGTGTATTTTAGTCAGCAAAACTGTAATGTCAAACCAGGCTGGTCAAGCTGAATACAATTAAGTTATTTATTATTATCTCAGTGCTTAGTTACAAAGTTCAGTTCCTGAGAACTCACGAGATATATCTCTCTGTCACTGACCCACTGGGTGCAAATTAAACCTGCTCCATAACTAGTTTTGTGTGTAACTACTTCTAAAACATTTACATAATTTGAGCTTGGAATAATAGCAGTCTGTCTTTCGTTCATTCAGCCTGGCTTCCTCTAGCAGGAAGGCTTAGGCAGCCATGATATGTGTCCAGCTGTCCAGCCCTGTATGGCTCTCCTAACTTCCCCCCCTGCTTTCACATCCTTTGGACAATTTCAACCAAGTCAGGGAGAGGTACACTGATTTTAGAGATATTAGGTCCCAATGTGCCATGAAACACAGGACTGGATAGAAAGAGAATTTAATTGTGTCCTTGCATGGAGGAAAAAGTTGGAGTGGGGTTGAGAATCCATACAGGCTTTTATCCTAGAAAACATATCCATAGGAAACTAGGCATCATTGTTCCCAGTACTCCCATAACTGCCAGCGATGAGTGAAAAATACCACACTCAGTTTAAAGTGCTGTTACAGGGGGTATGAAATGAAAATCTGCTTCTCATCAATTCTTGATCTTAACTGCAAACTAGTTGGTTATTTTGCTCATGAATTTTTGCTCCCTGGTGTGTTATAAATAGCATTATTGAAACAATAATAACAATCATAAAGTTTTGTGATGAAGGGGTAAAAATTACAGAAAGTATTAGACTATTAGGGAGATACATTAGAGAGTATGAGTACTAACTACCCTGTGTGTTGCCTCAAATTCAAGGCAGTGGAAATTTCCCATTATGTGAGGGCTCTGCCTTGTCATTACCAAACACGAAATAGTCCAATATATTTCACTGCGCTCCACGCAGTTTTTTAGACAAGCATCTGCAGAGAAAATTGCATCCCCACAGCTGTGGTTAGTCATCACACCATCAGACAACGCCCTCCCTACACACAGAACCACGAGTCTCATGGGCAACCTCCCTGGATGGCAGGAGGAATTCTGGGTCACCTTTCAGTGCCATGATCATGCCCTAAATTCAATGCTACAGGCTATTATGTTTAAGTACTCAGCTAGTCTAGTTGAGCCTTTGCAGAGCAATTGCTTGTAGACTCCTGAGAAGACAACTGCATAAAACATTTATTTCTGCAGTAGAAGTATTGTCAGCAAACTTCAGACAATCAGTAAGGGCTTAAACTGAGCTCATTCATGCTGGATTGTGAGTAAAACCAGTATTTTTCTTCATGAGCCAAAACTCCCCCTGCATCTTACCTTTTCAACACACTTACTTTTCAGCTGTGAAAACTGCAGTCACTACTACAGTATCTTACATTATGGCTAAAGTGTCATTACCTAACTAGATAAATACATTATGTACATTTGAAACCCCAGTGTTGTTTGAAACACCAGTGTTACTTTAAACCAAGTGCAAATGGAAATATAAGGGCCTTTTTTCCCTTTTGTAAAATATTAGATGCAAAACCAATGCAAAATACTGTATTTTGAAGTCAAGTCACCTTTCTGCATTTATGTGTGAGTTAATGCATGTGCATATTTACCACTTACACATCTTCAGAGAAAATATTCAAACCTGTGTGAGCAGCACATGAGTAGCAATATGCCATCTTTGGTGCTCAAATATGTAAGGAATCATCACCAGACATTGACATACAATTCTATGTAAAAATGCCCAGAATGGAGCAAGTGTTGTGGCAATGCTTCCCTTCCTCTGAGTAATGGGTATGGCCTGCTCCCAAAATCAGGAGACAAAGAGTTTGGACTGTATCATACCTGGTAAGGCACTTCTTACATTCATAGATAGTGCTATCTCTTTAAAAAAAGTAATTAAAGATGTTTTGTTTTAAGGACATGATTAACCAGCTGTTGGTGGCAGGTTTTCTCCCTATGAAACATATTTATTGATAACTAATGAAACTGTTAAATCCAAATGAGCTCTTCATACATACCTGGATCTAGGAACGTTTTCTGTGCTTTCCCTCAACAAGAGGTCTGAGATCAGTGTATCTGGGCTTGATCGCTTTCCATATCTGAGGAAAAATTTTTAAAAGTTATATTTAATATTTTATATAGTTTTAATGTTTTTATAGTTTTAATATAATGTTTTTATAGTTAAAAGTTATATTTTTGTATATGTCAGTTTCTACAAAGACTGAGCGCAGAACCATTAGTGATTTTTTTTTTTCAGGAAAAAAAAATAGAGCAGAAATAAATACCACTTTCCAGCAAGAATTTTAATTTGGCTTAGTCATGTGAGCAAATGTTCATTCTTACTTCATTTCCATATTTTTCTACTTTTTTTCCATATTTATTTTACATTATAATATTGAGAAACCCTGAATATTTCTCAATTTGATAGCTCTTCCTGCACACTCTAGGACTTTGCACCTTACTGATGGGAGCATGGAGGAAAAGGGAAGAAGCTGTGCATGATGTGACCTCCAAGCATGTCATTCTTGCCTGCAAACCCAGTTCCACCACCCCAGTAACTTTCTCATTGGTTTAGATGATACTTATCCTTCATCAGGAAATTATGCAAGATTTTTTAAGATAGCCAGTACATTTGGGGCTGCCCAACACATAGCACATGAGGTTGCAAAGACTGAGCTATCCCAAGGCAATCATCTTGAACTATGTGGCTATGGGAATGAAAACTTGCTCATTCAGAGTTCTTCTTCAGTTAGATGGCATATAAGGGGCTATCTTTGTCTTGTATTTACACAGCAGCTGGCCTTCTATCTGCCTCTTATTTTTTAAAATCCTGAATACTGTACATCCCTCAACAGTTAGAAGTACTGCAATTTCCGTTCCTTGTGAAGGAATTCGATCTCTTTTCCTGGGAAAACAGAAGCAGCAGTGAGCAGCCTGCTTGACAGGCATTTCACCACTATAAGGATTCATTAGCCTTAGAGTGATAACTATGAGCAAATGCTCCCTTGGTTGGAAAGAATTAAGATCATGGTTTAACTTGTGTATGCAATTTCATTCTGAATCACAGAGCACATTAGCAGCTTTTGTGAATGCTGTTTTGAGTGAAATTCTGATTCCAGAAAAATCAAAGGTGGAGTTAAGGACTTAAATTTTATGCATTGCTGTAAAGATGTTTCTCCAGTGACCCCAGTCATTCCAGTGGTTTAGATTTGGAAAAAAGAAAAAAACAAAAACCAAACCTTCCCAAACTACATTTAAAAAGCTAACAGTTTAAACTGTTGATTGCATAACTTCCTCAAAAGTGGAAACATATCTCACTTTTCAATCATTTTATTAAACTCTTCGTATTTTTTTTGTATTCTTTTGCTTTTATCATTTTAGTGCATCACCTGTGCTCCCGAAAGACAAAGCATCAGTTTCAGAAAGTTAAATTTCTTCATCTGAGCTGACTGAAAGCAGGTATTTGAAAAGAATCAGCCAGACATAGTAAAATGCTATTACAATAGTGCAATCAGGCGTGATGCTCAATCAAATACCTTGCACTCCATCACCACAAAGGGATTTCTTTCTTTCTAGTTCCCTGCTCTGATTAATATGGATGTGACCTGGACTTCAACTGAGGAGGAAGCTAATTTTCTGTTATGTTAAAGAAACTGATTTAACAAATCTAAGCTTGCTCTAGCAGCTCACACTTGGACAAAACTGCCACTAATCTCTCAGGAAGTTTTGCCTGAATAAGAAACAGGTAGCAACCACCCGGTGTGCAGAGATTCACTCAAATGATGAGGACGACTGTGTTGAGGAGATATATTTTATATGAGACCCTTCAGCATCTTGGCTACTCCGTGCCACTACCTGTGCTGGATGGACCCATCACATCCTCACACTGCTAAGCTGCACACAAGGTGCTCACTGACTGCAACCAACTGGGCTGCCCAAAGAACATCCACTCTTCCTTTGTCAGTATCCTGCCTACCCTGTCATTTTGCCCCTGAGAAACATCCATGCTACCAACTTACTAAATAGGGGCCACAGAAAATCAATCTCTTTTTCCTAATGCAAATGTCTTGAGACGTCTTTGCTCCAGCTGCTTCGTGCCTTGCTCCAAGATACACATTTATTAAAAATCATGGTTGTTTTAAAAGACTTAGAAATATCATCATTCCAAGCCAGGTGAAAATACCTGGTCAGTTTTTACACTCCATTTGAGACAACAAGGCCTACTTTGGGGCATGCTGATAACCCACAGCTCCAGCTGAAGTCAAAGAGATTTAAGGAGTAAATATACTTATTCTGAATAAGGATGTAGTTTGTCAGGCTCAGCAAAATCTCAAAGCTTCCAATGGAAGCTTGGGTGTTAGGACTCAAATCCCATCATTGTCCAAAGCTGGCAGCACTAGCTGAGTCATCTCAGAAGCATCTGTGGGTCTGATACAGAAAACTGTCAAAAACACAAAGCCTGAAGATCTGCTCCCTTGCCCATTAAAGGGGGTTGGCATAAAGCAGGAGCAGCAGCACTGCCCAAGTCATACACACTTTCATATACCCTCTGCCCTGCCTATAGTTCAAGCCATTTCCAGCAGGAATGGCCTGACTGCTTTGCTACAGCACAGAAGAGCCACAGATTCATGAACAAGCTGCAAGTGACAAGGAAAGAAGATAGCTTGTTAGCAAGAGGGAGTGCATCTAGCAGCAAGTAGCAGGGGGAGGAGGAGGGATTCAAGTAAAGATGGACTCTGAAAAAAGCCTCCTGAACAGTATGGTAGAAGGGTATGAGGCAAAGACCATAGGACAGTTCCAGAGACAAAGCTGGAACTAATCCAAAGACACATGGACATCTGTAGAGCAGGAGTCTGCATCTGTGCGGGCTCTCTTTTAAGTTATAAAGACCTGGCACACAAGGAGCAAGGGATCTCATCAGAAACAAGAAGCCTGAAACAGGTCTCATGACCTGCACATACAAGGACCTGTTTACCTCAGGTAACCTCAAAGGGGTAGTAAAGCTGACAGGCACTGGTGTCTAAAGCTGAGATGGACCTGAAGAAGAATTTCAAAGCAGAGAGGGAGAAAAGCAGCCAGATGGACGAGGTCTAAAGACAAGAAGAGAAGGATGATCTGGAAGGAAGAAGCTTCACTGAGCTCAGGTGAAGACCCTGAGCTCTGTGGGTCACAGTAGCTCAGAGGGGAATGGTCCATCTTATGCTATGTCAGGCTGGAAGCAGAAGGCAGAAAGATGAGCTGGGGTGGTGCGAGGGGGGGTATTCATAATCACAAAAACATAAAACAAGGCAGGACAGATGAACCTGAAGAGAAAAAAGTGTCAATCTCCTCATCTCCTCCTTTGCCAACATGTTCTTACTGCTTCATCTCACCAGCTACAGGCATCAGGTCTGGTGAGATGCTGAGCACACCTTGCTCACCCACCCTCAGGAGGAGCAGAGTGAGCTCCTGGATCTCAACCCCCTGTCATAGGGCTCCCAAGCAGTACCATGCACAAAAAGCAGACATAAAAATCTGTAAGAAGAGAGAAAACTCCGAGCACATCTGCTGAAATAGACAAAATAATCATCCTCAGACCTGTCCAAGGTGCTTCAAAAGTTATTCATTTTGCAAGTGACTGCGTCACTGCTGAAACAGGAAACCTCCAGGAGCTCAGTTAAACTTTCCAAATGGTGGTGGCAATTGCTTTATTTCTGGACTGTTAATTCACCACAGGGGAAACAGCACACCTTTTTCATTTTTTAGTTAACCTGTGCAGTCACCTTTTAAATGTGTACCATAAAGTTGTCATTGTAGTGCTTTTTTCTGCCAACTTTCTTGAACTTCCAGGTCAACTCTGTTCCTTTAAATTCAAGGGTGGTTAGGAAATATGAGTAAAATCTAAAGAACGAAATTTAAATTTTTTCTGTCAGAAAAACAAACAACTATTTCAGTTCATTTCAGATCCCAAATCCACACAAAAGAACGAAACTGGTTTCAGTCTCTGAGTTGTGTACTTACAACTCATAAAATCAGCATAAAAGCTACACAGTCAATATTAAAGCAAACACACAGGGCACACACCAGAAGTGGAGGCTGAATAGAGAAAAAGGGGGGTCATTTGGTTGGGTTTGGATTTGAGATTTTTTGATTTTAAATATGACCTGGCTTTGGACAGGAGCCGCCTTTGAAATGAGAGATGAAAGAAAGAAAAGAAGGGATGAGACACCAGACTGGAGATCCTACCACATGCAAGAGGAAAAGGGCAGCAGAGGCAGAATTTGAGGATTGGATTACTTTAGCAGTAATCTAGACAAAAGGTCTAGACTGCCACACAGAAGCATGCCTCACACATGAGCCAGTTGTGAATATTGCTTTAAAAGTTCAGGACTGAAGAACTGGATTTCTATCATCCATCTTATGCTATTAGTGCACTAGCAATGTTATGGGCTTGCTGGGAAAGCTCTCAGTTACATGATAGCCACCCTTCTAATTTAATTCTTCAGACTTCTAGAGGGACAGATGAAAGCCTAATTTTAGACCTCTCATCTGGTTTTGATATTAAACAAATAGATAAATATGTCAAAGCTCTTCTGGGTCACACACTATTGTGGGACCTCAGGGGAAACTTCTATCAATCACACAGGCTAACTGGACAGATGGTTTTTTATCAAAGTTGATTTTTTTATAATAACTTCCCCTTTTTTTCAGGCTAAGCCTTTACCTCTACTTTAACAAGCACAGTCAGCCCAGAAAGCCAGTTTAGAGCTCGGTAGGCATGGGTTCACACTCTTCTCTCTTTCAGATTGGGCTTGAGTTCTTGATCTTGAGAGAGGTTTTTGTTAGAATTGGTGGGTTTTTTGGCACTCACAGCTGCATGAAGTAGCCTACAAACCAGAAAACATCTGGACTACTACATCCCCACAGTAGGCACTTTTTCTCACCAAAATCTTCATTGGACTCGGTGGCAGCAACAGAAGTGGGAAACTGCTCCTACTGCCCTGTCTAGCTCTCTCCAGTTCCCAGGTTAGTTATCTTTCCCATTTGGGGGGCTCCCCGTGTGCACGCTGCCCTGTGGTTCGTGCTCCTGCCTGCCAGCCTGTCTGTGCCAGAGACCCTGCCCCTTCTGACAACTTGGGTGGTGGAAATTCAGCTCCGGACCCATCGGCAACTCAGAGTTCCATGGGCGTTGCTCTCTAAAAGGAATCTCTGCACCACGTCTTTCTCCGCGTCCTTGGCGAAAGCCAGGAGAGACACCCCATGCGAGGGGGCACCCCGCCTTCCTCCCCTGAGCCTCGCCAAGATAAAAATCAGCCCGGGGCGTGGGAAAGGGAGTTGTCTGCCGTCCCGCTCTGCCTACCTCTGCCTGGTGATGAGATTGATGTAGTGCCTCAGCGCCGAGTAGTATCTGGCCATGTCCTCTGCGGGGGCATCCTCGCCGGGGCTGTCCGGTTTGGAGGGGTACGCCTCTGCCAGCGTCCCCAGGCAGACCAGCAGCGACAGGGCGAAAGTCAGCACCGACACCCACAGCCTCACGGTGCCCTGCATCTGCATGGCGGGGCGGGATGGACGAGAGCTGCCGTGAGCACCTGCCCCGACGGCGGGAGCAGCGCGGCGGCCCCAGCGCAGCCCCTGACCGGCCCGGACAGCCCCACGTC
>VZRR01007042.1:0-108040 GCA_013398015.1 Oreocharis arfaki
GTGTCTCTCTCTCTCTCTCGCTCTGGCCCTGAGAGCAGCCTGCCAACAGCTCCTCTCCTCTGCCTTGGGGGCCAGCCCGTGTGCTGGCCTCAGGCTTTGGGGAGGCAGCAGACCTTTGCAGTGCCATGAGGAGAGCCTTCTCACCTCCTTTGCCATCACTGAAGTTGCAGGCTGGCAGCTGGAGCAGCGGTGCGGGGCGTCCGAGATGGACTGCAGGAGGGCAGAGAATCCCTGCCTTGTCCCAAGAAGCCCCCACTGCGCTCCCAGGGAAAGCTGCAGCAGCTAAGCAAAACCTAGCACTGCAACAGAGTAGCATAGAGAATTCAAGGTATGCCCTTAGTTCTTCATAGTCCTTTAAAAGTAGCAGTGTGGATTTGCACCAATGCTAAACATAGTGATTTGTGAGTCTTTTAGTTAATTTTTGAGAATTTTGCTTGGAGTAATTTGACCAAGGAAAAAAGATTTTACTGTATCATTTTGTGGCAATTTGTGGTCCTCAAAAGTCTATATCTGCTTTGTTTTCTTATCTGTTAGATACATATTTCCGTATATTTTCCCACAGCTCTTTGAAATCTTTAGCTGACAATGATTAGAGAAGGGAAATGTTTCTTGCATTCATCAAGAAAGGTACCAGAACAGTGGCTGGAATTTTGTTGGAATTATGTAGGTAATTAGAGAACCCCTTTCTTTAAAAAGACCTTTTTCATGTTAACCTACATTCAACTTCTTGTTAGACTACATTCCTCATATTGTGCCAAATTCGTATCTTTTGTGGAACTGGGAGGCTACCCTGTGTATATGAATTTGGACAGTTTTCTCCTGGCTATGAAGTGCACTCAGGGAAGCCAAAACGTCTCTTATATCAACACAAGAAAATGAATTTTTCAGTAGTTTCGAAGTCTCTTTTGTTTACAGTTGTAACCATTTCCAGGCTGTGGACAGCCAGCTATTCCCAGAGCTTTATGGTATCGCTGTGGCATTGCTAACAGAACAACTGCGTACTACTGAGGAAAAAATGAAAGTGAGAACTTTGCTTGACTAAGTACGGTTTCCTACTGGGTAGCTTGGGTAGTACATATGCATTGTGCAAATGACCTTTGGAATAATAAATTACATCCATTATTTAAGAAGTGCAATGGTAGTCCAAAGTTTTCATTGGAAATAAACCATTTATGCCCACCTTCTGTATAATATGCTAGTACTGGGGCAGTCAGGGCTATGGGTGCAGGGCTGTGGCACTGAGCAGGCAGCCCAATTTATGAGTTATCTGTCCAGAGGTGTCGGAGGAATTTACAGCTAAATCAGAGCTTCAGCTTTGACAAATGCCAGCCAAATTCTTGAAGCTACAGAGAGGTCCCTGGTTGAGTTCTCTGCCAGTTTGCCATACCTTGGCCTGAACATTCATCCTGCAGATTGCAGATTAAGATTTAACCATGTCTATAGATTTCTAATTACTCATGAGTATCTTTTTAGAAAACCTGGCTGGCAAGGAGCTCCAAAGACCTTTCAGTAGCTTATACAAAAATTTGTTCCTGAATTAGTTGCAGAACTGTCATCTGGCACCCAATTCTTGTTTAAAATGTTAGCAAGTTTAGAGAAAAGTGAGAACATAATACTCTCAGTTATTCCAATCCACCATGTGACCAAAAATGTTTTTTAATCTTGAAAAGTTAAAAGCAGGAACACTAAAACATTTTTTGTTAGTGCCTGAAGTGATGCAGCGTAGAAAGCCAGAAGTACAGCAAAAACATACAGAATTATTTGCCTGGTTTATGGCTTGATTACGTGACTCATGCAGTTCTAGGTTAAAAAATAATCATATAGATTGTTTCTAAAAGGAAAAAGCATGAGGAATCTTACAGTAGTTACGGATAAATGAAAATGCATATTTTTCAGGATATTTGGCAATCATGAAGTAAAAAGCAACTTGGAGAATGATGTGCAGATACAGTTAAATGTGTAATTAATACATGCCTAAGAAAATCAAAATAATACACTTGTAACAATATTGAGCACTTAAAATTTTCCTCTGTTTATATAATTTTTCTAAGCAGTCGTTAATCTTTTACCAAGGGAGATGCAGGCCAGCATATTGAAAAATCAGTTTTAGGCTCTTTATCACAATGTCTTCCCCTTTGGTTTCGATTTCTCTGTATTTCTGCTGCTAGTATTACAGTGGAGAAAATGCTTTATTACATCAGTAATTTTGAAATTTGACTTTAAAAATATTGACAAGATCATCTTTGACTTCTCTTACTTGTGCAAATCAATCAAAGGAGATGCTGGAGTTGTCTTAAGGCCTGATTCTGAAAGTCACCTAGTGAAGCCAAAAAAGCTGTTTGATAGATTTTAGTAGTTAATTTGCTAGGAGCACCTGTCTAAAGTGGCAAAAGATTCCTAAAGAGCAACTTGAGGTGAAAATGTAACCCCAAACTTCTCAGGCTTAGTATCCTACTGGACTAAATCTAATGCCTGTATGTATAAGATAACAGGAACTGCAAGCCACTTTCTCTCAGCAGAAAAGATCTTATGAAAAGGAGTCAGATTCCGTAAATAGCTGTATTTTAATATAACTTTTTATTCTGCTACCAAATATGGAACTTCTCCCCCCAAAAAATCTCCCCCAAAAAATATAAGACTGCCTGAATTTGCCTAAATTTAGTTAAGTCACAATGTTCAGAATTAATCTAACCAAAAATCTTTGAGTACGTTCCTGTTGTGCTTTAATGTTGGTTTGACAGTGAGTGTTTGTTTCCTTTTCCAAAATTTGCTTATTCTTTCAGTTGATTTGCAACCCAGCTATCATTCAAATTACTTTGTTGAGCAAGGACCTCATAGTGCTCTGTAAAAAATGCAGAAAGCTTTTAGTTCTGCTGCAGGTGTCTTTGAGACAGATAGGTAAGTGACAAGAAAGCAGTAATGGTATTTGCCATATTCCAAACATATGGTCAAGTACAGAGAGAGCATTTGGGAAAAATCAGAGGGAAAACATGTGCAGAGAGGGAAAGTTAAACCTAGAGAAGTGTTCTTTGCGTGCAGTTCATAATTCGACCAATTTAAATGAACCAGAAATAGTAAGAACAAGTGACACCAGGTTGCATTTTTCCAGTGACAATTGTATAAACTTTTTCAAAAATATCTGTCAAATCCCAGCATTAGAGCAGCACTTTTACTTTTTAAAATATATAATTAGATATGTATGTGTACCATGGTAGTTCTGTAATTAGACTCTACAGTTGTAACAGTCCGTTTTTTGGTCAGTGGCCGTGACCTGCTTTGCATAGTGGGAGTATTTTTTTCCTCCCAGCTGCTCCAAAGGTGCTTGGCAGAAGCCAGTGTGCACCCCTGGGCTGGCAGCTCTCCACATGGATAATCCTGTGAACCGCAGCCCTGCTGGAATCACATGCATGGGATATGTTCAGGGCCGTGGCAGAGGGCTCTCATTCTGTGGGGGGCAAAAGGAGGTGGGGGAAAGATGTGGACATAAATCCTTTGAAATGAGGCTTCATTAATTCCGGTATTCGTGGAACAACCTGGTTTAAGTGGTTTTATTTTGGAGAGCAAGCACATATATAAAATGATAAAATGAGAGCTAATGGGATTTGTTTTAAAGACTTCAACATCTAGAAATAAACATAAATGCACTGTACATAAATGTAAAGAACCCACTATCTAGTATTATTAGCTGTATGTAAATGTAAATCTGACAATAAATTTCATTAAATGTCTATTTTCATCTATATGCCCAAGGAATTGTTAGGCTATGTATGGTGTCTGCATTTTTCTCTGAATGTTTGTGTTACATTTATTAATTCAACAAGCTGAAATGCTTGTGGAGATACTCAGGTATTGCAGGAATTGCTCTAAATATAATAAATTCAAATTCATAGCATTACCAAATAGCCGTGGTCTAATAATAGTAAATTTGCATTCAGTATGAATTTCTGTGCAAAAGGACAAAAAAACAAAACACAGAAAATAAATCTTTAAAAGCGCTTACTGATTCAGGAGGGCTTTTGGAAGTGATGTAGCTGGTTTCTCAGTGAAGAAATTATAAAATTCTGGTCTGTGTCTGGAAACTCATCATCCACCATCTCTGGCTCATACCACACTTCTTTTTGTCTGGACTTTTGCTGGCCATGAGTTGCGTGGACCATACTTTTGCCATAGCACACCATTCTCTGGTTGTGCTTTGGTTTATACCACCACAACAGTTTGGAGAGAGCCATTTTTCTTTTCTCCCGATGGACTTTTTTACTCCTTGAGTCTTTTCACTTAACTCCGTGCAACTTGTCTTCTGCAGCTCTCTTTGCTCCATCTCTGCTGTCCAACACTATAGATGACCAAATTGTGTTCACTCAGAGGAAATAGGAATCCACTTCAGGGGAAAGCTTAGCTTGGTGCGTATTTCTAAAGCCTATAAAGTGACTTTATGTATTGCTATATAAGTAATAATAAAAATAAAAAAGCGAAAACACAACAGCTTTTTCTTCACTCCCCATTTTTAAAGCCACCTTTTTTTTCCACTGAAGGGTACAGCGAAAGAACATTCCTAGTTGTTCCATCATGTCAGCTCTCTTAGTCTGTGGCTTCAAAAGAAATGAGCTTAAGCTCGAGTGTTTCAATGTGCAGTGTGCTGGTCTCTATAGCTACCTTCCTCCCCCTTCCCTCCTTTTGCTGGGGTAGAGTTTTCCTTACACTTATGTGTCTGAAGAGATGTCGCAATTTTTTATTGCTCCTCTACCATGTAATGTAGCCCTAGGTAGCCACGCTAGGAGATTTTCACAGTATAATTTCTGCCATTTAATGCATACTGTAAAGCATTTTCTTAGTTTTTTTCCTTTCTGCCTTTCACCTCTCTGCTTTAAAAAATGTCATGAGTTATATTAATATTTTTCCATAATAAAAATGTATTTTGCCTTAATCTTAGTGTTGGTAATACATTATTCAGTGTTCCTGTTTAATAAAAGCCATTGGTTGTTCCATTACTCACAGCAGTTATTACAACACTAAAGGTCTCATTCATCAGAATGACTTGTAGAGGCAAAATCAAACCCCTGAGTTCTCCGTGCATCATGATAATAGCTGTGATGCATGCAAGTTGTTAAAAAATTGAAAATACAATAGTTGGTTCTTTGTTTTGTTATTCCTTTTTTTATTTTCTCTCTTACCCCCCCCCCCCCCNGATATGGGTACTTTGTTCCCTTAAGTACAGTGTGTAACACAAGTAGAGATTAACACTAAAGGATCTGTGAACATCGTTTATTGTATTGCATATATGTGCTTTTGTACATATTTTGTTCTTTTGGTAGGAGTTGTTGGGAGTGAACCTGTTGATTTTACCCATTTCACAAAACAACCTTCTTAAAATCATGGATATAGTACATGGATTTTAGAGTTGTTCTTCATTATCAAACTTGTCTTTGGATTCTTGCCTTTTTGTTGGATGATGATAGAAGGAGGTATAATCTTAAATAACCTCTGCTAATATGAGGAAAAATGGGCACAGTTTCCGAGCAGAGAAGATCGTGAGAAGTTCTAGATCAAGTCTTGGGACTGGGATTGTTTGAAATATAACTTCTGTAATATTGTGGTGTGTTGAGTTTGTGCATTCTGCCATAAAATGGACATAAACCTACTGCAGGATAATGCAAGACAGCAATTTTATTTCATGCTCATCATTGTAAAAGGTTTTTTTAAGAAATAAAGTTGCAGGTCTAGCTAGGGTGTCAAAACAACAACAGCAACGAAAAAGTGATGTTTGGAAACAAATCCTCATATTTGAAGTTGGGCTGTTACCTCAGCACAGAGGCAAACAAGGGCTTCCACTGCCAGAATGATTTTCTCAGCATGGTTAAATGGTGTATGAGTCATCTTCTGAGGCACACAGTGTACACATTGATTTAATATTTTTGTAAGGCCTGTTTAGCACTTTCATGACTCTTCTAAACTCTCATTTTTCTACCAGTTTAATGTACTATACAACTCTTTTGCCTCTGCAAACCTTTTCATTTATTGTTTGTAACTTCGCACTCTTTACCTGAGTTATAAGAAAAAACCAAGCTGGCCTAATTTGTATTCTAAAACGCTTGTTATAGAAATGAATTTGACAACTACGTCTACGTCATTTAAAAACATCTATGCTCTCTCCATGTATTATGGAAGTTATATCACCTTTGATGTCTAGCTTGATTCTGCATTTGTTGATTAACTTGTCAAAGTTGCGATTGCTTTACAGTGTTGCTGCAGGGTTGCTCACTTGCTTCAAGAGGTCTGAATCATTCTTGGTCAACAAAGTTCTGGGTGTCTGAAGTTTGAGTTGCTTTTTGGGGTGGTTGTGAGAGTTTTGGAAGCAGGGGAGAGGCCTTTTAAAAATTTGTTTTGATGATGGACCAGAAAACTGGGAAAGAGGAAACTGAGGACAGGTTTATGTACATGTTGCCTGCTTGTATTCACACATTATCTGAACAGGTGCGGTAGACAAGATGTGTAATGCTGGAAGACATTTTAATGAAGGATAATTTTGAAAAGAAAATGTGTATGCTAGTACAGAAAAAAATGAGAATGCTAGTGTTGTATTTGACCTGTAGCTTTTAAATAGGCTGCAGTGCTTTGATTGAATTTTGTGCATATTCTGCTTTAGATATGTTGATGGGAAGCTGGACTGGTTAAGGAAGTATGTTGAGACAGGTTTGGGGGCAATGCAGCTTTCCTGTTGGGAACCAAAGATGAAGATGTAAATCATCTCACTGGTGATGGGCAGAATGGAGAAAAAGAGAAAGCCTTGTTCATAGCCAAAATATTGGTGTCTTGTCAGCACTGGTTTAGTTGCAAAACCAAGCCACAGGACCATACTGCTCCTGTGAACAAAAGCCAGACCCAGTCAGACCCGGTACAACTGGGAGCTATCTGGTTTTCATCAGGACCTCAGAGCTCCCTCAGGTCTCTGCTCATCATGCTGTCAATGATACCTGGTCCTGTGCTCAGGGGAGGTGCTGCTTGCTCAGGGAGCTTTGTGCAGTCTCCTTCTTGGGCCCACTGGTGCAACCTAAAAGCCACAGCCAGGCAGGGGAAGGTGCAGTTCTCATGGCAGCCACAGTCATGCCCTAGGATTACAACAACAACACTGGGATATCCAGGGGTGAGACTGTGAGAGCAGAATGGAAAATCCTGTCCCAGAGGGGTTGGGAAATGCTGCTGCAGCTCAGGTGAAAGGGAACAGAGCTGCAAGGCAAAGGCTGTAGGATTGCAGATGGATGGCTGTGGCATCACATGCAGGAAGGTGCTTAGGTGCTGTGCACCAGGCCACAGTCTATTTTCATTGTAAGTGTAGATAATTTAGCTTGATTGACCATGCTAAGAAAATGACTATATATTTAAACAGTAATAATTTTGATGTTTTTTTCCCTGCTAGATTAAGCAGGGGAAGCCACGTGCAGTGAATCCGAGTCCATCATAATCTATGATGGCAGGAATCGTTCCTTGTCAACACCACAGGATTGGTTACATGCATCACATTTAATGGGCTTGCTCTTCAGTAGCTCCTGTGAGTGGTGAAAACGGAAAATAATCCATACAGGGTTTTCCCTTCAACCTTGTGTAGAGCATTAAATACCATCCCCATGGAGAGAATCTAGGCTATGGCTGTCAAAGATACAGGAGCACCTTTTCTAGTTTTGTAATTCTTCTTGGCTTTTTCAGAACAGAAATAGCATATCATGTAATGTTTTGGCTCACTGAGAGGGAGAGGGGTTTTTAAATAGAGGCCATTTTCTGGAACTGGAAGAACACAAAATATGTAGTTAAATCTTGTGCAAGGGTGGGAATGAAGGGTGCTGGCAGATAAAGCTGTTCTAGGGACATAGGACTAGTAGAAAAACTAGGTGATTTTAGAATAAAATAATTTATTTTTATTAGTGTTTTTAGGTATTCCTTGAGGAAAATGTCAAATCCTCGTTGCTAGCAACAAGGATGTTCATTGCTAGGTGCTTGAGTTAAATAAGAATGTTCTGACTTGTGTGGATTTCATCCTTATGAAGTGGCAGTGAGAGGAGGGAACAAGTAAAAAATTCCAAAGCATCAAAAGAGGGAAGGTAGTCTGCAGGGCAGGTCTTGATTGTACAGTAATTCTTGAATATGGTGCAGAATTCGCTCTCCTCATAACCAAACTTTTTAGAGGGAACAATGCCAAATATGAATTTAAGGATATAGGTACTTTGTTCCCTTAACTACAGTGTGTAACACAAATTTTCTTATCTTAGTAAATGAAAAAAATTTAATATTTTTGTAAGACCTTAAAAAAAAATTAAAAATAAAGAAGTTTTTGTTTTGCCATGTAAATTTTCAGTGTTTTTACAGTGAAATTGTGTTTTGGAATAAGCACTGTCAACATTCATGAACAAGTGATATTAATATGGCAAAATGAACTTTAAAATTCAAGAATTCTCCTGGGATTGTTACTAAAACAGTCCTTCCTGTCAGCACAGAGGGATAATGGTATTGTAATTGGTTTCCTTTAATACACACATTTGAAGTTAGCAGTCCATTTTGCATTATCTCATCTTCTCCTATTACGACCAGATGTGCAGCTTTCCTAGAACAGTGCTCAGGGGATTCTCTGCTAAAGCCTTGAACTTGGTTCCCAGCAGGTGCTGCTCTCAGCACCTTGTTCTAAGGAGGAGTAATTGTATAATAAAAAAAAGAGGCATTTTGGAGTACCAACACCATCTCAGTTAAGCATCCAGTGGGAAGGTCTGTGGCGGCAGGAGGAGAACCCTAAAGAACTGCTGCCATCACTCCTTGTAATCAGCAAACTTCCAACACTTTTGCAGGTCTCTGATTCTAGAGATGACATGTAACAACCAGATGCCCCTCTTGATGTCCTATGGACCTGTTTTTAGGTGAACTTATCTTCTGTTCAGAAGAGAACTTATCTTCCATTCAGAAGAGAATTTATCTTCTGTTCAGAGTTTTCGCTGTATATTAGACACAAATGCTTCTACAGCTTATGCTGTTTAAAAACTGAAGCATAAACCAAAGATCCTAACCCAAAACTAAATAAATCTGGAAAACTGAGACATGTGTTTAGATTTCCTCTCAAAAATACATTTAATATATGAGTAGTATTTATATAGACTGGGGAAATGCCATGTGCCTACTGAAATTTTACAAAATTATAAAAAATATTTGAAAATATTTCAGTGTATCTGAAGACTTTTCTTAATTTTAGCATTCTTATTTTTCAGGATGTAATGTAGATTGCCAGTGGAGTTTTCTTGTGTGTGTGTGGTTTGGGTTTTTTTTGTTTTGGTTTTTTTTGGGTTTCCTTTCCTTTCCTTTCCTTTCCTTTCCTTTCCTTTCCTTTCCTTTCCGTTCCTTTTTTCCTAGTGTACAGATTTGAGGTCCGTTGTGGCTGCAAAATTAGTCTACTTGCTGTTATCCTGTAATACTCTATTCCCACCTACAACTGCAGTAACACGGCTTGAAGGGAATTTAATTAGGAAAATGAGGCAGATGAGATAGGCAATGTAATGTATATCTGCAATATGAAGAAGAGTAAATACACTTTTCATCTGAATAGCCAGAATAGAAGCTGTGTTAAACTGGGCTGAAATTTAATCAGGAGTGGATTTCTTTCATTTTCTAACATTACTGTGTAATTGTCCTCCTTATTACTGGGCATTAGAAAGACTACCATCATTCAAGAGGAAACATCTTTAACCAATTATGTATAGTTTCTAGTTTATTTGGCACTGACCTCCTCTTTATATGAAAAATGGAAATCCCTGGAGGAACAGACTTAGCATGGTCATTCCAGTCTGAGGGTTGGGAAGCCTTGTGCACACACTGTTTGGATCCCATGACCTGTGTGCGCACACCTGTGCTCTGTTGATTCCTGCTGGTTTACAGACCATCCAAGCAATAAGTTGGTAGAGTTCAGATGACTAAAAACTCGCTCTGCCAGTAGCAGTTTCCTGCCTGGCTGCAGTCTGGAATATTCCAGCCTTGCTGTAGTGTGTTGCTGCACCGTGGTGGATATTTTACTTGTACCCATTACTTATTTCCCTAATGCATTTTTTAGCATTTGTGTTGGTCTGAGCACAGATGATTGTACTTTGCAGAAAAACACAGAGGATCACTAGGGCAGAAGGCAGCTGAAGTAATACATAATAGATCATGAATAATTGTTTAAGAAAAAGTGTCCCATAATCCCTTTGTAGAATTGGAGAGAGTAGCACTGGGAAGTCTGCAATATTACACAGCACAACCAGTACAACTGACACATTAGTTTGAAACACGTTTATTTAGTCTGAATCAAGAGTTAGAAATACATTATTCCGATACATTTTTGCATAGTAAACAATTAGAAAGGGTTTTAATACATGCTTTAATTCTATGTATGAGATTTTATAATCTTCTAATAACTCTGGATCAACTCACTGGGGTTATAACGTGATTCTTCAAACTATTGCATGGAGATGTATGAGATTAGTGCTTTTACTTTACTGATTTTTCTAGGCCTTTTTTAACAAGACAGAGTGAAGTAAGTAAAGATTCATGTGGCAGGTGTATGACGAATATACAGCATAGGCAACCTAATGTCACCAATCTTATTGTGCTACTCTTTGCTCTTTTTTGCTTGTTACAGCAATCAGCCAGAAGACTTCTCCAGTTGATTATCGGATCTCTGGTTCTCTCCCTCTTAAGTCAAATTTCAAATAATCAGATTTCACATTTAGCATCTGTAATTTTGAAGCCTTATTTCTGTGCTTAAGTCTGTCCCATGCCTCTGGACAGTACCTTTATTTATCAGTGTTCTGGAAGACAGAAGAAGAAATTATTGGTAGTACTTTGATTTCTGTCTATAGCATTGTCAGGTGCAAGGGCAGGTGGTACATTTGATTTTCCAGCTTCCGGAGACGCCAGCTTTCAGTTTCATCGCTGGAGGGTAGTCCTGGCTATGGAATGTGTTCCTCTCCCTTATCAGAAACATTTCATTCATTGCAAAGAGAACCATATCTCTTTACTGAATTGTGTAAAATCATTCTTGCATGTTTTAATCAGAATGACACCCTCTCCACCCCCCNTGCTGAAGGGGAAGTGAGGAAGATTGATTGAAGTTCCTAATAGTTACTTTTTTCAAGCATTGGCACAAGGTAGAAGGTGTTTTCTCTGCTCAGCAATTCTTCTAATAGCTAAAGAGACTTGATTTTTGTGTGTTGTCAAGTTTTAAGTTTAGTGTATGCTAAGGGACATATTTCAGACACTTAATCTTCTGTTGACTTTATGTGGAAAAAAATGTAGAACCTTTTCAAATCTTTGGAATAGGCATAGTTAAAATCTCCACTCTTTCATGGAATGCTCAAGCATTTTCTTTCATCTGTGATTTTCAAAAATAAAACAAGACATGATGACTGCTTAGAAAATGTTTATTACATGGAAATGTAGTAATCTGATTTGTTACTGTATCTTATACTAAGATTTATACATGTTTTCCTGGTGTAAACACTGACTAGATGCATCTGTTGCCCTTAATTTAATTACGGTTCTTCAGTGGAATCAGATTGCTACAAAGCCAGAAGTTCCTTTAGAAGAACAAGTATTTCTTAAAGACATTTTGAAAGTGTGTGCACTTAGAGGGGGTTGTTAAGTATACTTTTTTTAATAGGAGCAGGTACAAGTGGGATGTTAAATTAGAGTAAATCTGTTAGATTAAGACCCAAGTTTAGGTCTTACTGAACACAGTAAGCTTGCAAGAAAAGAACTGTTACAAAAGATCCTCCATGACTGTAGCAGTAGATTTCCCCATCTCGGGCAACATATAAAACTGAATTTCCTCATTAGTCACTTGGTTCAAGCTGGGTAATGTGAGTATAATGCTTCCAATGTGTCTGAAGTATTGTCACATGAAATTTGTCATTTCTTCTTATTTTGCCCTGCAGTACCTTGGATATTTCAAATTGAATTAAATACTTTAAATTCTCTAGGGCTCAAAGACCTAAAATAGACACGTTTAGAATTGTGCTGTAGCTATTTAAGAGGGATTTTCATTCTCATCATGAAGAGAGAAAATTTTAGTGAATGGAAGTGGACTTCTTTTACTTTCTCTAAGAAAAAATTTAGCATTGGTAGTCTTCACATCTCAGTTGCTCAAGCTAGAAAGTGTGGGCAGAAAATGGCTAAATAAACTTTCATCAATTTGCCGGTATTTCTTCAGTTGAAGTATTTAAAGGAGAGATTAAGAAAATGTGGTTTATTTCATAAGTCCTGTGTGCACTGATTTGCATTGTGGCAAAAGAATGTGAAATCCTGTTTGTGCTTTTTGAAGAACATGTGACGCAACAGCTTACAATGAAGGACAAATGAAAATAGGAGGGAGAAATTACATTCTCTAGAATGTTGTAGCCCTGCCAAGATGATAAGAGAAGGGTTTAAAAAAATTATATGTAAAATGTTTGCTTTGGAAAGAAACCTTTTCCACCACTCCGTCAAAGAAGTGATCATTTTAGGAAAGATATAACAACCGTTTCAGGACACCCAATGCCTTGATGAGCCCAGGAGGCACTTTGTGTTAGAAGCTGCATAGGCAATTTGATTGTTTTATTCCTGTTGTTTGGAAAGGCAGAGTCAGTCCCTTAACTATCTTAACTATTGTCTCTTTCAGACCCTGAAGATTGATGTTCATCATGCTGAGATTTGGGCAGCACCTCATCAAGCCCTCCGTGGTGTTCCTGAGGACGGAGCTGTCCTTTGCTCTGGTGAACCGCAGGCCAGTGGTGCCAGGACGTATCCTTTCCATGAGTGTCTGAGCTCTTGGGAAAAGCAGGAGACGCTTGGGGTGCTGGAAGGCCAGGTAGGAGGTGACATGGGTTTATTCTGAAACCAGGCAGTGATGCTTGATCAGAAGATGCTTGATCAGTGTTGCAGAACTGCCGAAAACAGTTGCTTAGCAACTGTGACCCTTCAAGGTGAATTTCTATTGACCTTTTCACCACAGAAGCTGTATAAACAACCAGGTGCTACTAAAAGCATTTTAAAGTCTATAGGAGATGGTACTGTTTAAATTCCATATCATGCTAAATAACACATCCTGCTTCCCTTTTAATAATGTCACTTATTTTTAGATATGGTAACTTCTTTATGGAGGATTTTCAACTTTTCCTGGCTAAATGTACACCATTTGTCAAATGCCAGTAGAATCCTGTATGAAGACTTTGAAGACTTTTTTTTTGTGGGACAGATTGCTTTGATTAATTTAGGTGGGAATGGATTAAATAAACCATCTGTATAGTGCACACATTTCATGATGAAAATATGAAGCCAGATGTTGTAAGTAAAATTCTCGAGTTAGAAACTGTATTGTAACTTGATTATACATGATGCTCAATATACCTATTTAATGTATTTTGTAGTGTAATGTGTTGTTGCAGTCAAAATTATGCTGCTCTGTAACTTGTGCTGATTTCAGTAGCTGAAAGTGTGATTTTTCAGAAATAATCAAGACTGATCACTTTTTCCATAGAGGTTCATGGTAAAATTTAAATAGGAGCTCAGTTAGACAATGACTGATTGTGGTTGGGAAAAAAAAGTAGTGGTCTGGAGTTTGCTGCAAGTTTTCTTGTTAGTTTTGTAGTTTTATGTTGTTTCTTTCATAATTTAAAATCAAGGTAACTTTAATATATGTTTTTTAAACCCACAAATGTATTTCTTCTGAAATATGGAACCTTTCCTTTCCTCCTCTACTTCTGTAGATTATAATTGTTCAATATTGAACTTTTCTCTCCACCTGTTTTGAATGGTGTTTGCGTAGATCAGAAGTCAGATCATGGCAAAGATCATAGACTTCATAGAAACTTTAACAGTGTTAATGTCTCACCAATATCTTTCAATGAATAAAATTAAAAATTTTTCTGATCTTCAAGTTTCTGAAATACTTGATGTAAATCCAAGGTGATTAACAGATTTGTCATGACAAAAACCATTTTCAAAGCTATATAAAGGCAGTGTCACATCGGTCACTGTGCGATGCAGGGCCTGTAAGTGCCTGAGAAGTTGCTGTATTCATTGTCTGGATCAGAGAGTAAATAAACTGTTACCTGTTCTGCATGTGCAGGTTTTAAAAACAATATTTGACTATTTTTTAAAATTAATCAGTTAAGTGAACAATTGCATCTGTTGTTAAAAATAGAGTATTTCAGATAGCATTTTAGTTTTAAAGTTTTGTGAGCACCTAGTAATGACAAGTTCAGGAGCCTATAAAACTTAATTATTACAAGCTTCTTTCCTTCTTAAATAATTAAAGGTTCTAAACTCTTGTTGTGTAGTTATTGCTGACTTTTGGCAGATACATTTATTTGCTCAGGGTTTAGCTTTGTTATACCATAATGAGTATTGCAGTGTATTTTATAGTGTCACATTGTTTTAATAGCTTGTGTTGTAATATATAATGTAGTCTTTCTTTCTCCATTGGATAAATGTTCAGGTAATAAAAACCCAACACTTTTCCTTTCTCATTACAATAAGAAGAAATTAGGAGAGATCTTGATGTAAAGGCTAGAATACAGTATGTAAAATAGAGCAATTTGCAGTTTTAAGCCTTTAAAGCATCTGTATAATGCAGCATTCATCCTGAGACCTGGCAGTAACAAGTGTATTTTCTTTGTTTTATTGCAATAATTTTATCTGCCTTGTCTTTGGCACATGGGTGAAATTTTTTTTCAGTAGAAAATAAAATATTCATGTATGTGAATTAGAGAGACAAAGGAAATCGGTTTGAAAGCCATCTCACTCCAGGTGGTGGCTTTAATTAACTAGTAAGGTTGAAATTCCATCTTGAAACAGAACACAGTGTTGGAATTATGAATTCGCAGTCATAGCTTTAAAGTAAAACTATACTCTGGAAAAAAGTCAGTCACAATGGCCTTGTAGAGTTCAGTGTGACTTGAGCAATGCCAAAGCAGGCTTGTTCAGTTAACAGGTTGCAAAGTTTTGTTTTGTTTATTTTGAGCTGCCAGTCCTGTGAATTTAGCTTGACATTTGAAAGGTGAGTTGTGCTAATGGTAACCAAAAATAGATAGAGTAAGAATATTGTATTTATGGTAAGAAAAGAGTTCTGCTGGTCCTGGACAGAGTTGCCTCATTTTTCCCAGCATTAGACTTCCACCCAATAGGTGCACAGAGTTCATAGACTCAGGAACCTGTTTGTATTGGGATCCCTTTGAGTGATTACTGCAGATGCTTGGATAGGAAGGTGCTGGGCTCTTATTATTGAGTAAGGGATATCTGACATTAAACTGGAATCTTTAGTGTGCGAGCTACAATGTGTAAATGTGTGTGACAGTAGGCAACATTGGCCTCTTCTGGCACAATGAAACAGAGAGCTGCAGGTGGTCAGGGTGCAGTAGTGCCTGTTCCCCCCAGGAGATGTTGTCACCTAGCAGGCAAATGCTTGAGACTCAGAGGTATCTGACCACAGGCTATCTGAAGACATTGTCACTTTCCACCTGTAATAATAAGGGGTCTGTACCTGCTCTGCTCTTGCCTTCTACTTGTCTGATATCAGAACAGGAAGGCACATGGTATTGGGGATGGTCTTGATTAATGAGATACTGTTTTTTGGGGTGTACTTTTATGATGACTTTCTGTTTTGTACAGAAATTGTATGATTTTGTTCTGATAATGCCTGTGCATTGTTGCAGAGCCAAGAGTCTGGGTGGGAGCATGAATACTGTATTCAGCGCACATCTGGGCTGTAAGCGTGGGAGTGGGGAGGAGGTGAGCTGGGTATTCTGGAAGCTTGCTGGGATACTCTTATACAGGTATCCCATTCCCTTTTTTGCAGTAGTCCTTGTTTCCTCTCAGTTCTGTCAGCTTGCTGCTCTGCAGAGAGTGATTGTGAAAAGCAGTCACTTGTTGCTCCCTTGAACAGCTCCATGGTTGTCTTGGAGGAGGCAGCTATTCAATAGCTGGAGCAGTGCAAGGATGTGTCTATAGTCAGCAAATGCGTTGTTTCTGTCACACAAAAGGCACAAGATGAACTGAATCAGCTCATGCAAACAGCATGAACTCAGCTTCTCGTTGGCTTCTTACTTGAATTACTTCATTCAGAGCCTTGCTGCTTCCGTAGTTCCATAGGGCAGAACTGGGGTGCTGTTTGAAAAAAATTCCATCTGCTCTTTCACATGGACCTTTTGTGCTTTAATATGTTAACAAATACCTTGTGAATGACCTACCATTTTATTGATGTTTTCTTAGCCCTGCACCAGAGCTTTATATGGTTTCTCTCACATCTTCAATAAATATGAACTGGATTTTATCACTGCCTTTCTCATGGTGTTGTGTAGGGTACTTGTTTTCATCTTGTGTTAAATATGAAGCAGGAATTTCAACAATATCAGAATCCATTTGGGGACTAGGACTTTTTATTATAAATAAAATTATTCATTAGTTATGTCCAATTTTTTTTTTCAGTAGACAAGGTATTGGTCTTTAGATTTGTGTTCAGGATGCCATAAGAAGAACTAGCACAAAAGGAACACAGCAACATTCGTAAATTGATTGAATGCAATGTGTAATGACAGAGATAAACATCAGATCTATGGCAATACTATATTATACAAAGCATTTTTCAGCCATTTATTGAATTGGTTATTAAAAGGAACAGTCTTTACAGCTGGGAACAGCAAGCTGAGGGTTATTGGCACCAAGTAATTTTATAGAAATTTGAGGTGGGCACTTTGGCTCACTTACTAAGGGCACATGTATGTGTGTAATAAATTAGAATAAACACTTTACAACAACTTTTCTTATGGGATTGATTATGAAAAGGTTTTTCCATTAAAAAAGCCCAACAAAACAGAAACAACAAAAAAAAGACTGTTTAACTGTTATGTACTGAATTTTGCTGGACTATTTTGTATTGCTCTTTTCATAGAGCAAGTTTTCCTGCCAGAAAGTATTCTGATTGTGGGGAATAGACCACGTATAAAACCCCAAAGCATATGATATTTTCTGGCAACTTCATCACTACGTGGATTTAATGGTCATTATTTGTTGCCAAGGCCATGTGCTGTTCTGCGAGTTACTGCAGCTTGTTCCTTTTATTAACGAGCAGAGAAAACATTACTTGAACCAGATGCTCCCTTCCAGGGCTTGCTAACACCCCGAGCTGCAGTGTAATTGTTCTGGGTCTGCTGCAGGGGTGGGACGGGATCCAGGGTCAGGCAATGTGAGAACAGCATCTGCTCTGCTGCACAGTTTGTCTTGCTGGGAGCTCCCTGTCATCTGCTGTCAGAATTGCTGTATTGCTTAAGACTGAAGTATTCTATAGTGCCACAAATATTTTCCTAATGCTTTCCTTAAATGTTTTTCAGTTAAAAAGAAACGATCCTTTTGATTAGTATTGCTACTTAATATATTTTCAAAGTAATTTTTCATTTAGTTACAGACCTGACAGAGTTTCCATTGAAGATAGCACACTGGAAAGAACAGTAGTATTCTCTCACAAGTTTGGTTGAAACCCATGGTATTTATCTTGTACATGAAATTTTAATTCTTCATAAAGTTACAGAGCTGCTATTATGATTTTATTTGTACATTACACGTTTATCATATCTGTATTTATGCTCCATAATTATGGATGTTATGGGTTTCAGCCTAAATAAGTGTTAATATTTGCCATAAAACTAAGATTAAGAAAATAAAATTCAGTTATATTGCAGAATATATAATTTTATATCTACATATTGTAGTAATGTACACTGCATGTTTGCAACAACTTTTAGACGTATCTAATCTTGTGGGAAAGTAGAAATATTTTCTTTAGTGCTCATTACAGAAGCTTCCTATGCATAACTGTTATTATTAGTTTGTTTAGCACAATGTTAAGGGGCAGTCATGCTCCTTTTAGCTCTTTAGCAAAGAGCTAAAAATAAAGAGGTTTAGTAAAGACTTTGTAATTTAAATATGAGGCTGGAGATGCAAGGGAATCACAATGGAGGCACAAAATGTTGTTTGGTACAAGGCTTGGACTACTTACATGAATTTTTCAAAATGTGTGGTAACTCTAGAAGAAGAGGGTATTAGAAGAGGATGCAGTTCATTTGCTGGTACAGAAAAGACTTCCTGAATGGGAAGAACAGACATAAATGATGCATCTTATTTGAAAATGGAAGGGGGGGGGGGGAAGTATAGAATATATCTCTTCATCAGGAATGCGGAGGAGATTCAGACTTACTGTATGTATTGTAAGTACCTGAAGCTGTTGAGTATCAGTGAAAACTCCGGAATTTTTTTACCTCAGATCCCAAACAAAGCTATTCCATGGCTCTTCCTTGCTGATCCCTCAAGTAGGACTTATTAATGCCTTTTAATGTTTAGTTGCACAAATGAGAGTAAGAAAAACGGTTCCTATGCTTAATAACTTTTAGCAAAATTAAGCTATGCTGTGCAGAGGGCAAGGAGTGGGACTGTGCCCTTGGCAGCACCAAGCCAACAAAGCAGCTTTGTTGAATTCTCAAGTTCCCTTCTGGGAAAAGGGCTCTCCTCAAACAGCCCAAAGAATGACTGATCCTCTGTGTGTATGCAAGCCACTTGAACTTCCTGGTGATAGAGAGGACAGTTAATTATCTCAGGCCTGGAGTCATTTTGTTTGCAGT
The DNA here is from genome assembly GCA_013398015.1 of Oreocharis arfaki. Lineage (NCBI taxonomy): Eukaryota > Metazoa > Chordata > Aves > Passeriformes > Paramythiidae > Oreocharis > Oreocharis arfaki. The sequence goes on from VZRR01007042.1 coordinate 18,657, forward strand.
CTACAAACAAAGGGATGGTGTTTGACTCGCATTAAGAAATGCTGCTTCTGAAGATAACAGATTCAGGGCTCTGTGCACACAAGCTTGTCTGTATGACTTATTTGTGAGGATGGAGTTCAACTATCTCATTTGGGCTGAATAAATGCTTTCTCTCCCTTCAAATCTTATCTTACTTGGAAGGTGCTCACTGTTGAAAGAGGATGTCCTTCACCATAAGGGTATACAATTCTGTTTGCATTATTATAGTTGCATTAATATACTGGTATTGATGAAAATCCCATTCTAAATCCTCTGTGCCAGTATTGTAAATAGAAAGAAAGAAAAATGAAAGTAATGAAATCAGAAGTATTTCTTGCCAATTTGCAAATGGAGTAAATTACCAATTAAATTATTTATTTACATGTATTCAGCAGGTTACTGGTAAGAATTTCTCAGATTGTAGTACAACCTACATTGGAAGAGGTGTTAAAAAAGCTGTGTAAGGCCACATAAGGGAGAGGCAGTAGCTCCTAGGCTGGAGCCTCATCAGTGCTGTGGAGGGCCGAACAGTCTCTTATCAGTCATGCGTTGAACCAACCGTCAACCCTGACTGTGTGGAGAGAAATGAGATCTCTGAAAAATGGGCTTGTAAGCAGTGTCACAATAGGTTGGATCTATGCAATTCAGTTTCTTGACTACATCGCTAACAAATACTAAAATTCAGCTAAAAAATTCCAATTACGTTTTTATCTACTCACTTTTGTTCACCTGTTTGTCATCATCATTGATTGGAATGGCTTATAAATGGTTTAAGCCACGTTATGCATGAGTCTCTCTACTGCTTTGTGTGTTTCAGGAGCGCTCACTGTCCCATTCTGAAGGTGTTACTAATGTGTGTCTTCTGAAAGTGGAACTGCTTGTCCTTAGGAGCTCCAGGGACATGCAGAAGGGCTCCCATTTTGTCATGTTTACCCTCATTATCAATTTTCAAAGCATGTTACAACTGTAGTTTCAAAGTAACTGAAGTTAACCTCTACTTTGAGGTTTCTCTTATTTGGATGACAGAAATACATGGTAAAAATAATTTATTTTAGCATTGCAAGAAACCTGGCCAAATGTTTAGTGAGAAAAGCCTCAGTCTAAAGAGTTGGAAGAAGTCGAGCATAAAAAGCAGAAGAGCAAAGCAATGTAGAAGGATATGAAATTAAGTGGTAGCAAACTTTTATATGAAAAGTGGCAGGGAAACTGAGGCAGAACTCAGAAAATGTTAAATGACCATTTCCTTTGAAGTTTAAAACAATAATGGGCATTCTTGTTTGAAAAACTGTGAAGTCTTGTTCATCGTATCACTCACTACAACTACCTGAAAGGAGGTTGTAGAGAGGTGGATATCGGTGTCTTCTCCCAAGGAACAAACAATAGGACAGAGGAAGTGGCCTGAAGTTTTTCTGAGGAGGAGTTAGATTGGACATTAGGAAAAATGTGTTTGTCAAAAGGGTTGCCCAGCCCTGGCACAGCTGCCCAGTGAAATGGGGGAGTCTCCATCCCTGGAGGGATTTTAATGATGTGTAGATGTGGCACTTGGGTACATGGGTTAGTGGTGGCCTTGGTAGTGTTGAGTTAAGGGTTGGACTCAATGAGATTAAAGGCCTTTCCCAACCTAAGCAGTTCTATGATTTTATAAATAATGAATACTCTTAGTCCAGCAGTTACTTTCTGGTCTAGTAGAGAATTTGTAATTGGTGTGGTTATCAAACAAACCTGTAATTTTATCCTTTTTATCACATCAGTAAAGCCCAAACAAATAAATGGATGGTAGACAACAAATACGAAGGAGGTGTTTGCTGGTGTTGCACTTTTGACACTAGAGAAAATTTGTGTACCTGCACCGGTAGCAGATAACCACAAGCTTTGCATTCAGGTACCAATTACCATGAACTTTAGAAAAGAAAGGAGGAAAAACCAAATTTTTTTCCTCAGTATATAACTGGATTTAAGTTCAGGGTTTTTTACTCATTTAAATAGTTTGTGGTTAATGAAGGAGATGACAGTTACAAGCCATTCCTGTCATGGTTTGTGCACCTTTTGTCCTCAGTATAGCCATTAGAAAGTGATATTCAGCACACACACAGTTAACCAAGTCTGGGCAAGGTATTGCATGACTTGCTCTTACAGCAGAATATAATTAAAAGAGATGATTGGAATACATGGTTATTCATAATAGATGTCACACAATTACCATAAGGAACGAAATACATGCAAAATCTCAATTTGTAATGAGAATAGATTTGCTGGAAAGTCAATTGGAAATTTCATTTATTGCTTATTGTTTCCAGCATATTGGGGTATTTTGTACTATTCAGTGTAATACAACTATGTGTTTTCTTCAGGAAGATATTTTTGAGAGGCATCTGACATGAACTTCCTATTGCAACCCCTAAGAGGAGATCCAGTGATCCAATGTTAATCTCTCATCTCTTCTCCTTTCTGTGAAGAGCTTAATATATAGTATTTTCCTGTTGAAACATACAGTAATGTTCCTTGGTGTACCGTAATTATGATCTAAAGGAGATACTTCATAATTTCAGAAGTAACCATTTCATACTCCTTATATTTAGAGGACTTCTATTGTGGTTTAACCTTGGTCAGCAACTAATCACCACACAGCCACTTGCTTGTTCCCCTGCAGCAGGAAGAGAGAGATAATTGGAAGGATAAAAGTAAGAAAACTCAGCGTTTGGTATGAAGACAGTTTAATAGGTAAAGCAAAAGCTGCTCACATGAGCAAAACAAAACAAAGACTTCATTCACTGCTTCCCATGGGCGGGCAGGTGTTCAGCCATCTCCAGGAGAGCAGGGTCCCATCACATGTAACAGTTGGAATGCCCCTTCCCTTCCTTCTTCCTCCCGTGTCTTCTGTTTCCCTCTCCTTCCCTTAGCTCTATATGCTGGTAGTGATACCACATGATCCGGGATATCCTTTGGGTCCGTTGGGATCAGCTTTTCCAGCTGTGTCCCCTCCCAGCTCCTTGTGCCACCGCCATAAGGTGGGGTGAGGAGCAGCAAAGCAACAGTGAAGACATCCCTGAGTTATTGATGCTGTTTCCAGCACAAATCCCAAACTGCCCGATAGCAGCTCCCGTGAAGGTTAACTCCACCCCAGCCCAAATCAGTACAACTGTCAGCAATGAAGAGGGAAGTAAGGGGCATGCCATGCACATGAGAAATAAGCAGGAATGCTCCCTAAACATACAGGAATGAAGGAACAGGCCACTGTGATGTGCCAACCTAGCGCCTTCTCCGGAACATAAAGAGTGATCTAAAATGCCATAGTCTCATCTCTTCAGACTGCCTGGTGTAGATGTCAGTCCTTTGAGGGTGAAGCCAATTTACTGTACTCCCTCAGTGAGTGCAGGTGCAGAGTTCTGGAGAGACTTGAGTCACTGATACAGATTTCTTCAGATACAACTTAAGGAAAAAGGAAAATCTTGAACACAATTGCTTTGCTCTGATGTGGTATTAGACTTCTATATACCTGTTTAAAATAGCTTGAGTTTTGAGAAGCAAGGCCTCAACTCTGTTAGGCTTCACCTCTTCTGGCATCTATTGTTTTTAGGTAGGGCAAAGTCCTTCCTTCTCTGTTTTCCTCTTCTCCACCACACAGCACAGGTAACTCATACCCAGTGATGTGCCTTCCCCCACTGGCTGCTCCGGAGGGGAGAACATGCAGGATCTTCCACATTCTGTGTGTCCAAAGCTGCTCACCTGTGCTCTTTCTTTTGTTCAGGGAACATTTTCCTCTGTGGTTTGAAGTGGTAAGTGAGACTATCAAGCACAGTGATTCCAAAAGGCCCCATAATTGCTTTGCAGAGCGTCAGCAGAGGGTCAAGCACCTTCTCTGAGTAGGTAATTGGGTAAATTATGTTTTAGTAAGTTGTCTTGTGTAAAGTTCGATACCAACATAGCAGACAATGGAGGCTTTGTTGTAAAATGAGGCTACAGTAGAAGTGGAGTGCATAATTCATGGATACAGATGCATTTCACTTTATCACTCATACCATATCTAGGTTTCTAAGGCTGCACAAGTGTGCATAGTCTGCTATTCATTTGCTAATGTATTTTACTTGTTGCTGTTCCTTGTAACCTGCTGACTTCTACTGCTTCTAATCAAAAGATGAAAACCTCAGCATCTCTCAGTGATCTCTCTGGATCAAATGTTCATATTGAACAATAGAAGTTGAATATTCCCCTTCTGATGCTCCAGTGTAACATTGTACTGCATTCAGATGAGTGGTCTCTCTACAAAGGTTGCCTAAGAGCAGTTACTTTTAGTTAAGGATTCAATTATCTTTTCTTGTTAGTAATTGGCAATGTATTGAGATGGCTTGTTGCTGTTTGCTTCATAAAATTAGAAATTGTGTGCAATGAGTATGAGTTTAAGTAGGTGAATTTGGAAATTCTGCTTTTTATGCAGCCTGGTCTCATGAACTTTGTGTATCAGAATACAAGATTTTGCTCTGATGTGTATGTAAAAATGTAACTATGAACATAATTGAAAAATGTGTCATTGTTTCACTCAGTATTTCTTTTTCTGTCACTCCCAGGTTGAATTTTCCTTGTTTTAGGGAAGAATATATGATACAGATTATATATTTAAATTATGCCATAGAAATGAACATTGCCAGAATTCAGACATTGAAGTTGAGGCACTATTTAGCATACATTGCAGGAACAGTTTCTTAGGCTCAATTTTGTTAATGATGGATAAATGAGTTGGATAAAGCCTAACTCATTTGGGATTTAATTCACTTTACTACGTTTATATACCAAAGATAAAGGTGAGAAAAAATATAGTGAGGACATGGCTCAGTAAATAAACTGCATTCCTGGCTGAGAAGAATCCTAGAGCCCAACTGTGAAAACATTACATTTCTGGTGACTCTATTGAGTTCAAAATCATGTGTGATCTGGGGAGCAAAAGGAAGAAGGAAGAAGTAGAGAAAGGGGAAAGGGAAATAGGTTTGTATATATGGGAACAAAATTTCCAGGAATAAAAGTCTTAGATTAACCGTGATATTAATAAGAGCTATAGCTGTAAATCTGAATCTGGGGATTCCTGAACTATGAGCAGTGATTTTTAAAAAAATATTTAGAGTAAACTTTGTGACTGAAAGAAATTGCTGGAGATGAGGAGCATTTGCTGTTATCTGGTACTTTGAAATCAAGATTGAACTTCTCTTTAAGGTTAATAAGAAGCTATTATCTGTATGGAAGAATGATAATGATGGAATCTGGGTTGACATGGAGGAATTCCGAACAGTTTCTTTTTCTCTCACTCACTGACTGATGTGGACTGTTAGTGGAACAACAATGAGCTGTGACTTTTTTGCCATTCTCAAGCCTTCAAAACGGAACTTAATCTTCTTTAGAAGAAAGATTGATATAAAAAGTAAGGGAAAAAGGTGCATTAGGAAGTGAAGTCAAGGTAATTGGATAAGGTTTCCAAGAAGAGGTGTATCTTCTTTTTGAAGGGGTATCATTTAACTTTGAAAATAGTAATGGAGAATTACAAATATAGCAGCTTTATTGACCTCTTAACTTCATATTCCTGACAGGAGCTTGAAAGGAAATAAAGTTACTCTATTTCTAAATATCTATTAATAGCTAATTTAGAATTTGTTAAAATTCTGCTTAAGTCATATATTAGTGATTGTATTACTATGCGTTTGAACACTTAACTTCTGTGAATTGCATTCATTGTAGGGAAAAATTAAATTAATTTTAACTGCATCTGAAAAAAAGTCTGATGGTTTGGGATTTTAACTGCCTGATCATGAGGACGTAGCAGGGTACCTCTGCCAAGCTTTACCTACCTGTTGAGTGTTTGGTGCAAGGACTACCAGCAAGGCTGCAAACAATCTAATGCTTTCTTGTTAGAGCCAATTGCCTCCTGTCTCGATGTTCTGTGGAAACTTTTAGCACATTCACAAAATGAAATTGCATGTTCTTCCCTCTGCCAATTACTTTAGCTCCTGGTAGTGGAAATTAATGACAAAATGAAGGCAAACTTTTAAATTCAATTTGCATAGCTCTGCTGTGGTGGAGAGAAATTTTGTTTGGAGTGAAAACTCTGTAAACACTTTGAAAGAGGATAAATATATTTTTCAACTGACTCTCCTTAAAAAAATTTATTGAGAGACTCGAGACATGGCTGCTTACACTGAGAAGCAGAGGAACTAGCAGAGTATTGCGAGAAAGTTTTTCTTGGGTGTGGTTTTTTCTTCTGCTGTCATTTTGAATTAATGCAAAACATGGAAATGCCACCCTTCTGAGGTAGTGAGAAGACTTACAGGGTAAAAAAAGGAAAGCCACTTAATTAGTATCCAGCCATGTGGAAGGATGCTGATGACATCTCTGCTCAATTAATGTTTCCTTACTATGACCCTATCAATATTAATAAAATAAGTTACACTTGCTTGTCTTTCAAAAAAAATTCTGAATTTGACCTGGAGAAAGTTCATCACAAAAATATTGGAGAGTTGTACAATTCTATTTTTATCAGTGATGTTAATGGAGCACTGTTGTAACATAATATTTTGCTGAGGCTATTTTAGCTTAGAAAACAATGAAAGTTTTCCCTTTTTCACTTGTGTTCCTTAAAAAAATAAAATTAAATGCATCTAATAGCAATTATGACTTACTTATAAATACATATGGTATTGAATATATTTTTTTTAATGTGGAGAAACATCCTTCTTACATGAAAGTTTGGTGTCAAATAAGAGGACACAATGGTTTTTATAACATTTATTACGTCTTTACATACAAATCTTAAGCTTGTTTGACCCATTTTTAAAATGTAGGGACACAAAATGTCAAGTTGAGTTTATTTGTTTCTCTCCCGTGTATGTGAATGATAATCTTAATCCAAACCTCCAGTGAGAGTCCAGGTCAGGCTTTATTCATCCTTATACAAGAAAAATCCAGTCCATTTATCTGGCATTCACAGGAGCATTGCTTGTTTTATTCTAACCCTCATGTGTGATGTGGATTCTGTATTCTTGTTGAGGATTGGTTTTTAAACATTCCTTGTTGTTTTAGAAGCCCATGGATTTATCTGCTCATTTGTATCTGTTCCAGTACTTGCAGAGTAGCAGACAGTCTGCAAAACTGACTGCTAAAACCACGGGTATTCTTGTGTGCAAATCAAATGGATGATTTTATGTACCTGCTGTAGGTAAGAATTGAGAGAATTATACATGGGATGTATTTGGAAATATAATGGGGTTTGATCTCCCTAATTTAAACACCAACACACATAATAATGAGTATTTTGATATGAAACAGATACAAAGAATCTAGCACTACTAAATGAAAGGGTAAAAAAATTACTATTTTAACTAAGCTGTAGAAATGCAAGGTCCTCTTCTGTGCAATGGTTGGATGGCTGTTGTACCTATGTATTCCAAAAATCTACTGCTTTTGAGATATTCTTGTATTTATTCCACATGGGTGCATGGTGAGAGAACAGGGGAAAGGAAATGATGTGCAATCCAGCTTTGAGTCTTTTCTCAGATCCCCCTTGATCTTTAACTATCACATTGATGGTACCTGAATGAATTTAACTTTGTGCCTCAGCTAAATTGTTGTCCATAGGGGATCATTTTATTTTGCCTACAAGATAACAGAGTAAAGGAAATATTGTGATTTGATGACTGTATTTTATTGTGATTGAAAAGGCACAGAGAGATGCTCTATTTGTCTTTTTAAATAATGAAAGTTGAATCAAGATTGTCATCTGATCTGCCACGGGATTCAGCAGCAATAACTATCTTCCATCTTATTACTTCTCCTTCCCTTTTTAACTTTCTAATCTTTGCAAGAAAAATTGTCAACTATTGTAGATCTCCAGTGTTTGTTGTGCCCATTTACTGAACATAAGTAAGGATACGTTCTTATTTCTAAAGCCTTCCCCAAGTTGGTGAGTTTGTAAGGAGATGACAGTGTTCTCACCTGTCAGACACCTCCTGTGTTCCTTGTCCCTGCAGGTTTGAAGAGAAAAAAAAGTAATTTACCAAATCCATGCTCTTTATCCCTGCAGGTTTGAAGAGAGAAAAATAATGATTTCTCTAATCTAATTCTTGTTTTAATTCATATTTTGTTTTAAAATGGTGTTAAAGGTTTTTTCTCCCATATTCGGTGGCTTAGGTTTTCCAAAGCCACTGCTGAGATCATGTTGAGGGTCTCTTGTGATAATTGTTTCCACTTGTGAGCTGGGGCAATTTCATCAATTCTAAAAAGATTAATATTTGTCCTTCTTAGCAAGATGTGCATACTTGTTATTCTTAACACTGTACTAGTTGGTCAGTAGTGACAGACTGTTGCTCATTTCTACCTACAAGGGGTAGAAGATAGCTTCAAGAGTAAGATACTCTGAAACAGAAGGAATTTGAGAATATTTCCCAGTTGGAATTCACATATTTGGGAACATGTGACCATTAAAACCATGTATTTATGAATTTTAGCTTTATTTAAAAACTGAAAATGCCACTACAAGTGCTGAACAGAAAAGGAAGAGAAACAGTGTGGAGGCATAAAATACGTTCTGTTTTTCTCGTGAGAGACAGTGGACCTTTGACTGTCCCACTGTTGCACGGCTCAGGAGGTTCCCTGTGAGTTCCTCCCCATTGTCCTTGTTCCTTGTGTTGGAGTGCAGTGAAAGCCAGCAGACTCATCTAAAACTAATGTTATTGCAAATCTTGAATCCAATTTTTGTTGGTTGTCAGTTGAGCTGCTACACTCTGCAAAGCCTCTGCTGTCAGAGACACGGACTTCTCAAAATCTGTTTAAGAAGGTCCTTTGTGACATCCTAATTATGTTTCATGACAGTCTTGCTTTGTTCAGTATAATAATGAAACTGAAAACTTCCAAAATTAGTTTTGATATAAATACATACTGTATGCAACACAGTGATAAGCCTCGTAAAGGTGCCATTCCCATTGAGTAATTAAATATCATTACCTGTAGTGACTGCTGGATTGTCTGTCATTTGTTAAGGAAGGGGAAGCCTAAGTGTGCTGCATATACTGAAAGCAATTCAATTTGCCCAATTAGCAGCAAGGTTTAAGATTGATTTCAGTTGCATGATTTATCTTATGATATTAGTTGTTTTGTGCCTTTTGATGTAAAAATATTAGCCCTAAAATGTTTTTTGTTTTATCTTGTTGAGGCTTAATTTAACTCTAAAACTTTCTATGCAGATTCAGTTCAAAATTAAGTTTAAAATATCCATCCCATATGGAGGAAAAAAAAGCAGTCATCATCTTTCTGTCCTCTTCCTTGGAGTGCTGGGCACCTTAACACCGAGGATGTGACACAGTCTGCTCTTTTCTTTAGGGCTTTAAATCTGCTCTGTTGGATACTGATGCCCAGGGCCTGGCCTTCATCACTGTGCAGTATTTGGTAATAAGGATGTGATGGTGCAGTTGGCACTGACAAAAGGAAGTTAAGAAGTAATTAATTAGGTTTGACTCTGCAGATGACAGTGTAGCTCAGATCACTTCAGACTATAAAAATACCACAATTGTTAGACATTTGGAAGTAGTTTCCAAACAGTGGAAAAATGTCTTTTACTGGAAAATAATTTTACTGAAGCTGGAGAAATAGCGAGGAATAACTCAGAAACTGGTAGACTCTTTATTCCAAGTTCCCTCCAATACCTTTTGGCAGCTACCAGAGATTTAGAACAGTGAAGAACAGGTAATATGAAGGAAAACAATATTTTTTCCCAGTTCTTCAGAAAGCAGAGAAAGATAATTAAACTTAAATAAACTCTTTAGATCAGCTAGTTGTATATGATGGCAGTTATTTACTCAATTAAAATGTCTCAATTTATTCTGCAACGCTGTATTGTTTTGGTTGTTTCAGCTATTTTTCTGTAAATTAGGGATGCCAACAGACATACAGTGCTCTGTGAATGAGGCTGGGCTAACAGGGAGAAGGAAATCCTCCTAAAATAATTTACTCAGGTCATGTTCAACAGGATTCTTGAAATTTTGCTGAACTTCTCCATTTTCATACATAACTGAGTTGATTTTGATTACTTAAAAGCACATTGCCCATCAGCGGTTCAAGCTAGATGAAGAACTGAAGAACATAACTGCTGTAATCTAATGAATTTTCTTCTTTTCCCATACATAAAATACTGTAATAAATTAAAGACAATCTGATAAAGAGGCTGGTTTGGTCTTTTAATATTTGACTCAGAGACTCATTTAGGAAGCAGCCAACTTGTAGCTAAGAGGAAAGTTAGATTTTAATAAGCCTTTTGTAATCTGGTAAACTACACTAATCAAAAAAAGGTCTTGTCTCTACTTGTACTTTTTGTAGGTTTTAAACATATTTTTCCTTGTATTAATTTTTCAGTTTCTTTGCCTATTGTGTATCTGTCTCATTTAGAAGATTGTGGTGGGAAGGGGGTTCTTAGTAAAGTCACAAGGACTATGACTTCTTTAAGAGTCCACTTAAATCAATACATAGCTACTGATAGCTGCTTAATGACTGACTTTATGACTGACCTCTTATGTTCTTGACAATTGTTTTGATGGGAGAAAAAAAATGTTGTATTCATGCAAAACAAGCATTTTAGATTACTTCCTGTAGTAGTTTGGTAGTAACTATTTACACTCATAACCTGGGCTGAGTGTAGTGTTTTTGAATGTTAGGTATCAATAAAATATAACTCTTTTAATGCCACCGTTGAATATGCTTCTTTCACTTTTCTTTTGTTGGTTTTGATCCACTGCAGCAGATTTTGAGTTGTGTTGAGATAAACTTTAAATCATTGCTTTCAAGAAGAGGAAAATATTACTGACAACAAATTTTCTCTTCTTTTTTCTTGTCTGTTTCCTTGCATAAATGTTACATTCTCATTTTGGATCCAGATAGCTTTAGTCAGCAATCAGTTTCCTGTGGCAGTTATGTCTCAGTGTTTGAGCCCTTGTTAGGATCACTAAGTAACCCATATTAGCAGCAGATAATATGATAAACTTACTTGGGGTGTGAAAAATGTGATGCTTTTAGGTGTATCAAGTGAACTCATCTTTGCATCAGGATTTTCTAGAGCTGAAGAACTACTGTTTGAAGTTTCAATATATTTCTTTGTCACGAGTGAATATTCAAAATCATGATCCTTTTTTCAAATGGAGATGCATCACACAGACTCTAAAATCTAAATGATATGTGCTAGTTTCATTTGAAAGTATAATTAAGGTGTATAATGACATTTAACTGTTTAATGAACTCTGCGTAATATAATGGAATACAAATATTTGACCTTCCTGACAGTGACTGATGGATTGAAGTTGCACAGCATGATATCATTAGAATGTCAAATAACAGCATTATTCATGATTATCAGGAATTATTCAGGTGAAATGGCAAATGTAATGGAAAGCTATTATTTTTGTGGGGGCCGCAGACTGACTTTCTTTGTCGGTATCAGTCTTTTGATGATACAAGGGGAAGATACTCAGGTTTATTGAGCTACAGAGGATTAATGTTACAGGTTAAACAAATGTCAGTAATATCAGAAAAGTACTTTCAGCAGGTCGTGTCATGTCATGTATTAAGTGTCTAAGAGTAGCTACTAGAGGTAATGTTTTAACTTCTGCTTTTACTTCTGCTAAAAATTAAAGCCATCTTTAGATTACAGGGGTTTGCAGCATAAAAATATATCAATAACCACTATTTTCTGGCTGACATTTTTGATCAGCAGAAAGGAAAAATACCATACAGAGTCTTTACAGTAGAACTGCAATTTCACCCTCTATTCTCAGAGGCCTAAATTCAGAGCCCAGCCCTTTGTTCTGAGAGAATTTAAACTGAAATCATAACAAGGTGTTTTTCCGTCACTTAAACGCTCAAGAAGTTGATGGCCTGGGTCGGGAAGTACCACATACTTTGGAACAGGCCATTCAGATGCCTAAAGCTGAGCACACACCTCTGTGGTTTGTTGAGTTATGGCCTATAGAAATAATGCTGAGTAACCTCTTTTGATTTTGGATAACTAAGATCACTAACATTCACCTGAGGCGTGAATGAGTTCCGAAAGTGCGTTTTGCCTGTTGGGACAAAAACTGTAACAATGTTTTATGATTTTTATGTGCTTTCTGCTGAATGTGAGTCATGCCGAAGGTTATGTTTTGGCCCTGACCTGCAGATACCAACCACGCTGTTCTCTCCAGTGGGAAGTGTCAGTGCTTAAGAAGGAGCTGAAGGAGCAGCTGCTGTTCACAGTGAAAACAGGATGAAGTTGCAAATTCTTTAACTGACTGCACAGAACAGGCAATTCCAGCATTCCTGGAATTTCCGTAGCATTGGGGTGGTGATGGTGGTGGTGCCTATAATGAGTATTTTGTTGGCTTTTATTGCTAAGAGGTGGTCTAGAGACAGGTCAGTGGCTGCAGCATGGTATGGGCAAGGGCAGAGCAAACACTGAGTGATCAGGAAAGATGTGGAGTGGTGGTTGCATGATGTGCTGTAGAAACACACATATTTAATGTCATTTTAGTGTTTAAAGATTGTGCCTACCTTTGTGTTATGTGATAGGTGTTGGTAGCTTTAGTCAGGGATAGGTGTCCGTACTCACTTCCTAGCACAAGCACTTCTGTACTTTAAAGCTTTAAAAAGATGTGATTTACCATTGTAGATGGCTAAGACTAACCACCCTCCTAATTTCTATAGCTGCCTAGGTAAACACATGCTGTCTGAAGATATTAAAACTACTGCTTTGGTGAGGTACTCCTACAGATTTACCACATACAATGGAATTTAGCATGGAATTTAGTACAATTAGCTTTTATTTTGCTTCCCTATTGAATTTTGCAATTTCTGTTAAGCTTTATACAGCCTCAGAGGAGGCATCTCTTTTTTTTCCCTCTCTTTTTTCCCCCCTGTATATACACTGACAGTAATTTGAAGTGCTTCTTGATTTGTATATTAAACATAAATTGCAATCCTAATGCTCTAATTTACTTTTTGTCCATGATGTGCAAGTCTTAAAACCCAGCTGAAGTTGGCAGATTGGGAATTTATGTGGAAGGATATTTTCTCTTAAGTGCCTGTACAATGTAAATGTGCTTGAATGGGCTGACAGAAGGCCAGTTAATTTCCAGTACCTGTTTTCAGGGTGTTAAAATCTTCTGAATATTCTTTTGCTCCTTGCTGCTCTGGGCTTCTCCCTCAGTCAACAGGTTTTCAATTTCACCCAAACTCCCACTTCACAAGTTGTCAAATGACTGCTCAAGCAGGAAATGGGAACCTTGAACGTGGCATGTATGATTTGAGATGCGTGTTATTACCAGGGAGCTGAAAAGTAGCCTATCCTTTGATATGCAAAAGATGGTGAGATATAATCCTGTACTGATTAGGAAAGTCTGTTAATGAGAGAGAAGTTATTGTTGCCATATTTTTTTTTTCTTTTTAAAGCACTAGAATACAATTACAAAACTTTGATGGGATTTGCCAGCTGTTCATCCCCCCAGCAGCTGGGTGGGCAGTGCCTTACATGCCAGGGGGCTGCAGCTGCAGCAGTGGTACGGCTTGGTGGCAGAATGGGGACAATGTTTATCAGATGCTTCCAAGTTGAACGTTGTGCATATACAGATTGTGTTGCTCCTCTGAATACAGAGGATCCTGGCTTGCAAAGCAGTTCCAGAAGAAAAATCCCTGTGCCAGCAATCTGTAGGCCAGAGCCAAGGGCACTGACTGAGTCATGTATACAACATAAACAAATTCCTATGTGATTTTCAACATCATATTCTGTTATTTTATTCCGCTTAGCTTATAGAACAGAATAAAACAAACAGAAGACGAGTCAAGGTGGTGCTGATTTGACCTTTGTGTACTGGTGTGAATAGTCCTTATTAATTTAAGGTCTTTCTACTTATTCAAATGAGGTCACTTGATAAAACTAGCTTTGAGTAGAACTTTCTAGGAGCAGATGCTGTATTAGTATAGCAAAAATATCATTTTAAAGCTTTATGAAATCATAATGAAAATAAAAGACATTATTATATATTACTGTCTTTGGTTACACATTTATAATTTATTCTAAATAAGAGGAATTATGTGTGTGGGGGAGACAATACATTGTTTTCTCATAGATTCAACTGTCTTTCCTAACTGAGGTTGCCAGTTTGGACTAAATTTGTAAGGAAAGAAGCATAAAGGATTTTGGATATGAACATTTATCATGTGTGTATCATGATAACATTTACATTTTCTGCTTTACCTTTAGGCTGGAAAAGTTAATTCCCTTCCAGATTTGGCAGAGGGGCAGATTGTATGTCAAAAGTAAGTAGGCAACAGAGTGGAGGAGAGATACTGATGGTGACCCAAAATGAAGATTTTATAGGGTTTTGCCTTTTATTAGACAGTAGAGACATTACACTAAACTGATTCCCTGAGGCATAGATCCATACAAAACCAGTTTGAGTTTGTCTGGGTTCTTAAATTATTTTCACTGTTTTTGTATCTTTAAATAAACCCTTTGTTTATTGTATCATTAGTAAAATAGAAATGAAGAATGTCTTCCCATTTAAGAAACATATTTCTCTTTCGAAATATTTTACTAAGCATATAATACTGTAATCACACTATAGCTTAAAATACCTCTGAGAATGTAATTCATATATTCAGATACTCCTGGTATTGTTGATCAGGCATGTGTTTTATTTTCAAGAAGCTGCAGCACTAGTACAATATAATTTAGCTGATTCCCTTCTCAGGTTAGTTTTTTGCTTCGGTCCAATGCTTGTGCATATGTTATCTTGCTTGATGACATGGGGAAAATTTAAATGGATTAAAATGCATTTTAACGAATTATAGTCACCTGTATTCGTAAGATCCATTGAAGTAGAAATAGCTTTGTGAACCATTACAATTATAAGAGAACATCTAAATTCTGTGAGGGATATATTTATCTCAAACTGAATGATAAGAGAAACTGACTTATGATATAGAAAATAAACATGAGATTTAGTTAGTCTTTTGTCCTTTCCAGCGAAGGTGACTTGGGTTTTCCGTAGGACGATACATCTGCTACAGACTTGAAAGAGGACTAGTTGCGCGGTGTGCTTTATTTGTGCAGTCTCTCAACTGCTTTTCCTTTGGCTTTGGAAATACAGGCCAAACAAACAGCAAACAAAAAGAAAAGCCCTAGTTTAATGATTACTAGTTGCCTCAAAAAATAGTAGGGTGAAAATTGCATCTCAATTTTTTTTGTGGCTGTTATTGGAGTCAGGGACTGTGTTCAGCACATACTTTGCACTTCGATTGTTAACAACTGCTTTGTTCCATCCTGGAGTCTCAGTCTTTTCTGCTGCCTTGTAGGGATTCTCAGGTCTCTTATAGCAGGTTTAATGGAACAATAATTGGATTTTATCTAAAAGATACTGTTTTCTTGTATAATAAAGAAAATATCCAGTCTCCTAGGACTTGCTTTCTTTAGTTTTCCATCCTGCCTGACCATGAATCCATGTAGAAGTTTCACATACTTATTGTGAGGCTATTTATATTCATGACTATTTCTATATAGAAGCAACAAAATTAACTTTTGAACAATACCTTCATTAAAATTAAAAATAAGCTTTTAACAAGTCCGTTGTTTTGATGTAAATATGGCGTAAGGAGAACACTGCTTCATCTTAAGGATACTGATATTTGAATTCAACCTTTTTTCTTCATCTTCAGGGAATGTTGATTTTCCAGCAATGTAGGGCTGTGTACTGTAAACATAAAGAGATACTAGAATGATTACACATAGAATACTTCTCATAAATATCTTTCTAGTCTAGTTTAGGCACTAGAACAAGTACTGTTGTAATGGCACATGTAGTTCTGTTCCTGATGTAGTAAATTTTAAGGGATCAATAACAGCTTAAAGATAGAATTAGTAGCTACCTCACATGTCTCCATATGACTGTAATGGCTGTCTTGTCTGTGGGGAGCTGATGGCTATGAAATGAAATGCATTTAAATAAATGCCTAAGGATGATTAAAATATCACACAGAACCAAAGCACTTCAGCTGTAGATAGTCATTAAATTGACCATTAATAACTTACAATATAAGGGAATATTACTGTATTCATAAATTTTGCATGCAGATTTTATTAAGCTGGCATATTATATGAATTGATTCCCTGACACCTTCTGGCTGTGGCTCTACAGATAATAACATCTTGTAGGAGCTTTCTATGGTCTGGGAATTCTGATTGACTGTTGCCAGCTAGAAATCAGAGTTTTGTTCTGGGTGGCAAGTCTTTGAACCAGCTGGCAATCAAAGAACATAATTATAGTGTTGTGTTTAGAATGGCCATAATGTTTTGTCAGCATTTCTGTCACAAATGCCATTTCTTCCAGTGCTTATAACTTGAACATAAAAACATTCTCAGACCTATCAGTCATGTTTACAATGTTTTTAACCTGCTCTGAAGAGCAGCTTTGGCAACACTTTGTATCCAGCCAAGATCACCGCACCACAATTCTGAATTTGCAAAAGGTATGTGTGGAGATGTGTGTGCTCACACACAAATGAACACACCCTCTACATTTGTAATACCTGCCCAGTGTAGTTGGGCCTCCAGTGACATTTCTTATACATGGATTAAGAGTAAATATCCTGAATTATAAAATAAGGTATATCTTTAGCACGTGATAGTATCACTGTAGAATGCTTTTTAATACAGTTTAGGGAGACAACTTGGTAGGACATAGCAATACTAACCTATAAAAGTTCTCTTTATTACAAAAATAAAAAGTAGTTGGGAATAATTCAGAATGAAAAGTTTGGATCTGATTATTTCCACAACATAAGCTTAGGTCGATTTCAATTGCATTCAGGAAAATACAATATGTGGAGCGTAAGGAAAATGTAATTTCTGTGGTTTGAACATATAATTTCTCCAGTATGAAAATATCTCCTGCTGATGAATTTCATCTTTCATACAAAGTATGAGTGTTTCTCAACTGGAATATATTTTAGTTTTTAGAAGCATTAAAGTAAAATTGACCAAAAGGATAAAGTTGAAATGTTTTAAGCTTATCATAAAGTGAGAATTCATTTAAACAAGCCACCTGTAAGAAATGTTACTCAAAGCAACCTCTTCTTGCAATATGTTTCCATTTTAATATGAGGTGTTTTTTCTACTGAAAACAAGTTTCTAAACAAAATCATTTTGTTAAGGTTTGCTTAGAAATAGCAGATTGCCAGAAAGGTGGTGAGGAAACTCCAGTCCTTTGCAAAATGCCTCTCAGTGAAAATTTTCTGTTTACACTTTCTTCTGTAAGAAATATTCTAAGTTATTTAGAAGCAAAGACTTGTCAAAGGAACAACTTGTAAGGTGCAAGGCAGTGCATATTTATCTAGACCCATAAGTAACAGTTAAATTCATATTTCTAATCTGAACTACGACACAGAGCAGGGCCGTTTTGGAGGGCTCAAACAAAAATACAAGAAGAGAGTTCTGCATTAAGAAACTTTCTACATGTCAGCTCTTTGAAAGGTGGTGGTTTTTAATTGTTTTCCCATTTTGCACTTGTATTAGCACTGGGGCTGAGGCTGGCCAGTGATCCGAGTGCTCTGAGCTCTAGTAGTCCTCAGCACAGCCAGAGGCTGAAGTCATCAGCAGCCAGAGACTGCTCTGGCTGAGTGAGGGTGACACAGTGCTCTTGGCTTTCATAGGTGTAAGATGCTCACCAAAATGTAAAGACATTGCTAGGACCACCTTCCTTGCATGATTTGGCTGTGGGATGCAGGCTTTATCTCTAAGCTTCTTCAGCCTAAAGCAGACTGCTTATCTGCTAAATTTGCCCAATGCAGAATCTTTTGACACTCAAATGCACACAGAGGAATGCTCACAGACAAATTTCCATGGCAACCCTGAAGTCACCTCTCAACAGACTTTATGCTGCTTTTCTATGCAGCTCTTTCACAGTACTATTACCAATAAATAAACTGAGAATTAAAAGTTTCTCTCGAAGCATATGTTTGTATGACACACAGTGGCCCCGTAAGAATCTGCTGGACTCTGAATTGTTTATCTAACTTCTTATTTTAAGTGCATTAAAGTGTAGATGTTTAATGAGATAAACTAAGAGAAATTAATGAGAAACTAACAGAGAGTATTTTTGAGTTCATATTCCAACAAGCAAAAATTTAGTCAAAATTCAGTTAAGAGTGCATGAAGTTAAAAGTGAAAATACAAATCCCAAACACTCTCATTGTAATTCATAAAAGGAAGTCAATCACAAATTATTGGGAACCTATGCCACCCTAACATGCTTCCATATATTTTTCATCTCTCTGATAGATACTGCCTTGCTTTGCTAAGGTTAAAGTATTTATTGTTGATTATATGTGCATTACTGCACATAGTCCTGGTAGGAGAGTGAATGAGGTTTGAAAATACAAGTGTTGGAACATTGGCAGCATTGCCAGGCTTGTGTAGGGGAAGGGGGCGGGGAAGGGGTGTTGGATATAGGGTTCTACAGGAAGGAACTTAAAAAAATTAGCCTAGGAATATTTCTTCCTTTTTGATGAAGGGTTATTACATGTACTGTGCTAAACAAACACTAAAGAAGTAGCAAACTAAAACAACTAGAGGATCTATTTAGTCAGTGATGCATGTTAAAAAATAAAATACAAGTAACTAATAAAAAGGTTTTGCTTGTATCTGAACATAGGAAAAGGAACAGTGCAGGGGGCAAACCAAGAGCTGATGTGGCTGGGGGGCTGAATCCTATAAACTTTCCTTTCTGCACTGCTGAGTATTAATCAAGGAAAGGATGGATTATGAAGATTTCCAAATAGTGCAAGAGATACATGTGTATGAAGTATGTTAGATTGAGAAGTTGATAAATATTACAAAAGACATCTGTAACTTATATCTCTTTGATGTGCCAGAATGCTTCTTGCCGTACACGTTATCTTTGATACATTGAACTGATATTAGAAGTCTTATATCTAATCCTTTCTCTTATGTTGAGCTTTACAACTTGAAACACTGAATTTTAATTTAAATTAACTCTTTATATAATCTTAAAAAAGCTAGCTTAGCAGAAATCACATTTTTGCCAACCAAATTTATGACTGCTTTCAAAAAATTCTTTCTTGTCAACAAACCATATTGGTGTCAGAAAGTAAAAGTTTGTAGTTGTTTGATGATCTTTTTTTGTTCAATATGTTGAATTGAAATTGTGGAAACATAAGCATAAAAATGCTGGGGAGCCTGTCATGTAGGGTGGTGCCTTCTCTGGCTTGCTTATTTTTGGTGCTTCAGCTATTCCTTTGATTCCCTGTATCCCTGCTTGCAAAGCTAAGGCTGAAAAGCCAGGATGTGTTGGACATGAAAAGAGACCTAGTAAAATATCTAGGAAGAGAAATTTGCTGACTGAAAAAATCAGACAATAAGACAAAACTAGCAAAAATCCTGGTCAAACCTTATGAAGTAACATTGGGTGGTGACCGTAACAACCATAGCCATGTGTTCTGCTTAAGCAAGTTGTGTAGAAACATTTTCCTTCTTATGTTTTTTCTTTGCTGAGGACAGAATAAAAACTTTCCAAATATTTTTGTTTTGATTCTATCAAAAGGGTTTGTTTGCTCTTGAACATAAAAGAACATTTGAAGTATTAACACAAATATAATTTTAATTCAAGAGCTGACAGTTATTAAAACATTTATTTCTGAAAAATCAGAAATATTATGTTAATAAACAGTAGTTTAGTATATCTTTTTAAGGGATGCTTAAACCAACTTTTTCTTGAACTTTTTCTTCTTCAAGGGCAAGTGTTCACCTCCTCCCTTTGCCGACAGGCTTCTCCAGTTAGCTATCTGCATTGAATTTCTATTCCTATGTCCTTGTGCTCTTCCTTTTTAGCATTCAGGTCTGTAAACAGCTGTCTTATTGCTGTTGCATCTCTTCTGGAAGGGCTGTAAGAGCATTGCCCCATGTGCTCTGTAAATACTGGTGGGGAAGGGGAGAAAAAACTTACACATCACTCCTTTTGCAGTGGGAGGAAAGGATGATATTTGCTTTCCCATGCGGTATCTCTACTTTCCCTTCTCTTTCTTCAAACGCATTAGCAAAAGGCAGATGCACTTTATAGACTTTGGAAGAGTCGTGAGTCTTCAGAAGAACAGAAGCCAGAGTAATGAGAATCTCCAAGTTGTTTTCAGCCTTCCCAAACAATTCATAATGCTCAGAGTGTGTCTTGGAGCATTTCAGCTGGAAGAGCATGCTTTAGTATCATTAAGCTGAATTGCGCTAAATCTGTGGTTGCCTCATGGCAGATAACAAAAAACTGTGGAAAATTTGTCCAACATTGCTGTGTATGCTTCCAGCAGGTTTTTACATGGCTTTGATGGATAGGATACAGGTAGGAAAAATCACCACAACATCTAGGAAAGCAGGAATACAGACAGAGATATTCCTCTGGAAGAAGGTAACTACCCAGAGGTGCTGACAGATGGTGAATAAACAAACTTGTCATGTGTTTTGATCAACTAATTATGGTTTTGGACCACGTAATGCAGTGATATCAAGCCAAAACCAATCTATATTTGTTGCTGGTTTGAGAGTACCTGGCACTTTGACTCATCTTAATCTCTGGTGTGTAATTTCTTCCACTTCTGCAATCATGATGGAGGAGAATGTTTTTCTGTCCCTGACACTGTTGTCATAAATTCTGTCATGATGATATCAACGTGAATGTCACTATCAAAGGAGGCACCAAGGTTATTCTTTGAGGAGAGGATATAACCTACACCCACTCTGCCTTAGACAATGATGGATTGCTATGGAATGTTCAAATAGAAAAGAGACTTGTATCAAGCCATGAAAAGCAATGTGGTGGAGAGGAATAAGACACAATGTGGAGGGAGAAAAAGCATCAGCAGAAACCTTGACTGTCAGAAAGTTTCTGAGAGTAAGATGTGCAATCAATGTATTTCTAGTCTGTTATGCATTGTATTTTTAAAATTTAGGGGTTAAAACCAGCACCGCATTATAGGAGAAGAGTTCTGTGCTTGTGGAGAAGTACTATGAGATGATTTAATAGCCATTATTGAAATTCCTAAGAGTCTTTGACGTCTGGGAAATTAAGGCCTGAGGGACTTCATCCCTGAGCTTTGCAATTCTAAAAAGTATGCAGCATTTTTTACTTGTCTTATTGATGGCAACAAATTAGACTTAATCCTGATTTACCTACTTTTACTGAAAAATCAAGACTTAACTGAGTTTTTTAATTACTAATGAAACTTGATTTACTTAATTTAACATGAAGAATAAAAGCAGACTTTTCTCTTCTATGCTTTAGCATTCAATGAGGCAAATGTTAGATGCCGGCTTTTGGGAGGAAGCAAGTAATGTTTATTCAAGCCACTTGATTTTCCTGCAATTTATGGGATATGATAATTGCTGCAATTTTAAGATCAAAAAGCCATTTCTATTCATTTGAACACTAATGTCTTTAGGGGGTTGCGACTTTCTATTAATCCAAAATGTACAAAGGCTTTAAAAAATAAAATCCCAGATTTTAGCAGTGAGTTTGAAGGAGTGCATGAAATATGATGGTTCTCTGTGTGAAATGAATATCTTGGAGAATTTTATCAGTAAGGGTGAATTAACCACACTGGAAATCCATGAATTGCCAATATTGGAATAATGAAATCTATGTGCTGTGCTTCAGTATAACGGATTGGAAATGGAGAGACTGTATGTCCATGTATACAAATATGCAGTTAGAGAATTTAAAAAGCTATTATCAAGAAAAAAGTATTAGAGTATTATAAGAAAGTTTCTAATTCTAATGAATGAACTCTTTAATGTGCTGGTAATGCTGCTTCATTTAAATTGAAAATAAAAGATGATATGAAAAGAATACTCCCCAAGTGGTATACATGGACTAGAAATAAATGTGGCTGGCAGAAGCGCTATACTTTAATCTTTGTGCTTTCAAGAGTTTATGTTAAAAAATGTCTCTCCATTTGTGGTTATCACGCTGGAGAAGTGTCTGCAGCCTGTTCCTGGGTCAGGCTGTGCCCAGTGAGGCCACACTGGGTGACAGGACGAGGACAGCCTGGTCACGCTTGCGCTGTCTGATTTGGTGTGAAAAATGCTGTGAAAAATGCTTTCCCCTCAAGATGGTTCTCAAGTTTTGTGGCTTGTGCTCAGGACAGCTTGTGCATCCTTTTTGGAAAACTGTTGTTATGCTGTGGTTGATCCGGTTTTCTCTTCCTTGGTGCTTTGCTGTGTGATCTCTTTCCTGTTGGCACAGGGCAAACAGACTCTTCAGGGTGCAAGTTCAGTCCATATTGTGCCACTTCCTGGCACCTTCCAAAGGTTTTGTAAAGGCCAGTGACAGACTTGCCAAGGTGAAGTGGTTGGGACTGGAGTCCCTGCTCCTGGCTGCCAGGGACCATAAATACTGTATTTTATCATGAACATAGTTGCGTGATAGGGCTTTAATATCTGCAGGCTTTTGTGTTTATTTTTAGACAGTCTCTGTTTTGCTAACAAAAATCACTGGGGTTAAACAACAAAGTATTTAATCGTGTTTATAATCTTTCCCCTAGGAAGTGCTTTCACTAATGACTGGGTCCATAGACTCTTATCCTAGATCTTGTACCTGTTATTGTTTGTTTATAATTGAATATCTCAGAAATGGACTTTACTCAGCTCAGCCAGTATATGGATTAAAACAACAGACAAGAGTGAAAGCATGTGCAGCCAGGTCCTTCTAGAGGGATGTTTCTCTGGGTGATAGTGCAGGAGTGCACAAACCGTGTAAGTTCAAGTATGACAAATTAGCAACCTAAATTTAAAACCAGTTTGTTGATTGCAGTTAACTACAAGTTTTCCACAGTATTATCTCAGAATCACAGAATCACGGAATGAACTAGGTTGGAAAAGACCTTTGAGATCAACAAGTCCAACCTATGACCTAACCTAACGTCTCCTCACCAACTAAACCTTGGCACTGAGTGCCACGTCCAGTCTTTTTTTAAACACGTCCAGGGATAGTGACTCTGCCACCCCCCTGGGCAGACGATTCCAGTGCCCAATCACTCTTTCAGTGAAGAATTTTTTTCTGACGTCTAACCTAAACTTCCCCTGGTGCAGCTTAAGACTGTGTCCTCTCATTCTGTCAGTGGTTGCATGGGAGAAGAGACCAACCCCCACCTGACTACAACCACTTTTCAGGGAGTTGTGAAGAGTGATAAGGTCTCCCTTGAGCCTCCTTTTTTCCATGCTAAACAGCCCCAGCTCCCTCAGCCGTTCATCATAGGGCTTGTGTTCCAAGCCCTTCACCAGCCTTGTTGCCCTCCTCTGGATGCATTCAAGCGTCTCAATGTCCTTCCTGAACTGAGGGACCCAGAACTGGACACAGCACTCAGGGTGAGTCCTCACCAGTGCCAAGTACAGGAGAAGAATGACTTCCCCGGTCCTGCTGGCCACATTATTCCTTATCCAGGCCAGGTGCCATTGGCCTTCTTGGCCACCTGGGCACACTGCTGGGTCATGTTGTCAACCAGTACTCCCAGGTCCCTTTGTACCTGGGCACTGTCCAGCCACACTGTCCCCAGCCTATAGCGCTGCAGGAGGTGGTTGTGGCTGAAGTGCAGGACTTGGCACTTGGACTTGTTAAACTTCGTGTTGTTCAACTCAGCCCATTTATCCAGCCTGTCCAGGTCCCTTTGCAGAGTCCCACCCTCCAACAGATTGACCATGCTCCCAGCTTGGTGTCACCTGCAAATTTACTGATGGTGGACTTGATCTCCTCATCCAGATCATCAGTGAAGATGGATTGGTCCCAGCACTGATCCCTGGGGGACACTACTGGTGACTGGCCACCAACTGGATGCAGCACCATTCACCACCACTCTCCAGGCTTGGCCATCCAGCCAGTTCTTAACCCAGCAAAGAGTGCTCCTGCCCAAGCCGTGGGCTGCCAGCTTTTCCAGGAAGATGCTGTGGGAGACAGTGTCAAAGGCCTTGCTGAAGTCCAGGTAGACAACATCCACAGCCTTTCCCGCATCCACCAGGCAGGTCACCTGGTCATAAAAGGAGATCAAGTTGGTCAAGCACAGCCTGCCCCTCCTAAATCAGTGCTGGCTGGGTCCGATCCCCCAGCCATCCTGCAGCTTCTGCGTGATAGCACACAAGGTGATCTGTTCCATAACCTTGCTGGGCACCGAGGTAAGGCTGACTGGCCTGTAGTTTCCTGGATCTTCCTTCTGACCCTTCTTGTGGATGGGCGTCACATTGGCCAGCTTCCAGTCATCTGGGACCTCCCCGTGAGCCAGGACTGATGGTAAATAATGGAGAGCAGCTTCACAAGCTCATCTGCCAGCTCCCTCATCACCCTGGGATGAATCTCATCTGGTCCCATAGATTTATGAGCATCTAAGTGGCTCAGCAGGTCTCTGAGCTTCCTCCAGGATAAAAGGGGGGCTATTCTGCTCCCTGACACCATCTACCCACCTCTACCTCAGACATTCCTTACAGGAAGGGGTCTGGACAGAAGCATCCTTCTTGGGGGGTTCTGTTTGGGTTGGTGCACTTTTGCTAGCTATAGCTTTTGATTGTTTGGAGACCATTGCTGAAAAAAACCCAAACCTAACCCCAAACAAACCCTAACACAGAATAAAAACCCCACTAGCAGGAGGATGACTGCAACCCTGCCTGCTTGCCCTGCTGCATGAACTACCACATGAACTGCTGTGCCACGCCCTCAAAGATGTGCCACACCCCTGTTTATCCGCTCCCTAGAGCCTTTTTTTAATTGCACCTCCGATGGCTGGAGGAAGCCCCTCCCTGCGCCTGAATGGCTAACAAGGGGACCTCATTCTCACCTGCCTATTTGCCAGTATATTAAAATATCAGTTGTGTGAAACTTGACTGTAATTTTCTGGTGTCCTTAGGCAGGAAGGCTACAGAACTCAAACACCATTCATGTTTTCTCTGAACTAGTGATAAAACCTGAAAAGGTGCTCTAGACTGAAGAGCACTGCAAAAATTAGCCAGGGCTAATCTGGGACAGAAAACATCACAAAAATTTGCCTCTCTCTATAATGACAACATAGGACCCTAAGGGTTCAATGAACTAGGTACCTAAATATTTTAATATACAAGTTATCACATTTTGCAGGTAGCTGAGGCATTTTTGAATGCTGTAAGACTAGGGGGGAAAAAAAGGAAGGTTTAGGAAAAAACCCAGTGAATAAGAGAAACATAGCTGCCGAGCATTTGGAAAAGCCTCCTGCTGAGAAGCATCATCTGGCAGGTGTCATAAATTTTGTCAAAATTTGATAAATTTTATCAAAATTTGATAAATTTTCTAGGAAGATGTGTCACTACAAAACAATGGCAAATGGGCTTTCCTAGGTGTAAGAAAGGACTTTGTGCTGGACTTTGTTTCCAGCTTAAGATAAAGCCTTATACTCCAAACTGAGGAAAAAAGAACAGCTAGTAAGGTTTAAAACTTGGTTAACACAGAAAAAGAGGAAGGAATGGGTTCACTTCCAACAGAATGCATCCAAGTGTTTTGGCTGGTATGTAATGCCGTTTTTCTGGACCACATGCAATAATTCAATCAAGACATATTTACATTTTATAAACTCAAGTTACTGGTCCATGTTTCCTTAGTCACTCTGAGTTAAGAGAGTTACATATGGCTGACTTTTAAAGATAGTGAAGCATGAGAAAAAGCAAATAAACATGTGATTCTGTGGTTGGTGTTAATTTTTATTATAGAACCCAAAATGAGAGATCGGAGCCTAGAAAGAAAGGCAGATAAAATGTCATTTTTATAATTGAATTCTCTCCAAAGAACTCTTCCAGTCATGCAACTGGTAAATTGCTATGACTCAAGATGAGCATTCAAGTTCAGTAGTTTATTTAATTATATCAGTTGACTGAATGATTAATTTCCCTGTTTTGTTACCAGTGCGTGGTGTAAAGAGAGTATACAAATAAAAAAAGCAAAGATGCCATAGAGTTGATACATTTCCTGATTTCTTTTTTGTGAACTTTATTGTTTAGAGAATCAAGTAATTTTAACTTTGAAACTGTAGTGGAGATTTTAGGGAAGAGTTAGAGGGTTTCAGTTGAATGCGAAGAATTTTTATTCGCTGGTGTTCTTTAGAAAACCAACACAGAAACTTTACCCAATTGGTTTCTTGCTTTCTCTCCCCCTTTAGCATGCGAAGACGTACAAAAATTTAGTCTAGGAGATACTTTTGCTGCAACTGCCTTATACATGAAATAACAACACCTTTCCTTAGCAAAGTTGTGATCAAGTAAAGGCTGTGCTGCAGGGTGCAAAAAAATGGAGGGATGGAATCAGGAGGTAAGTCACAGCCCAGATTTCTTGCTTCCTTGTGGTTTCCACACATGCTTGTTCTCAGTGGATTCCTGCACAGGTATTGAAAAGCTGCAGGTATAGGAGCCATAAAGTACTTTGTGGTTTTTGAAATTGGAAAACATTTAAGATCAGTTTTTATTACATTCTGCGTTTTACTTTAGAACATATTTCTGTAGTGTCATATAAATATTTGAAAAATATCAGATGGAAATGAAGAACTACTGGTGCTTGATTTTGAGATGTGTATTTTCTAGAAGTCGAAAACAACTCAGCACTGGCTGTTTGTGGCGTTCCTTTGAGGAGCCAAGATAATGAGAAACACATAAGGAACAGTCTGGAAATTTTGCCTTTGGATGTTTTGAAAGATACTTCAAGGGAGTTTTTTGATCTTGTGACTTTTAGGAAGATGTGTGGCGTTGGTCTCATGTCTTCTCTAACCCTCCACACCCCTCAAAATTTTTAAACAATAAAACACACAGCAAAAACTGAATTTTCAAGAGCTGACTGACATAAGAAGAGTTGTTTTTTACTAAATCCATTTTTCATATGGTGTTTTAAGAAAATATGATATATCCCAATAAAGATAATTTTGTAAACTGCTGGGAAATGGTTGCACATATCCTTTTTGAGTTTGTTCTTTTGTTTTGGTTTTTTTTTTTTTTTAAATTACGGTTCTAGGATAATTCCATGTACTATCAATTAAAAGAGGGAAAAATGACTGGAATTTCCAGGGTTGCAGCAGGGATAGAGGAGTGAATACTTCTACTGTTTGCAAGAAGTCTTAAATCTGAACATTTCAGGTGAAGTAACACCCTTCAAAATTAAATGTAGAAACCTTTCATCTCCTTAGGAGCCATAAATCCATACGGAAAGTACTGCCTTTGTGAGCAGGGTTGAAGACATCTGCTCCACACCGGCAGCACAGGCAGTGAGTGGGATTACAGACTTATTATGTAATGGCCTGAGAGACCTATTTTAATATGTCAAAGAAAAAAAGTAAAGTATAATTTCTTTTTATCCTCTCATAAGAGTTTAGTTAAAGGTTTTGTTTTCTTGAGGCAATCCTACTCTTGGCAGTACAGTAGGAGTAGAATAAATTGCTGTGAAACTTGCATGGTAAAAATTGAAAAATTTACATTTTAAAAATATATCATTTTTGGTGTTTTTCTCTGGAGTTGTTTAAACAAATTTCACTATAAAAATTATCAAGTATTAAAAAGTCAGAATATCTCAAAATCTGCCATCTTTCTTAAAACCAAGTCACAGAAATCTCGTTTCTGGAGAAGGAATGAGATGGGGGAAGGAAATCCCATCATCACAGTACTTATTTTGATGAAATGTTTAGATATGAATTGAAATCTGAAATAAAGAAAACAAAAAAATTTGGTGATGTAAATAATGTGTTAGCGAATTACACAGTACTTTCTTTTTAGATTGTGGGGTTTTTGAGTAGTACTATAAACTTTAGTGTTGAAATTAAAGCAGGCAAACAGTTCCATAGTTTGAGCACTAATGAGCAGTAATGTCCAGTAGAGTTCTGAGTTATGCTTCATGTTGAATGAGTAGGTTCAAGGAAAGCGTTGTTTTGGTTGATTGTGTGGAAAGCCACACATTTTTGATCAGAACTCCATTAGTTTACTGCTGTTTCCCAGCAGTACAAATACATGATAAACTCACTTTTTATAGGTTTTTGTTTGACTTCTGAGGTCATCTTGCTCTTGGTGGAGAAATCCTCAAAGTGTCATTACCATTCAAGCATAACTGTTATGTTAATGCAAAGGAGCAAATCCTGGGAGATAGTGATCAGCCCATTGTCTGCAGAAGGCTGGATTCACTTTCCAGCTCGGCCAGTGACTTTCCTATTCTTTTATCTTTGTCTCAGAAACTCAGGAATGGCAGTGCTGTTCCCGCAAGGCTGAGCAGGTATTTTCTGATCCCAAAATGTCTGGCATTTGACACTGCAAAGAGAATAGGAATGTAAATGCTTGTAAGATGCTCTGAGATTCTCATTGCTACCTATGACATTATCATCATAAACATTCTTAAATACTGGGAAAAAGCATAGTGAATTTAAAAATAGCGTGGCAGACAGGACACTCATTCTCCCAGCCAAAACAAGATCAAAGAGATGCAGATTGTGAACTACCTTGTGATTCATCCCCAAAGCCTAATATTAATAGTACCTGATAGTTTGTAGTTTGTTTAAACTTTGCTTTTAGAAGAAAGAAAATTATGTGTGCATGCCAGACAGGTTCTGCTGTTTGCTGCAAAAGTGGAGTGCTCTGCTTTGTATTGCCCTGGTTAGGTCATTTCTTCTTCTTAGATCCATATGGTACCTTTTAAAAATTAAAAATCTTTCTGAAGAATTACTTTTAAGGTAAACTTTCACAGATGGGTTTTGGTAAGATGTCAACAAACACGACCTTTCAATCTCTAGTGCAAATGGCAATAAAACCCAAGCCTATCTAATCTGCCTGCAAAAAGCTGTAGCTTCACTGATGTAGTCTAATCAAAGGAACAAGCCCACAGGGGTTTAAAGGATTTCTTGCTGTTGCTGCAGCCATTAATTTAATTGCTAGAGTACAGTGAACTTTTAGAGTACAGTAAATGTTTGGATCTGCAGGGGGATAAACAGCTGAACCCTTGGAAATAAAATCTAAAGCAAATAGGGTTTTCTCTGCAATTAGTGTTGTCTTAAAGTATGTTTTAAAAGCAGGCCCCAGTAGAGCTGACATGAGTTATCCTCTGCATTTCCATGGGATGTACCACTGGTTATTCCAACATGTCCTGCAGTAACTCCAGTGAGTTGCCTACAACTGCCAAGTGAAATGCTGAGAGATAACATGCGCCAGTAGTGCACATGGGGATGGTAACACTCATTCCGTCATCTGCTTGGCTGCTGCCATCCTCCTCCTCTTAAAATTACAGTCTCCATTTTGAGATGCTTTTCTCCCCCAAGAATGAATTTTCAAGGTGCTACTGCACTTTTAATTACATTTAAAAGTAATTACTATACTGGGTAGTGCTTAAATTATTAGTGGAATGTAAAAAACTGATGATATGGATGAAAAGGACTTCTTGAACAGACTCTTAACTGTGCAGGTCTAAAGTGATTCCAGATTGAGGAAGGTGTCTGAATTTTAATTTTATGTGGTGCTTCTCAGGGCAGAGTTGCTTTCCTTTCAGTCTCAAAGACATTTTGCTTTTGGTATTAATATGAATAGAAGCATGGCTTTAGCAATTGTTTTATAAGATGTCTTTTTGTTTTAATCAAGAACAGAAAATGAATGTTGTTTTCTGGAAAAATTGTTTCTCTGTAAAAGTCTGTGAGCAATTTACTGGTCAGCAAAGTTGGGTGCTTTCCCTTTTGGCAATGCATATTCCCACTTATGGAATGATGAATCGATTTCATTTAATAATGAGAATTGGCTTGAGGCAAAGCCAAGCTTAGAATAAAACAAAAAAAGATTCTTATTGGGTTAGAGTTTAAATTGTCCTCTACCTGCTCTCCATCCTTAGCTCTAACATGGCTCCTTTTGCTGCCCTCTTGCTCGCAGATGTAGGACTGGGGAAAGTGGAGGTCATGGGACAGAGGAGGGTTGTATGAAGATGCAAATGTTCGTCATAAAAGGAACAGAATTTAAAATCAATTGTGGCTGGAAATGCAGAATCCCAAGTACAGTTGTAGATTCTTAAGCTGTTTATGTGAGATTTTCAGATATTTAGATGAGCAAGGACTTATATTCATGACTCTGAATTCTAATTAATTGCTGAATAATAAATACCAAAGATTTAACTGTAGCTTCCAGTGCTGCCAAATATTTAGGAGAAACAAAACATTTCATGGTATCTTTTTAGTGAGGAGCATAAGAGTACAGACGTATTAAGGAATTTATGTGTGTGCTTTGTTTTTAATGGAAAATTGAAGACACCCTTTGGGTTTCCCACTGTCAACCACAAATCCCACTGGCATTTCATCATAACGAAGGACAGGCAGTTTAGTGCTTCCTCCCAGCTTCACAATGTCATATGGGTCATCCCTTGTCATCGCTTGCCATGTACCTTAGGCAATTTTATGAAATATGTTTCTCACTGGGCTTGGCTAATCCAGCAGAAGTATTAATGAGAAGGTTAAAAAAACTCCTCAAAAAATTGTCAAGTTTATTTATAGATCAAATGTGACCACTGAAATACAGGGAATCTCTAGAGAAAACTGTTATTACCTGACTCTAACATCGTGATCCAAATGAGAGTCTTTTATAAATGTGCAATTGGAACAACCCCTGCCTTGCCAGTAGAACCTCCCTTGTGCGGAGCCCTCCATTGATTCAGGCACATTTTTCTTTAATGCAAACGACTTTCCAGTGTAGTTATTCAATGAATAGTATTGCATCAGCAGGTCCCAAAATGGGACTTGGCAGCTTTTTTTGCAGTATTGTGCAGTTCTCAGGGGCACATGCTTTGTGCGTCGGATGTGTCACACTTTCTATAAGCAATATAAGAGCAAAGGATAGGCTTTAAGCAGTGTTTAGGCACTAAAGATGCCTAAACACAAACAAACTAAAGATGCAGCTGACTATCCAACAATTTAAAAATAATTTTGGTGAATATTAATTTGCCGAATATTAATTTTTAATAAAAACCTTTTGTAGTTCTGTGTGACCGCAGCCAATATTTCTAAGAAGAGAAGCAAACACGAAGTATCATTTAATGCCAGTTGTTGACTTTTAAATCCGTGCAGTGTACATGCTTTTTTGTTTACATTGTGCTGCTCCAGAAGGGAATGAGTTTCTATATGCTGGCATTGTAATCTAGGACTACACTATCAATGTACTTAAAATCAGTCAGGTATAGAAGTAAGAAAATTCCAACAGTGCCCTCAATTTTTTTAAAAAAAGGTTTGCTCAGGCATGTGGTAATTAAACTGTCCATGACTGCATGTAATTACATCATTATGTACACAATCCTGTTTCTGTAATTTGGATCATTGTAGGGTAAAGTGTCAAAATCTCTGTAATGATGTTTAATTCCATTTTAACATTTCCTAGAGGAATTGCTTTGAGTTTATTTTCAAACCACAAAACTTAGGAAACCCCTTGAAGTTTGTGGGAATTATGCAATTCCCACAGATTTCTGAATTGGTTTGATCATGCAATCATTAGTTGCCATACCTTCTGATCTGTCTCTTTGACTTTAACAAGCAAGGAGCGCTTAGAGTTACCTAGTTCTTCCAGATGTTTTCAGTACTTTTAGGAGCCTAAATGTGGGTTGAAGTGATTTCATTTTAACACGAATACATACATTCATTCTTTTAGTTTTTAATCACTTTGCAGAACTTTTATGTGTTGGTGTGACTTTTTGCAATGAAGTACAGTATAGGAATTTCCATTGGTCTCTTTATTGAAATCTGTAAAATAATCTAGTGTGGATTTTATTGTTCATGCTGTGCTCTCATTTGTTCTGTTTAAAAAAATGAGGGGGGTGTATTTAAAAAAAAAGGATGTATCTTGAGAGCTATAAATATACATGTGGTTTTTTCCCCCTCAGTTACGATTTTTTCACTTTGCAGAAATGTTTTTAAAAGTAATTATATTCCTAGAATAATAATTCAGAAGGTTTGTGATTAATTACTACTGTTCTGCCATTAAATCTCAAGATATTTAAAGACACTCTTTCTTATATTTGGATTCATCATATGAAATTAGTAACTGCAAGGTTTTTTAATAGTAGATTTATTCTTGGTTGCTCCTAAGAGTCTGACCATTGAATTCAGTAGGCTTTGAATCAAAATGTAAATTTTACATCAAATGATGTAAAATAGGATAAAGAGATGCACTGAATCTTACTGGATACAAGGTCAAGTCTCTGGTCTTTCAGTGACCATCTTTGGTGCTGAAAAGATTTTTGCCTCTTCCTCCCTCATTTTCTCTGTTTCAGCAATAGTGACACTATAATCATAGTCACTGAAAGCTCCAAGAACTCAGATTAGTTTCTGAAATGACATTGTGGAAGAAGTGGCAGTTTCTCCATGGATGATAGAGTGTGCCTAAAGCAGCAGGAGGGCTAATTAGGCAGAATCTAAGCCTCTGTGTCTCTGTTTCTCCATATACCAGGGCAGAATAATTGTTCCACTTCCCACCCATATTTTTAAAAAATGTACTCATTAAAATGTAACCTTTTTGAGACAGACTCTCCCTTATTATGCATGAAACACAATAAGGAGCTATTTTTAGTATGAATTAATAGATAAATTAAAAAATATTTTGTGTTTAGAAAATGAATAAAATTAGTTAATTCCTGAAGCCAACACGTGCTTACTCTGGAAGCCGGAGAGATATTTTGAAATTTGTATACAAAGGTTTTATTTTCAAAAGTGCATAAAATACCAAGTTGCAGTTCTCATCAAGATGAAAAGTTATCTAATACCCGGTAGTTTGATTCCTTCAAGAACACTGGTTGCTCTCCAGAGGTCTGTCTATAATTGCCCTCTTGGGATGTCTCCTTTGTTTTTTGTGTAGTGGACAGCATGAACATGGTGCCAAATTATTAACTGGCACAAGCCAAGAGACTAATCACATCTTAAAAAAATCTTGATGCTTTTCCCAGGATTAATAATAGTATCTGTTGTTTGTATGTTGGCTTCTAGGGACACAACCTGGAAACCCAGAATGCTATTAAATGAATTGCAACACAAACCAAAACATACTCTTGCCCCGAAAGGATGAGAGTGCAAAATATACACAAATTGCATATAGTTCCTTAAATAGCAGTGTGTATGAACAGTAAATGCCATTTGTCCCTGCACTTTCTCTTTATGGAGCTTTGCACATATAAAGACAGGAACTGAAAGAAAATTACTTTCCCCTACCAGATTTGAAAGGTAGGGACAAACCAGTGCTTATGGAAAGACAATTTATTGTCTAAGTGCCAGGAAGATGTATTCATTTACTAGAACTCAGCATCAAAGTGGACAAGAGACACTGCTGGACAAACAAGACTTCCCAGATTCCTTATAAACATTCTGTAAAATGTCCTAGCAACTTGGTGGATGAGAGAGGATGGCAGGTTTCAAATGCCAAGAAATCACTGAAATACCTATTGGCTACAGGAAGGAAAATGAGATAGCATGGGCTTTTAAAACTTGGAAAGGTTTCAACTGCCAGGCTTGGAATAATCAAAACATTTATTTCATAGTGAACATACTAGACATACAAGAAGGCGAGAAAGCATATGAAGACTTTATAAGGAATATCTAGCACAAAATGAGGAGTAGATAAGCCAGGTATCCCAGGAAGAGAATAATTTGAAGAAAGCCAGCAGTCTAAAGACAAACAATTAGAAACTGGCGTATATCCAGCTGCTATAAAGTCAGATTTTATTCTAGGGCAAGAAATATACCACTGTATATTGAAATTACAGTCAGCTTATCTTAAGCAGCAGCTTGTATCCAGGCAGTGTGTGGTGTTCTGTTCTGAATAAACAGAAACCATATCTCATTGGCAGAAGAATCAGAGATAAATTTATGTGCAGAGGTGCTACTCATCAGGAATTATGTATTTCAACAGACAAATTCTTCAAGATGCTGATACTGTATGTATTGGGGAGAGAAAGAGAGAATTTTGGGGTTAGACAAACACCAACTTCAAGTACAGCTACTTCAAGAGTGCTCTTTGTAACAATCTTAAAATGCTCTCTGAGAAAAGATCTTGTTTTCAGCAGTATTACCTGGCATAGAGTGAAGTCTTGGTGAGGTTTTGGGGGAGCTGTCAGCAAATTTACACTATTTCATACTGTACCTAATGAAATATGGTACTCTTAGTGCTTTCATAGAGAAGTTAATTATTCACTTGAAGAACAAGTTCAACAATGTGAAAGTACCTCTGTCCCTCTCTGCTGCTTCCAAAGAGAGCTTCTGGTGTGGTGCTTCCAAATATATTTGGCCTTTGACCTCAAAGTAAGATTAACGTTGCTCTTTGTATTATCAAGAGCCTTCTTGTATGGCTGTGGGGAAGGTGAGAAGTTATAAGCATGTTGTTTTAGCTGTGTGTTACAGGTAATAAAGGCTAACATACTGCTCTGGGAGTGTTTCATAAGCTTCTCCTAGATTTTTATTATTTCAATTCTTAAAATACAAACATCAATTTATAATATATGGAAGGGTGGGTGACAAAATCAGTACAGGAGCTGCCTGCAGTGATGGTTTAAAAAAATGGGACACGGCACTATGGATAGGAGGAGGCTGAAGAGAACATGCTGGTTTACAAACTTCGTAAGAGGCATGGCAGGTTTTAAAAAAAGTTAAAAGCACGTATTTTCCTCTCTTCACTTCACGCTAAATATCCATATCCACAGCCTTTCCTCTAGACTTTGACCTGAATGCTGCATATGGTGTTCCTGGAATTTCTCCTCACACAGCATTTCAGAGCATTAATAAATCCACACTATGCATTCCCTGTTCCCTCCACCCTCCCCCTTGTCCTTCTGTTTCTGTTCTTTGAACTAACACCAGTGACAACATTTTTAACAAAAGGCCTAAAATAGAATTTTTCCAGTGGTATATTTTTTCTTTCCCCCACCACTTGCTCCTCTAAAAAGGAGTTGCTTCCTGCAAAGCAGGTCAGGAGCAACAAGCTTGCAGTCAGGTACCAGCATTCCCTAGCTTTGTCAGTTCTGCAGCCACAGACATCACATGTTGGAAAAGCAAATGCCACATCACCAAACTGCCTTCCCTCGGGGTCAGCTGCAAGTCACTTTTACATATCTGAGCTTGTTTTCAACTTGTTTTCCATTCTTGTAATGATTATTTCTATTTCACACGATATCCTTACAGGCAATACTTTAGTATCTAATAGACCAATGGCCTGTTCTCAGAAATTATTCCTGTATTTACGAGTGTTTTATTTAAATATGACAATCCTACCATTATTTTCTCAAAATGACAACTCTGCAGTCCTTTCTCCCATGTCAACCTTGAAAGCTTTAGTTGTAATCTCAGCAGCAGGAATCTTGTTCCAGTGCAGTCAATGGAAGAATATCTGTCATTCTGGTAATCACTTTAATAACAGAGGCTTTTTGATTTACAGTAAGTAAAGCCATGATTATTATCAGAAAAATAACATGTCTTATTTGCTGGACACAGCTTGTCATGCAGTGTGAAGTCCAAACACAACTAATGAAGACTGCAAAGAAGAGGAGTACCATCCTACCAAGATAACTCAATCTTGTCTTTTCTATAAATTTCTATAAATACAGAAATTTAGGGAACAAGACTGATATTCCACAGTCAGTCAGGAGTTAGGAAATATGAGAATTAAAATAATTTTTACATGTTTTTTTTGTTACTGCGTATATATGCCAACTCTAATTACATCATCAAACTATTTCTTTCTTTCAGATCTCTGCATCTTTCAGTATGCAGAAACAGTGGTGGAAGCTTCAGAAGCAGCTGTTGAGATTTTTGCTTCCCTGCATGATTGAGTATATGACCCTAGTTTTTATACACTGTACTAAGACTATCTGCAGTATTATTTGCTTTATAGACTTTCCTGTGACACTTACCATGTCTGCCTGTACGTACTTTGCAAAAGTAATGAACTTCTGCTCACACTGTCTCTGCTGAGAAATGATGTGATGGTTTTTATGCTCATTTGTCTTCATAGGTAGAGAAACAGTGAGCGTAAGCATCAGCTAATTTGGGGAACTCAATCGGAGTCATTATTTTTCAGAGCTCTGTTTTATGTAGACTTGTAACATACAAAGTTCATCTCTTCCTCTATTCGCAGCTGTGAGAAATCAGGACCACACTAAACTAAGGAATATTCAATGAACAAAAAGCTGAAATAATTTACTTTGAACCACACCATGCAGGGCTTATTTCTTTTGCCCTTTTCTACATAGGGCACAATCCTCCTGTGCCATTTGGTTTAGATGGTTTCTGTCCTTTTCTCTCATGTCACTTGTCTATCTGACCAGATTTTCCCTCACTCAGTCCTTTTCTATGTCTTCACACTTCTCTGTTTTCCTTTCTTCAACTCTAATTCTCTTGGTCTCTGAGCTCTTAACAGGATGAAGAAGCTTAACTGTTTATATTTGTGAGCTGCAAGGTGTACTCTTACCACTTAGTTTAATTCTCCCCCCTGGGTTGGGACAGTTTTAGTGGCAGCAGAACCAAGAAGTTCCTCCAGCCATGAGAGGTATGGTGGGGGTAATGTACAAGCAGTTGCATCTCATGAGAGATTTGTGAGCAAAAGAAACCTGTGGATGATTTTTAAGAGCAGAGCCGGTTCTTTCTTTTAGCACTAAGAGCTGTGAAAGCATCAAACCTCAACAGAGGGAGTCTGTGTGGTGATGTAGTTATTTGGCTGAGGGTGTTGGAATGACAATCTCCAGCTTACTTTATTGCACATCCAAATGGAGAGGGATTTTAGACAAAGATGCTCAGTGAGCTCCTTCTTCCCACTGCTTGTGCCTAATTTATGGAAGAGTAATGAAGTAAAAGGTCACCAAACCTTATGATAGGTAAAAGAAAGTTATTCACCATAAAGCCCACAGACCAAAATAGCCCCAAAGGTTGCTTAAATGCCATTTGCTTGGAAACAATGGTGTTAGGCATTCAAAGAGGATTTAGCTGGATGATGATACACGTACAGAAGTGCAGCACATTTTTAACAGCTCTTTGCTAAAAAGCAAATATTCCAATGCTTTTAAAATCTTTTTTTTTGAGATGGGGTTGGTGGGCAATGCTGGTTCCTTTGGGTTTGAGACTGGAAAGGTCTGGATCCATTAATTCAGGGACTACTGTATAAAGAATGCCTGCACTTCCAGTGAGGCATCAGGATTGTAAAGTTAAATATTTTATTACAGTGTAAAATCTAGAAATTGGTAGTTTGAGGAACATGACTGAGTTGAGCATTTTAATATAGGCTTAGTGTCATAACCACTAATATAATAAAAAGTGATAGATCTTTGTAAGCACAGTTCTGCTGGATGCGTTGTGTAGTACTGTAATTGTACATGCTTCTTTAGAATTGGGATGTGAATCATATTTACCTGTAGAATAAAATAATCTGATTAGTGAATGTATACAAATAGTCCATTTTGCAAAACAGTCTATACAACAATAAAGCTTGGATTTAACCTCTTTGTTGCAGAAAGCACATTCTACTTTGTTGGTGTATTATGGACAGTAAATCAATCTTCAGCAAAGATCTACTCAGGATTTTTATTCCTTAGTAAATTCCTGCAGTCACTGTGGTATTTAACACCTGGATGGGCAGAGCAGGCAGCCAGAGTCGCCTGTCAGGGCTTCTGCCAGCCTTCTCTGTAGCTCTTTGTGAGCTCCGCTGCAAACTTTTGTGTTCATGTGTGTGCGTCTGTGGAAAGGAGGGAAAAGATTTAGCAGAAGTCTGCATGTATGTACATAGTAAAATTTCAAAACACCATACAGAAAATTGGCAGCATTAATTTGATGGGGGAAAAGTTTCTGGAAAAATAGCAGTATGGTGTTTGGTTTCTAGGGTGTGCTTCCAAGACCTTGGATTACACCACTTAGGGTTTTGTTGCTTGTTTTTTTCCATTTCCAACTGAGGATTAGTTCTAATACACTTGTTGCTTTGCGTATTAGTTACTTAACTCATCTCGATATATGGAAAATCTAAAACTTTGACTTTATTTTCTTATTCCATAATTGCAGGAAACAAATCATATTGGACATTTAAAAAGTAAGCCACTATAAAATAAGTTAAAAGTAAAATTTCTAATCTTGAGTGTCGTGATTGACGTAACCTGGTCTCGTTACAGGATGATACTGTGCAGGTGAGATATAAAGTTCATGGCTTTGGGAATGATTAGAAGTAATTGACAGTCAAACCCAAAGTTCTGCACTTCCCTCTGTCCTTTTCGCAGTGTTGTTGCCTATTTTTAAAGTGGCTGGCCACAAGGCTCTTCTAGGGACCCTTTTGTTAGATTGTAACCAGGAGATTGCTGTCTGTGTTGTATTTATTTGGTAAGAAAAATGGAGCATTAATCAAATATTTTTTTGCAATTGACTGGTGTCCATAGTGGGAATACTCAAGAAATAACTGGATTTGGGAGGAAATTTAGATGATAAATTTGCTGAATGCTCATATTGTGTCCTCTAGCCCTGTTCTAATCACTGTTCTAAGTGATTTGGTGTGCTTTTTTAAAAATCTTAAATGAGGTAGGATTGTTTTTACTCTCCGCAGATATGATCGTCTTTGAGAACAACATCTCCATTTATTTCTTACAAATTGCTAGTCACAGATTTTATCTGCGGCTCTAGTTTTGCATATAAAACCTTTGGGTTTTCTTCCTATAAAAACACAATAACATGAAGCAACTTTTTGAGCTGTATTGAACAAAGAAACAGATCTTTGCGAGGTTTAAACAGGACAGGTGAAATAAAATTATTTTGTCATGAGGAATTTTGAGATAGTCTTAATTGTATTTGCAAAAAGAAAGTCGGAAGCATTTTTAAGTCCTCATGTTTTAAGTGCCCAAAATGCTGAACTGTCACACAGAAAAACTTTACTTTTAAAAACAGACTAAAATTTTAAAAACAGTTAAATTTGCCTTCATTTGAACAAATGAATAGACAGAAGACAGAAATTAGTTTCCTGCTTCTAGAACGTGATTTATTTTCGGAAGATACGTGCTGTAACATTTTCGTTCTATGTGTTTTCTGAGTTAGAGCTTCTCAGTGTATGTAAATATGTATGTTTTTCTCATAACTTGTTTTTCAGTGTATGAATATACATATTTATAAGCTCTTGTAGCTTCTCAGCTTTTTCAATAATGGCAGAAAAAACATTGCTACTAAGTAAATCTATATAAAGCAATGTTTTGCTTCTTTTGCTTTAATAAGATTGTGTATGCTCTTATTGAAAATCCCTACAGGATAAGTTTGGAGCTTTGCGTATCTGCAAGCACTGCAGAGCATTTCAGGAAATAGCTCTACAAGACCTCTGCAAGAGGAACCCAAGTCCCTTCCTTGGACTGAGGACAATTATGATTAAGTTGCAATCCAGCTTAGGTAAAGGCTGTAACTATTTCAGCACCTTTGTTTCCTTCTGGGGCTGTTTTCTGTGGCTGAACATACTAAAGTAATCATTTAAGGAGAGAGAAGGAGTAAGTTCTTACTCTGTGGAGGATTCCTGGAGTAGCAGTCTGCCTCCAGAGAATGCAGTAGAGCAGCATGAACTGCAAGGCTGACAAGACTCTACCAGCCAAGTGGTCTGTGATACATCTCCAGGGAGTAAAGAGAGGCAAGCAAACGTGGATTTCTGGGCTTACAGAAGGGCATTTTAAGTTCTGAACTGTTCTGTTAAAAGGGAACTGGCTCTGCCTTCAAGTTTTTTGAAGCAGGTTCTTGTTTTCTCTTTGCCTTTCTTATAGATACCCACAATAAATATTTGATGTCAGACTGAATTAACCATATTGTGCTGAACTGAGGAAATGTTGTGCCATTTCATTGCAGTCTGATGGGGAAAAACAAGATAAATAATGGAATAACTTAATCAAAAGCAGTTTGGGGTTCTTTAGTGTGTTGTTTGCTTGGTGGTGTTTATTTGTTTTGTTTTGTTTTGTTTTTTACTTTCTAGTTTCAACATTCAGCCAGAAAAACAGTTATTGACACGATTCCTCTTATTGGGTTATGAACTGATTTGTGACCAAGCTCACTTGCAAAGAATCCATTCATGGTGCAGCGCTACACAGCAACCTCCTGTGGATTGCTTGTGCCATAGGGGTGGGAGAGAAGGCAGACTGCAAAGAGCTCTTGGGTTTAATGTGGTGCTGGTGTACTTTGGGATGGGAAACATGCAATCTTATCTTTTTAATTTATTTTCCAAGTAATCCTACCCTGTGCACTTTTATTCAGACCTGTGAGTTGCAATGCTGAAATCCAAGATGGTTTCAGAAGCAGTGCCCAACTATTTTTTCAATGCTGTGTACCAGACAGGATCCAAGCCATTTCAAAAAAAAATAAAGGATGAAACTTTTGTATTTCATATAGTGACCATAATAAAATCTGTTGCTATCAGGAAAAAGAAAGGAAAACATAATTACTTCAATTTATGAGGATGTGCAGTCACTTAGTGTACTTCAAAAACATTCTCTATATGTTCATTTATTTTCATTAGAAAGCGTTCCCAAAAGAGTGAATTTACCTTTATCAAGTTGTGAAAGGCATATGCCTTCATGCATCCTTACCCACGTAATTTAAAATGTTTTACTTTGATATTTTTGATAAATGCACATGTGCATTACTCTTCCTAAAAGCCTAAGTGACAAAAAATGGATGCAGTTTTTTAAACTAAAAATAAAATAAGCAAAATTGAAAGTTTCATATAAAAAGACTAGGGCCAAAGGGAGAAAAAATCAAATATTGGACATGGAACACTTGATATGGAATAACAGTTTATTCTATGCACCAGAGTTCAGCAGTAGGAAATTATGCATTATAGCTTTTAAATAATTTGCACAGTTTAAGACTGTATTTTAAGTAAAATCCAGAGTCCCAGCAGGTATAAATAATTATACTTCCATTTGCCTTGAGATATTTTTGTCATCTGTCAAAATGGCTGTGGAAGAGGAGAGCTGGTCACAAGTAGAATGTTTTCCAAAGTGAGGCTGGATGTGTTAGAGATAATCTCCAGAGCTGTGCAGCATCTGTTGTGTGGCTGCAGACTGGAATTGTTTAACCTACCAGTTTACCCTAAAATCTATCACAATAAGAAATGTGTCTACAAGAATTGAAAACCCCTTCCTCATATTCTGTATTTTATGTTCGGTGTTGAGCAGCAGAAGGTGTTTGTGGTTTGCCTG
This sequence comes from Oreocharis arfaki, assembly GCA_013398015.1. Taxonomy (NCBI): domain Eukaryota; kingdom Metazoa; phylum Chordata; class Aves; order Passeriformes; family Paramythiidae; genus Oreocharis; species Oreocharis arfaki. Next base: position 59,909 of record VZRR01007042.1, read on the forward strand.
TCAGTCTCTCGTGGGCCTGGCAAGAAGCCACATGCAAGCTGATGCATCCTGAGCCTCAACAGAAGTGATAAACAATCAAAACAAACCAAAAATGCCTCTGTCTGCACAAGCATCTTCTTCATGCAGAAGGCAGCTGATGGGTGGTGACATTTCTCCTCATCATGTTTTTGCAGCAGCACCATTGGTTATAACAAAGCACACAAGCTGGGATAGGTATCGAGTACATTCCTTGTTTTCATGTCCTGGGGATGCCTGTGGGCAAAAGAGAATATTTTCTGGTTTTGAGTTTGATTGCTCTATTGCTGCTTTGGGAATACGAATTGCAACTGCAAAATGAGGAAGCTGTTAAGATGAGCAGGTACATGTTTGAAAAAGTGCTGGAAGTTTAAAGTGAGCAGTCTGGGTTCTGTGATAATTTTGGTTGTCTTTTGTGTATAGCTGCAATGGAATAACCATATTCTCCTGTGGTTATTTCATGCCTTTGTGTCTATTTTTCCTTTTTTTTTATCTTCCCAGGCAGCTTTGTCACCTTTGCTCTCGGTCTATGACTTTTCTAACTTCATGATCCATTCAGTAAAATCTTTATTTTCCCTGACAGATTTTGATCCCATTTAGAACTTACCTATCTTCTATAGAAAGGAGAAATACACTTTGTTTTCTGTAACATACGTGCATATAACGAATTGTATATTTATTTTTCTTGTCCTGAAACACTTGCGTGTTCCAGCGACGTTAGAGGCAGGTTGTGCCTGCTCTGCAGTAGATTGCTTCTAACTGCTGCTTCTGCCTCATGGAACAATTCTATTTCATTACTTGTTTTCAGTGTTGAGACAGGGTTTTGGTTGTTTTTTGGTTTTGTTATTTTTTTAATAGCTCCTTTGTTTGCCACTTCCTATTCATAGCCAGGTTTATACCTTGTGTGTTTTCTGTGCCTGATAAGCACATGATTTTCACTCAGGTAAAATAAAAGTATTTTATTTTCCTTAGCTTGCAATTCCTTTCCTGTTGGCCCCTCTGAAACCCAAGCTTTGATGAAATGACATGAAGGATACACAGTTCCGGTGGCATCTGGGTCTTTCCAAAGATTGAGACTGATGCCAAGGAGCAGCAGGTCACCTTCTTCACTTCTCATGTTTGTTCCTCTTTTTTGCCTCCCTCAGCAGTGTTTGCAGCCCATTTTATTCTGTTTTTCTACCACTTTTTCTTTGTTCTATTTCCTGTAAGGCTAAACCAGCCTGTCCGATAGGTTACAGCAGAGCTTCAGAGTTCCCATCAAATTGCAAAGCTGCTGTGAGATGAACTGTGAAAAGCTTCCAGCATTCCCCTGGCTGCCAAAATGAGTTAGGTAGCTCTGATACTCCATAAATGATGACTTTCAAAATTGTGAAAGGAAATGAGGGTTCTTTTTCTGAAAATTAGAAAAATTGGCAACATGAAACTATATTTCAGACCATCCTTGTAATTTTTTCTTGCTTTATAAATATATGTATTTATGAATGAACTGTGTTTTCTTTCTGCTAGTTCTGTCCTCCAACTAAATCAGCTTGGTCCTTATTAGTCTTTACTTTCTTTGAAAGCAACATCTCTATTCTTCTTTTTGCCATTTTCCATTTGTTGTGTCACATCTACAAGTGCATAAACTTGTCATGCTCCCTAATCAAAAGCAAATTTTAAAATCTTTTCATTTAGTGGAGTATATAAATTTCTTTTTCTTTCTTTTTTAAAATTCAAAATATGTCTATTACAGGTAATGTGGAAAAATGAAGTGCAGGATTAAAAGACAACTTTTCTGGCACAACCAGTTCTTGCTTGTTTCTGACATGGATTCAAGTTAAATATTGTCCATAAAATTGCTTCCTCATGTTTCTCTTACAGAGGCATAATAATGATGAAAAAGAGTTTTCTCCGTTTCTGTATTACCACTGTTGGCTGTTTCGCATCTGTGTATTTATAGACACATACATGCTGTGCAACAATTAATATTTTCATAAACATGAGGATAAAAAGATGAGTTTGCCATGATTCTGAATCAGGGATAATGAGTGGAAGCTCGGCAGCTTTTTTTAAAGAAACTAATGAAGAAGACAAGGACTGTTGATCTCTTGGTCATGCTGGCTCCTGCAGGTGTCTGAATGGGAACCTGGAGGTAGGGGTGTGAAATAAAGATGACGTTTAGACTGATGACATGATAATTTCACTTCTTCCACTAGAGCTTGAAATTGCATCTTTTTATGTTTCTATGATCCATTATTTCTCAAAGGAACACGTGTCTCCAAGCATCCTGCGCTGTCACAAAGATTTTGCTGGAGGTGTGAAACAAATCTGTGCAATGTCTGTCTTTAAAACAGTTCTTCCCTTTACTAACTATGAGCTGCAAGCATGGGGAAAAAGCGTTCAGGTTTTGAAGGGATAGCAAATGTTCCATAATTGAGATTGCTAATATTATAGTAATAGAATATTAATAATGTAATTTTAAATCACAATTCTACATCTTGATGTGATACAAGAAAGGGAAAATTAGAACTATGCTGAATAAAGACGTTGCCTGTAAGGGAAGAGAATGTTAACAAGTACAGTGCTGATATAGCTGGGGGACAGAAGCAATTTCGGAGTTGTTAGTAAATATGTGGATACATAATATACTATGGAAAGGGGGAAATCAGAAATACTAGCTGAAAATGATAATTTGAAGAAAAGAAAAATATTTTAATGACTTTAATATTGGCTGCTGTTAGGAAGTCTAGAAGAAATACAAATACATATGGCTTTATGATAGTAGTGTGATTTATTTTGTTTCCTGTGTTATATCCTTGCATATGCAGTTCTGACAGAAAAAAAAAAGTAGAAAAAAAGATCTAGTACAAGTAATGATTTTGAATTTTTAGAAGAAATTAATTTTGTTTAACTGTTTTCAGTTTAGCTGGTTTAAAAAAATTCAGAAAATTAGAAAATTAATTTCTTTAATACAGCAAAATTAAGTATGACTGTAGCCACTTTATTCTTTTATCCTTCCTTATGTGCTATTTTAACCTATCATTTCATGGCCTGAAAAAAGCATGAAGAAAGGAAGAACAGACAGTCCTGATTGCAACTGGGTTGATTCCAGTGGTATCAAGGGGATGGAATACATAAAAGGAGTAAGAAGAGATAAAAATTATTTGTTATGACATTTAGGAGACTAAAGAAATACTAGAATAATCATAAGCAATGTAATGGTTGCAAGAAGTGAAGTCTTTCATTGGATCGACTTACATTGCTGGGAGAAGAAAAACATATTTTGAGACAGAAGCATGTTTTCAGCTCTTTAGTTGTGGTCCACTTACTACTGTGCCCTGATAGACTTTGTATGTCCTTCTCCTCTATTTTTTGCACAGTATCATTCAACTTTTAGTTTTGATCAGAACTCTTCTTCAGTTTCAGGCTTAGGAAATACGGTGGCTGGCTGGAATAAATATCTTATTATAAGGTGAATTGGCTGCTCAAATACCTGATTTGGTAGATACTTATTTATTTTTCACCAATTTTGCCTATGTTGTCTTAAAGTTCACATGAACGGTTTAAAAACTTTCTTGTCAAATGCTGAAATTTCTTCTATCATTAAAATGAGGCAAGTTTTGCCTTTAGAAGTTTTGTGGCCCACTAACCCTAAATGAAACCAATAATGGAGTTCTAAACATCTCCTCTCCAAGGTAGACTTGTATAAAATGTTGCTGGAACATTGTACCTTTAGTCTTATTTAGGCTGTAGCTTCAGTGATTTTAGTGCGTAGTGTCCCACTGTTTGTAAAAAATACAACTATGGTAGACTTGCATGTGAAATGATGCATGTGGTACCCAGATACTTTCGCAATTTGGATCTGTTCAAAATCCCTTTGCGGTTTGAAAGAATGCAGGTGCAGGCATTTGTGCAGAATGCAAGGAGCCGCATGCACTTGTGATGTGGGTGAGATGCACTTATGGTGTTCCCATTAAACATTTGCATTGTACAACATAAGAAAGTTTTGGATATAAATCTCTAGCAAATAACGTCAGTGGATCTCAGTGTACAAATGGCCCTGCAGGGCAGTGGAGGGGAAGCACAGACAGCTGGGGAAAAGCAGTGTGTATTGCTGGTACTCTTGAATCTGTGCCCTGAGGCACCAATACTGTACAAAAGATGTGGAACACCTCATCTCATGGCCCATGAGATGGCCCTCGGGTGCTTACAAGATGGAAAGCAATCTGTGGGGCATCTCTTGTGATCAGATATCCAGACTACATAGCAGAAATCATTGCTTGTTAGGAGCTGGTGTCTCAGAAAACATAGTAACCACCAGAATTTCTTAGTTCATGGACTATGGGGGTCATTGGTAGCAAAGTGTAACTTAAGATTGTTTCTAGATCTAGAACAGTACTAAAACTGGTGTGAAAACTGTTAGCCTAAATAATGAGAGGGTCAAGTTTACCTTGCTAACAGCAGAATTTATATTATATATCTCTCTTGCACTCAGCACTGGGAAATACCAATTCTTTTGATTTAGGTTAGGGAAATCATGCTTGCCAAAGCACAGAATTTTGAATTTGAAATTAGAACATTTTTTGTTTGACTGCCATGACATCTGTTTCAGCTGCTTCAGTGCACATAGCTCTAGTTTATTTCACGTTCTCTGGAAACAGTTTTAAATTGTAGGGCAGGTGTGTATTTTGAGCATTTTAAATCCTGTTGTAAGGCTTTCCCTGCACACATCTGACACTATAAAATAGGTCATATACAGGTGCCACTGGTATTTTGGATAAAAGGTTTAAACCCTTGTTTTCTGGAAGGCATTTTTTGGTGGTGCTTAACTAAGACCTTGTGAGAGGAGACAAACATGTAAATGAAGTCAACTTTCAGACCTCTGGGATCTGTTACACCATGAGTTACTTTCAACAGATAGTTAGCTGGGGCTGTTAATCGAGTTTAACAGGTGTTGAGTAATGAACCGAGACAGGGCATCTGCTGTGACCTGCCTCTCACTCTAATCTGGTTAGGGAACCTCATGCCAGTTGGAGCCCAGAATGCTTCATAGTGACATCCAGCATTGCATTTTCCTGATGCTTTCATCAGTCTTGTGACATTGAAGAATGGTGAGTTTGCAAAAGGAATACATAAGGAATCAGTCCAAAGTTCCCAAAGTGGAAGCTATTAATGAATAGCTTCATTTTCTTTGCTTTGAAAGTATTTCTTTGCTTAAGTTGAATGAGCAGTTGAACTTTTGTCCATGTTTATATCTGTTTGCCTTCCAAAATGTAATGAAATCCATTTTAGAGTGCTGCTTAACTAGGATCATGTAGAGCACTGTTGTCAAAGTGGTAGGAAATTATAGTTTCAGCATGTCATTTCCAAGACCTCTTTGCAATATGAACTTTCCAACTTCCTGTTATGTATTATGTTAAGTGATTTTGCATATTTAAGAGATCCATGCCTTGCAATCCGTTGTCACTGAGTAGCAACTTCAACATTTTGACCCTTCTATAAACTTCTGCCTTGACCATTAAGCTGCCTGTTTTTCCCAGCATTCTGTCCACAAGGTGGGCAGTGTCAGCTTGGAGTGTGAGGCCGCATTTGGAGCTGACTGACAGGATTGATTGTTCCGCAGCCTTGAGGCTCATTTTGGGTCAATCAAATTGTTCAGGGAAGGGGAATCCAGTGCTCTGAGTATGTTTCCTGTGTGTTGTGTCTGAATACAGAGTAATTTCCCGTGTTTTCTTTTTTTTTTTTTTATCCCTTTGCCTGAATTTATTTGCTGTACCCATTACGTTTCTTTCCATCTTTTGCCCAAAAGAAAAAAAGTAACCCAAACTTTAATTTCTTTCCTCTTACTAGATTAATCAGAGATGCTTCAAGCAGAAATTAAGGCTGAGTCATGTTGTGAATATTGCAATTCTGTGATTCTAACCAAGTCTGAGGCTTTTAGATATGTTTTGCCATTAAATGGCAAAACCTGTGTACTATTGTACCTGTGGCTATTTTGCTCCAGAGCTCTTTTCTAATCTGGTTTACTTGTGCTGGTCATTCTGTATCTCTGTGATCAAATTTGTAGCAATGTTTCCAGCTATTCACTTTTTCAGCACAGCATGGACTTGTGTATCCAATAATAATTAGCATAATGCATAGAATAAGTGTGTTTATTGCAAGTGTTTATTGCAATTCAAAGTTGTAACCAATGTTTCTGGCAGAAGAAACAGCAACATTTCTAATGTTGGCAGTATTTGACAGGTGCCTTTTGATTCGTGTGAGAGATTATGGTGCTCTCATTTATATAGTACTTAAAGTCTGAAATTTTGATTTTGGACCCCTGAAATGATCACAGGAATTAGAAAACCCTCTCCAATATTTCCTTACATGAAAAGTAAAGTTGTGATCCAGTGGACTTGGCAGGCAGTTCCCGCTGAGCTCAGGAGATTTAGGTAATCGCCCAGGAAGCCAGGAAAAGCTCAGTAGAATTGATGTAATATAAAGCAAAAAGTGAGGTGAGAAACAAGCCGAGAATAACTACACGGGAATTCAGAATGAGGGAGATGAAAATATCATACAGCTACAGAGAGCAGGAGGAAAATTGAATACAATCAGAAGTTGTGCTAGGAAGAGAAGGAGGATCACATAGATGGCGAATTTTGGGTGAGCAGAGTCTGGAAAAAATCAGGAGAGGAATATGGACCAGTTGGTAACCTGGGGATGGGGAGAAAGCATCCCCAGTGCAGCAATGGAGGACCAGAATCAGAGCCAGGAGGCCAGAGAACCTGTGCCTTGCTGCTCACTTTTCAGGAACACGTGTGTATAATGTCTGATGCAATTTTTTCTTCTGAAAGGTTGTCAGTATGCAGTTGTGCTTGGCTATTTTATCGAACATATTCTTTCTATAGGTTTTTTAAAATTTAGGATATATAGTTTTTCCTAATGGGAGCCATTCCTGTCTATTATGTGCATTAAAAAGTATGGTAAAATTCCTTGGGAAAGCTCTTAAAATATACATGCAAAGTAGCCGTAATCCAAAGTAGCCATATTTCAAACATGGATATTTGATATTTCTTTTCCCCTATCCTCAAAATTATGAAAAGTGATTAGACCCTATTAGGGACTTATCCAATTTCGTTCTAAAAATTCTGGTTTGTAGTGCTGTGATCCTCAAGAGCCTGTGGGAAATTGCACGGAGTCTCATGACAAGTGGGATATTAACCTGTGCCATTATTGCAAGTAAAAATTTGTAGAGCTGCTGGATGTGGTTTTCCCTTTCTCTTAGTCATCTTGAGACCTTGTTCATCTCTTTGGCATTGTCCTGTGTAATCCTAGGGAGGATTATGGTTCTGCTTAACTGTTTGCCATCTTAAGCCATCTGGATAATGATGCCTTCCTTTGATTGTGGTAGTAGGACACCTTTAACTTTCAGACAGAGCAAAATTAAATTTTAGTGCTTTGTCTCTCCTCTGGATAAAAAAAAAAGGAATAGATGTCAAAACTTGGGATCTCCTCCTTGATGTTATTTTTACCAACATATATCATACTGGCTCTCCGGACTCCTTTCCTGCATTCAAAATTAACCTGTCTGCTCCTCTGAGCCCTTAACCTTTGCTCCAATAGATAAATCACTTCCTGGAAATGTCTGAGAATTGTTTGAATGTTTTTTTCCCCTCAGCAATGTCTTCTCTACAAATGTTTTTGTTAAGTAAAGTAGGTTTTAGTACTTCATAGGTCTGGGACTCTTTAGCAAGTTTTAAATGATTAGTCACCAGTGACATTTTCTTTCCCTTTTTAGGTTTTTTGCACTTCAAATTTTTGTTGTTCTCCGAGTGCTTTAATAACAGGCAGTATTATGTGATTTTTATCTTTCTGTGACTGCGTAGTGAAATTGCTTTTGCAAGTAGTCGGAGTATTCTGTTTCATTTCATACATGAAAACAAATGGTCTCTTTAAGGTATCATGGTCCTGCGTGTTACATCACTGGAAGTCATGTAGGCTCCAGAAAGTGGCTCCAGAAAGTATTTTTTGTTGTCCAGTCCTTGCTGTTAATTAACTTGCAGATAGAATAGATTATTTAACACTGTATTTTTTTAGGCATAAAGCAGAAGGCAGCTATAGCTGAAGTGTATCACCTTCAGTTTCTTTTTAGTGGCAAAGACAGAGCTGTGCAGACTTTTGCAAGTTTCTCCAGAAGGATTTTGACTTTATTAATTTGACTTTGATATCTTTCTGAGAAGTCTGTAATGGACACAGTAGAAATTATATGGATGTGTGGCAGCAGGTTGTCATTTTCTGATCCCAAAATGCACACTGCAGTATACATAAGGATAGTGTCTTGGTCTGTCAATGCTAGGAGTAGAAATTGAAGTTCTTTTGTGTTTCCCCTGGATTTCTGCAACATGCATTTTTGATTATGCCGGTTCTGTCAGGGAATCAGAACACTATCACAAGAAACTCCATGTCAAAAGTTCTTCCATATAGACTTTTCAAGATTATTCGAATAATCTTAGGAGTCCTCCTCTATTTCTACTCTGCTTTGGATGTGCAGAGCTGTCCAGTACTATTAATAGACAAGGAGTGACAAAGTATAAGCTAGTATTAGGATAAATTAAAAGTACAAGTTTATTTATATAAAAGTATAAATTGAAAGTTGTTTCATTCAACAGTTGCAACACTGTGTAACCATGAAGTTTGTCTGTATGAATTGATCTCTCTATCTATATATATAGATATGGGTGCAGAGATCGACTGTCCAAAAATCACTTTCTTCTTTCCTACCAGTATCTGTTGCTGAAAAGAATAAATTTTATTTTGGTCTGTTTAAATCATCTGGCTGTGAAGATTCAAAATTTTCTCCTATAGGTAACAGTTTCTGTGCAGACCGAGACCCAGTCACTCCGCCATTTATGGTAGGAGTGTGTGCTGGTTTGTATGGCCCAATCTAAAACTTCTGCATTGCCTTGATTGTATTGGTATGTGACAGACAACTGGAAGCAGTGAAAACTCCAGGCTTAGTTACCAACAAGTGTTCTGGCTTTTGGTGTAAAGGAGAAAAGTGCAATCTGTATCTTGGTTAGGATGCTGCTTCTGAGACTCTGGGAAGGAATTCTCTTTGATTACACCAAGGCTGAGCAAAAGGCTCTTATTTGCTGTCTGTATATTGGTCTGCATCTGACAGGTGTCAGCTTCAAAGCCAAGACAAAGGCATAAAAGCTTATTTTGGAAAGTCTTTTGGGAGAGCAATTCTTGAAATAAATATTGGATAGGAAAAATAGTTGTGGTGCTTCAGCCAAATGAGAATTCATAGAGCTGGATGGGGGAAAGTTGGAGGTAGCTCGGTCTGTGTTATGGAGCCTGTTTCGAAGTCACTGTATTTAGTAGAGAGCCACAGGATGCTGACTACTGTTGCAGGTATCAAGAAGCTGCCTCCACTCTTTTACTATTTGCTACTCAGTGTGTTTATGTCTTTCATGGTCTTTGGCACTGCAGGATTTGTTTCAGACTGGTTTTTGGGACTGCCTTGAGCTCAGTGTCTGCAGCCTCAGAAGCTCTTTCCTACATGGCTGTATCCGAGTGTAGCCTTTTGCAATGACCACAGCAACACTGATCCCGCACTGTGTTCTTCTTATTTGTACTCAAAAAATGAGTTTACAGTATTCTTACTTGCCTTCCGTTCTGCTCCCACGCATCCACGAAATCACTTTTAAGTGATTTGCTTTTGAAGCCAAGCAGAATCATAAATATTTAAAAATAATATTTTAGTATTTTGAGACCTTGTTCAGGTTATGAGAAGAGCAAGTGAAATTTGGAATGTAGGAACTACTGTTAATGACTGCAAGAGTAGCGTAGGTTTGTTTGGTTTTTTTACATGGCAGACTTTGTTTGTTTTAGTGAAGTGAACCATATTATATTTTCCAAGAGGAAGGAAGCTTCCATGGATCTTGGTTTTCATAATTCTTATAATAGCATCAAACTGAGCATTCTTACAGCAGAGACATCTGTTTTCACAGTTGCCTTCTGTAGGAAGAGACTTTGTTTTGTTTTGAATTTCATAGTTCGTGTATTTTAGCAGATGATCATATTTAAGCCAGATTCTGATTGTCATCAGTACAAATTGGGAATTAACTCTGTATTTCACTTCATCTCTCCCAATTTATATTAGTGTAAAGGAAAACTGAATCTAATGACCCGGCTGTTCTATTTCTGTGTTTAATTGTGCTGACAAGTATTATTTTTAGAAAAATGAGACAATGCAATTGCAGGTAGCTCAGAAAGCTCCAGTATTCTGGCAGCTTATTGCCTTTATTTTGCTGTCCAATAGAATGATTGGAAGACTTCATTTGGGTTTGACAAACAGTATGTGGTACTCCAGCCTTGCATGTGAACCTTTGAGCATGCTGACACATTCTTCCAATCTAAAAAGATTTTAAAAAATTTATTAGAAAATTTCGTGTAGTGTTCTCTCAGCTGCTCCATTCTGTATAAATTTAATAAAACCTTTAGATTTTGGTATAAGGTGGAAAAAGCTTGCTTTCCAGCATGTTGCAGCTACTGCCAGTACATTTTCTAAAATGCGTGAATATCAGTTGAGCTCCGAAGGTGACAGCATGGAGCACTGTGTGAACTCTTTCAAATTATACTCCTAAATCTGTGTAAGCAAATGTTCTGACTTTTGAACTTCTTCAAGGCAAATTTGAGAGTCATACTTGGTTTCAGTGTGTGGAAATTCAGCTGTAAACCCAAGTATGTTGGGCTCAAATTGATCTATTTTTCTTTCTGGTTTTATTTAGCTCTTGGATTGGAAATAGATGTCTTTAGTAAATCCAGAAGCTTCTATAGCTCTAGTTTTATCTCAGACAAATTATTGGAAAATGCATAATGCCATTGATCTGACTAGAACTAATAGGAGTTTCAAATAGCAAAGAAAATAAGACCTTTAATGCTGAAAACCTCTTCCTCTCTTTTCTTTCTTCCTTCCTTCCTTCTCCCAAAACATCAGCAAAACGAGCTAATAAATGCAATTGATTTATTTTGAAGTGCTGTCTGTCTTTTTCACTTTTCTTCTGGATAGCAGAGTCTGTGGCAGCCCTGGCTCCAGATGTCTTCGAGACAAGCTGTAATATGTTTCAGAAAGTCCCTGTTTGATGGCTATTGTCTGGGGAGAAAAATGAAATAAGCCTTGTCTTTGCTATAGTAACACTTGGCTCCTGAGAACAGCTTCTTCAGAAAGAGAGAGGGCATTTCTGATCTAGGATTAACAAATCTCTGTTTGCAGTTGTTTTGTCATATTTGTAGTAAGCACAAGCAGCGGTGGTGTTTCCCTGCAGCACATGCAGATTACAGTCCATTAGTTGTACCTTTCTACTGCAACTGCTGGGGCGATATACCAGAATGCAATGAGCCATTCTGGAGTCTGTGGCTTGAAGAACCTTGTCCCAGACGTGTTACATAAGAGCTGTGATGTTTTGCTCACACAGAGCAAATATTTTAAGCATGAAATATTGATTTAGTGGGCCTCGCATTCCTGAGAACTTGGAATCCTGCACCCATCTTTCTTGGAGTTAGCCTCAAATATTTCATTAGAACAGAAAAGGCCAGAAGTCAAGGTGCTCCCACTCTCTGTTTGCTTTTCAGTTCGTGTAACACTTTGCTGGAACCACAGGATTTTCTTTGCCATCTGCACTGGTCAGTTCAAACTCTGCATGTACTCTGGTGAGAAAATTCCTGGCATGTAATTTCCATGCTGACAAATTTGGGCAGCATGACTTGTGTGTTTCTCTTGCTGGCAACAACCTTCAAAGCATTTAAAATGGGAAGAAAATGCAAGGTATTCCACCAATTTTTAAAGAAATGACAGTCACAGCAGAAGTTATCTAACCTCACCAATCTTGACTTTACAAAGGGATAATTTATTATTAATGTTTTTCAAGGTTAAACTTGTTCATATGTGTCAGATATAATCTAACTAATTCCATGTTTTTGGCTTATGCACCACATTTAATTGCGGCAATTGGAATGGATTTCAGGAAACCATATTCCCAGTGTTAAGTTTTCATTTTTAACATTTTCTTGTTTGTTAAAAATGAAAAATTCTGGGAGTTGGATCTTGGCTTTAAGAGAATCAGCTATATTTCTCTTGCACTGGGAGTTTCTTCCCAAGTTGGCTCATTTTATTTGTCCTTTATTCAATTTTCAGTGGAAACACAGTCAACTGTAGCCAGAAAAATGAAGCTAAAAGTTCCTTAGGATATTTTATGCATATTTGATAAGATTATGGAAGATATGTCTGTGTGGATTTGCTTTGGTGAAGAACAGTTACCGAGTGCTAAGTCTCCAAACAGGTTGGAAAAATAAGATACAAGATTTGGTAGACTTGCTTTCCTAGAAGGAGTTATCTTGAAGAGTTTGCTCACTGAATGTTGCTTTTCTCATTGGTGTTTTTTGTCCATGTTTTAAGTGAAGAGATGCATCATCTTTGTTGCTGGAATGCCTAGATAACAATTAGCCAGGGATGGGAATGTAATCATGCTATACTCCTGAGCTGTATCATAGGAATAGTACAAGAAAATTAAGTCTTATGTTTGCTACTAGTGTTATTTACTACCCTATTTACCTATTGTGTAAATATCTATTTAAAATAGTTGTTTGTTTGTTTGTTTTTTAAAATTTTCTGTGTATTAACATTCTTTGCTGGTTTAGAAATAAAAGGTTTTGAGCCATATTAGATGCTGGGACTCGACTCGTTCTCAGTTGAATCCAGTTTCCTAAATAAAAGTCTGCATGAATTTTGTACTTAATGTAAGAAGGAATACTCTCCTTGCTCTTGATGCAAGGCTGGTCAAGGAGTCTTGTTTGAGTAGTTACTCCTAATTGGCAACTTTTCCTCTTCCAATTGTCTTTGTTTATTAACACTGTAGTAATACTCTGTTACCTCCCTTCCAATCCAGATATGAATGTGGATCATCTGACGCATCTGGTCAGGAATGTGTAACTTCCACCACTCTGTACCTTGTTTCTGCCTCCTCTTCTAAAAGGCTTCACAAGGGTCGTGTTAGAATTTTCCAGTTTAGTGAAATTAATGTATGATTACAATCACCAGTGTGTCCTGATCTCTTCTTTACTAAAGGAAGCTTGATGTCCACTCTTCTGAAACCTGAGGCCTTGGACAACCCATTTTCCTGTACTTTTTTTTCTTCTTCTCTCTAAATAATGTCTTGTATTAAATGAAGTTACAGAGAAGAAATAAAATTGTTGTAAGAGAAAGCTGGCCTGTTACAGCCCCTGATTGCTGCTGGAAGCAAAATACTGCAGAATAGACCAAATCAAAGCTTTGGGAGGTGAGTTAAGGAGAGAAGACCTTTTCTGGCTTATAAAATATCAAGCGAAGTAAACAAATGCACTCTATTTTCCTTGCTATTGAAAGCCAGAATGTCCTTTTTCCATTAGGAGTGTTTTGCTATTCTTTTGGAAATCTCTTTTAATTAAGGCTGTATAATATGTTTCCTAGGATATGAAAGAAATAATTCACCATGGCTCCAGCAGCCACTGTTCCTTTCTGATGAAGAAAAGCAAATATTACTTATCACTTGGAGAGGCAGCAATGACTAGAAGTAGGCTATAGTCAAGAATCAATTAATCTTTCTCTGGACAGCTTCAAAATATTGTTGGCCATTTTGCTGCGTAATTCTGTGGTGTGATGATACTGCAGCAAGGTGTTGTGATCCTCGCTGTGCTGGGACGTTGCTGGCAGTAGCTCTCCAGCACATGAAATAATAGAGGCTTGGCTGAACCCATTTTAAAGTTACTGGGATGCTACAGAATGTTTGCAATATCATCACAGAAGCCGCTACAGTGGATTTGACACAGAGTAAGGGTGTCCAAACAGGACCAGAATTACTCTGAACTCCCCAGCTCATAAAGCTGCCTGCCAGCCTGGAGGTGTTTGTCAGGGTGCTTTTATCCAGAACGAGCACAGTTCAGTTTCTGCAGTGTCAGGTGGACAAAGAAGAATGTTTTATTAGCTTCCTGTCCTAACACAGAACTTGCTCAGAGTAATTCTTGGTTGTCCCAAAAAAGCAGGAGGTGATGAGGGAGCACTGACCACTGCACCAGTGACCCTGGAACTGAAGAAGAATCTTGTGTGTGCTCCTCAGAAGTACAGCAGGGTTTCAGCTCCTGCCTGTGCTGCCCCAGGGCCTGTTAATGCCTGCTCAGGCACAGTCTCCCCCTTTCCTCACCTTCACAACCCGACCTGAATTCCTCTGTCTGCTTTTTGGTGATTAGCTTAGTCTCCTTCACACTGTACGTTCATCACAGGGAAAAACTGCCTGAGAAGAGGGAAGGCAAGCTGCTAAGTACGACAGTGCTAGAAAGTCAAACAAAGAGAATCTTTCTGCATTGCAAAAGGTGGCATCCTTGTAAAAGGCTTCAGTCTGCTTTTTGTTCCGACATTTTGCTGAAGAACTGTCTGTCTCATTCACTTCTTCACTGCTAACAAAGAGGAGCACTGACAGCACTGGCTCCAGGTGTCTGTCAGGAGAGCAATAAAAGTTTCAGCCATACCCAATGTGATTGTTTTTGATAAGTAAAAACGGAAAGATGCTAATTTCAAAACTCAGCTTTCAAGCAGACAATTCTCTATATGTCAGGCTAAGGAAGTTAGAAGTATATGTGGCTTATAGAAACAAGTCACTGAGGTTTTTTATGATTAAAAATATTAAATTAATCTTTCATTTTATAGTGCTGATCAGAATTTTTACCAGTAAGGCATGTGCATTTATTTTCTGCAGACACCGCAGTTTTACTCTCCTCCTTCAGAACAGAGATGTTGGAAATGAATCAAATGTGTTTCACTGGGCATTCAATGACTACCTTTGAACAGCACTAATGGCTCCAAGAGCAGGATGTATCTGTTCTCATCTCTGGTATACAAATCCTGTAGTCAGGTTAAAGTAGACAAAAGCCAGGCCACTATATCTTTTCCTCTCTTTTCCTTTGCTTTCTCCTGCTGTTCTCCCTTTTATATTTTATTTTTAACTTCCATTTTAGCTGTGTTATGAAAGTGCTTTTGTGAAATTATTGCTCTATTTATATAAAGGTTAAAGGTTTGGCATGGGACTGAACAGCACTCCCTAGTTGTTGCATTTCCTTCAGGGCTCCAGGAAAACTCTGTTAGGAATTGGTGAAGGACTGCTGGACCTGTCGATGCAACAGTCGTTTGGTGTGAATATGGCATCTACTTGAACATTTGAGATACGTTTGTAGTACAAGTAGTAAACATTTGATGAGCATGCTCAAGTGGCAGAATTAACTGTCTTCAAGATCTCGATGGACCACTTTTAATGGTGATAATATCAGTAACATGTCTCAACATACAAGTAAGCAGCCTCTATACAGTTAGATGAAATTGTTTACTTGTAAGGGTATTAAGGCTTACGTATGAAAGAGGGGAGTATTTATTTCCAGAATGCACCCTTTTTTCCCTCCACTAGGTGAACTTATTCTCAATATGCTATTCTGTACCATGTAACGGAATGAAAATTTCAAGTTTTTATCTGGAAATTGCATTGATTTCCTTTTTTTCCCCTTGGATATTCTTCAAAGTGATGGTGCTTGTGGCAAATGTCACTTTATCAACAGTCACACAGTACCTTATTTCCAGCTACAAAGCCCCATGAAAGTATTTGGAGAAGCAAATACAAGCTCTGAAGGATTGTTAGGATGGACAACTGCAACACCATCACCATCAGAATTGCCCTAAATTAATTGTATACTCTGTATTTTAATTAGTGTGTTGGTGAAATAAATGGGGACATATGTTACCACAGGAAAGTAGCAGGAGATGACAATCCATTAAGCCCTGACAGGTATTGTAGGCTTGAGAATGAATAATGAAAAGAGTGACAGTAATTAAAACATGTTTACTTAGGATGACAATTACTTGAAATACAGTTGCATAGTAAAGACCTCATTATGAGCCAGACTCTGTACGTAAAAATTATACTTATGCCAAGGGGTAATTAATTTTTTCTGGTAGGTGAGTGATAGGTCACTTGTGGTTCTGTCTCACCTTGTTTACATTTAATAGTAATGAAGATGGTATTGTACTTTGATTTCTCATATGCTTTAAGGTTCAGCAGGATGGTTTTATTTCTGCTTTTAAATGAAAGTATCTTTATGGGTTCTGAGTGAAGACATGATCAAGTCTTGAAAAGTATATGGACTTTCAAACAATGTCTTCTCCTGCATAACAAGATTTCCTGTTGCTGAAATAGTTGTTGCAGCCTATTTGTGTCTTGTATCTCCCAGTTTTTACTTCGGCAGAGTGGAACGAAGAACTGTAATTGAACTACTACAGTTTCAGGATAGAGTTTAAGAGATTTAAAAATAATCTAGGAAAAGCAGTTGATGTGTTTTATCTTCCCTTGATAGACAGTTTGAATTATGCTTGCTCTCACACAGGAGTATTCAGGAAGTCTCAGTACTTAGAGGTTTGTTCAAGGCTCATGGAATCACTGGACATGTAACATTTACAATGTTCTAAGAGTCCCAAGTATGGTTAACTTTTTTTAAGAGTTCAAAGAACAGATGCTGCTGAGGTGGCTGTCAGTCTTTAACATTTTCAGAGCCTTGTCTAAGGATGTGATACAGATTTATACCTGTGAGTAACCTCAGAAGAAGAGCTGAAGATTTTTGAACTACTTTTACATTCACTTTTTGGATGTATTTTTTTTTGTCCCGTATTGGTAAGTGCTTACAAAAGCATTAAAAAAAGACAGATGGTCACTTAATTTCCCCTCTTTTCCTTTCCCACTTGCCATCCTGTGTCATAATCTTCTGCTGGAGATTTTTTTTACTCTTTTTGACTACAACACTTTGGCGTTGTGAAAACATTGAAGCTTATTGAGGATCCCTAAAGGCTTTTTATTCGTTATTGCATTTGAAATATACTGTGTATAAAACAACACAGTAAAATTATGATACTATACATTAAAAAGTGCAGCACAATACAGGACAATAATGGTATGATGGTCATATGTTTAGAATTTTGGGGACTCTGCAAAGTTGCGATGTGGTTGATGTTACATTGCAACCTACTGACTTAGTTTGACAGATGTGTCTGTGTGACCAGGAGTTGTATCATCTCAGTGATAAATCCTGGCCAAAAAAAAAAATTCCTGTTGGGGAAATAATCTCAGTAAAACCTCTTTTTTATAGCATTTAAATGTAAGCATTATTAAAAAGAGGATCTGGTGTTAAAATGTCCTCCATTCCAAATGATTAGTATCTTATTTCTTACTGCCTCTTAGGAACGAAAGATACTGAGTTGCCAAACTGGTATCAGAAACATCTCCCCTTCTCAGTGTGTAGTGTTGTCTCATTTGTCTTGTATGTATTAATTGTTAACCAGTCATGGCAGTGTGAAGTCTGATAAACAAATTGTGCTTTCACTGCTTCAGTGAAGAACTAACAGATCCTTTTAATGTGTCTTGGGAATGCAAAAACTGCTTTACAGCATCATGCTACTGCTCTGTCGTGTCCGTTATCCTGTTTCTCTAACAGTGCTGAAAATCAAATGCTGCAAGGAAAATGAAACAATTCACTTACTAAAGCATTATGGATTGATGTGGTACTTGGGAGAGGTCAGGAAGAAACATTCTTACGCTGTGGCTGTCTTATAGTCCTTAAAATGTGGGCACATCTAGTTCTCTCTCTCTGTACTGTCTTTGCAGGTGAGCTTCAGAAATACCTAATCTGGTTTTTGTTTCTAGCAAGCTGCTGTACCAAAATTCTGACATCATATCTTCTACAGGCTTCTTATGCCATGGGTGAGGGGAGAGGGATTGAGGAAACTTCTCTTCTAACTATTGTCCTTTATCAGGAAGAACGCATTAGGCATATCTTTGTTACATTTTATGACCTCTTACTTTTTTCTTAATTAGTGTTATCTGATATAATGTCTGTACTATTTTAGATAAATTTTGACCAAAGATCATACTTTACTTCTCATGCCTCAGTACTTCTTTTCCTTAATAGTCTTTTGCATGGGACTTCGAGGAAAAGTTTTTTTTCAAATAATTTTTTCAAACCATATTCCTTCATGCTAGAATTCATGTTTCAGAGATATAGGAGGTTAGCTGTATATTTACACAAGCATTTTGCTGACATGGGAATAACTTCATAAACAGACGCAATTGCCTCCAATCATAAATACAAATGTTAAGTTCTGACTTGTTCAGGCTTTTGATTACTGGTTTCCTGCTGTACTGTTCACTTGTTGCAGAGAAAAACAGGCCTTTCCTTCAAACTCTAGACATCTGAAGAAGCCTCTGACTTCTAAATCGAAAGAAAAAATTGGTCCCAGGGTAAAAGATACTAGATTTCCAGATCTCCAGGGCTGACTATAGAAAATTGGGAGGAAGGGTGCTGTCACCTTTTGTCTCTCCTGTGAGGTGCACAAAATACAGGATAAGGATGGGGCAAACCAAAACTGTGGGAAATATAAGTCACATTTTTAGTTTCAGAATATGGATTTTGAATTTTGGTGTTTTGTAAATCTTTGATATAAGCTTGGATATCAGCTTTTCCACTAGTGTGAGATTATTTGACCTTACTAATACTTCTAACACTACAGCATTTTTTTCTGTATATGCGTTTTTAGGATGAACAAAAGCCAGCATATATATAATTCCTATTCTGGAAATAATTTCAATAGTTCATAGAACAGGTTAAGCTTTTGTATTTTGTTCTAGAAAAACAGTTTTCTTGCTAAACTATCGCTCCTTTGAAAGAATTTTATACCTTCTACCTCAAAGCATCAGATTTAGTCTATACAAATCTCACTGTACTACTATAGATAAAGGAACAATAATCGTGATCTTAATATAATGACAGACTTTCTGAGAAGTTTGTTGCTGGTATAGCTCACATTGATCAAACAGTAAATTTTCTACCACTTTGTATAATTTTGAGCTAATATTTAGTAGAGCTCAGTTTTAGCTGGGAGTGAGCCCACTGTGGTCAGTACTTACCCTCTTTCTGCATTCACACCTATTGATTCCAGTGATTTAGTTCAGAGATTTTGAATTCCCACGACTACTCCTTGACCTGCTATTGAAGAATAGGGTGGATTTGTCTTGGCAGCACAGAGTTGGAGTTCCTTAAATACCCATTAGCTATAAGTTTATCCTTGTTTTACTTAGACACACACAGGCACATGGAGTAATTTGTTCGCTCTTAGCTTACATTTTCTGGATCACATCTACTTATAAAGACATCCTTGCAGAGAGCAAATACTCATTACTATCTCAGTAATTCCCCACTAAGGTCTAATTGATTGGCTTGTAGTCCCCAAGTCTACATTGGAGAAGGTTTTATACTATTAGAATAGCTGTAAAATTGCTTAACTCCCATTGCATGAAGAGAAAACTGTCCTCGATGAAAGTAAAATTACTCTGTGACACGCAAAACTGACTTTAATAGGAGATTTATCTACTATGGTTCGATGATTCCTTTTGTTTTGGTTTATCTAGGGGTTTTTTGTGTTGGTTATTTTGGGTTCCTGTTGCAGTGCTTCCCCCACTGGAGGGTAAATTCTTCATGACAATGCTAAGAATTGGTAAAATTTATTGAGCTTGATTTGATATGAAAAAGAGCCAAATCTCTCACTGAGCATTTTTCTTAGTGTTAAATAAATAAAATTAGACTGCAGGCAAAATCAGACACTTGGCCCAAAGTTTTGCTTTTCTCAAAGGGATTCTTCATCGTTTCCACAGTCGGAGTGTGGCTTTCAAGAGAGAGTAAGAAAAGCTGGAAGAATTAAGCCTGTGTTTTCATGAAATCAAAAAGGAAATTTGAGATAAAATTGGCACAAACCATGATTTTCATTTACCATTTTTGAAGGCAGTTTGATTTGGTTTAGATGTTTTTTCCTATAGCTTCACTGGTCATTTAAATTTCTTATTTGAATAAAGACTCTCGGGGGCATATTGGGATCTCAGTCTGTGCCTGAGATTCTCACTGACAGCAGTGGGAGATCTGTGTGTGAGCCAGTGGTGGTTTGTGGCCCGTAGTTACTCTGTGCCTTAAAGGCACAATACACTTCTGCCACTAAAGATTTCATTTACATATTCATAGTACACGGGGTTACCCAATTCTTTCCCATAGTAGTTTTTCAAAATATGCAGGAAAGGAGATTTGCTGCTGTTACAGTGCCCTACTGACCAAACCTGCAGAGTGACTTGGACCTTGGATGCTGAGTTGTCACAGGGCAGAATTGGCCTTTGGAGCTGATGCTGACTTAAGTTCTCCTATAGTGGGAGAGTAGGATGTGACAGCCACTGTCTCTGTGACCTGAGCTTATTCACACTGAACACAGAAGAGTAAGTGTTGTTTAAATCCTGCCCTGGGAAGGAACTTCCATGGTATCTCAGGTGTGGGGTAAAGTACTTCTGACAGAGACCAGAACCTCTTCAGGGTGGGCGCCTGTCTCATCAAAAGCTGAACCAGCAATGTCCCTCTCTTAGAAAGCAGACTAGAAAGGGGATAGTGATGGTGCTTCCTCCACACAACAGATGAGGAAGGGCTCCCTTGGTCAGGGTGGTCCATCCTCAGTTCTCGTGGGTCAGGCTCTGTGCTGCTACAGAGAGACATTTTATCTTCTCAGGGTAGTCCATGCCTTTTGCAAAGCAAAAAAGAAGTGACGATGTGCTTATATATTTATGAGTATTTTCAAGCTTCAGTCAACCAGAGAGAGGGAAGGGGGAGACTGATGCAATGACCTAGGGATTGGGGAATTTAGGGGAAATTAGTTATAGTCAGGAATCCCAGGATCCAGTCTCTGCTCCAAGATCTTCCTATGCATTTTACATTAACTGAGCACTGCAGAAAATGAAACTTCAGGTGATATTGCCTGTAACAGCAGCATCTGCTCTTGCTGATTCACAGGGATTTGATTGATGTGTTTTAAAATTGCTTTGAGGTAGCAAAATCCACCTGGAGTAGGAACTCAATATTTATTAAACAGAATCTTGTGGCCAGCTTCACATGATGGCTCCTAGCTCTGCAAATAGCATTCAAAACTGTTCTAAAATTACAAATTGCCATTTTTATACATGTAGAGATATCCAAACCCATGATATCCCATTCAAACATCTTGTTTTCATTTGCTTTTAGATCTTCCAGATATTATTTTCGGGACTAAGTTCTGATACAAACACATTTTAGATCTTAGGCTGAATGGTTTCATCATGCTTGCACTTTTTTTGTTGATGATATTACAAAATTTAGAAAAATTTCCAAAAAGAAAATTAAGGAAAATGTTGTTTTTGAAAATGTTCTTGTGGCGTTCCCTCATTCTGTTTTCTGGGGTCCATGGGCTTCTGATCCTCACCTGTGTCAGCATTTCCTAAGGGACAGAGTATTGGAGAACAGTCTGTAGTTCAAACATTCACACTCCTCATTCTGTTTGAAAATAAAGGTGCAAAAACAGGGAGAGGAAGAGAGAGAACTGAAATTAAGGGCAAGGGGAGTTGAAAACTCAAATCATGCTTCACTCCATGCCTTTGGAATGATGCATGAGGAGAGCATTTCTCACTGATGGAAGTGCTAGAGTAGCAAAAAGTACATCATAAAGCTGGTGCAAATTTTATCCATCATATTTATCTATCATATTTTTCTGCAATTTCTGTGTATTTTCAACCTCTCCTAATAAGATAACTTTCAGACCCCAAGTGATGCTTCTATGTAAAGCCTTTGAGAAAAAAACCTGAACTGGTTAGTGGATTTGGTGAAAGTCATAGAATTATGGAAAACGGGAATATTTATTGACAGACCTGCCAGAGAGTTTGTTAAATAATAATGGAAGATTACAGACAGCAAGGTGGTCTCATTATCTTTGGCACAGAATTAAATCAAGCACCCAGCAGATTTTTTTTAACGTTTCTGTGAAATTGTGCTGAATTACTTCAGACAGCACCAACTCCTCTGCATACTCTGTGGGGTTTTTTTTGGTTTTTTTAACATAGTTCTAAAAGTTAATGGTGAAGTTTCCTCCAGACAAATACTGGAACTACTGCTCTTTAAACAAATGACCAACCTGTTTAAAAAAGCTGCAATAAATTTTCTCTCCCCACTTTAATTATACAAACCCTACTGGCATACCTTTAGTACTACAAATGAGCAGGAATTCCTTCTGCAGAGGAAAATGAGAAGAGGGGTCTTTGCATTTGAAACAGTAAGTGGGGAATGGGGATGGAAGGAAGGAAGCCCTACCAGTTAGTGACTGTTTTCTTTTTGGTGCAGCAAAACTTTTATAAGACCTTTCCCAGTTCATGGCAGAATCATTATCTGTTAGTACAGTTTCCCCATGCTGGGGGAGCCTGGTTGGAGCCCAGCTTTGCTGCCTCCCTGGAGGAAGAAGGGGAGATGCAGACCCAGCGCTGAGCAGAAAGCCATTCAGCCATTCTGTCTGTTCTTTAGGAGAAGTGGCCAGGTGCTGAATTATCTGGACTTCTGTTCTTTTTAAGCTGGAGCAGGGAATGCTGCAGGCCCTCTGAGAAGTTCTGGGGAGCTTTTAGGAGCTCTCAAGTCTATATCACTCTTTCTGTAAGTCTTGTGCTCTGCAATTTATCAGAGCACCATTTTGAAACAACTGAGAAGAGCGTCAATGTTTGAGATCTGTCTGCAAGTTTTTGCAGTACTCCTGCCCTTCTTGGCATTGCTTCTTTACTTCTAATGATCATCTTCTGGAGCTTGGGAACAGCAGGTCCCGAGACCTCCAGGTCAGTGGTGAAGCCCAAACACTGAGTAGAGAACCCTAAGGAGAGCTCCACTGCAGGTAAAATATACCTGGAAAGGTAAAGCCCCAAACAAAGGCAGAATCAAAGGGTGGGAATCGTAGAATGGTTTGGGTTGGAAGGGACCTTAAAGATCATCAAATTCCAACCCCACTTCTGTGACCAGTGTTATCTTTCACTAGACCAAATTGCTCAAAGTCCCAACCAACCTAGTCTTGAGCACATCCAGGGATGGGGTGTGGATGCTGAAAAGCTGCTGGCAGAGAAAAGCCCACCATTTTGCAAGTATTCTGTTAAGTCTTGGTTTCAACATACCAAGCAAGATGCTTTTCTAAGCACCTTGCAGGTGTGTCCTATTAGGAGTCTAACAGGTGGTGTGGGGTCTGGCCAATCACTTGGAAAGGTGGTTGGACCAGGGACCAATGATCCCTGCCATAGACCAATGCAGGGATTATATAAGGTCTGCCTGTAATTAAATAAAGGGGGGTTTTATCATTTCCCTCAACTGGAGCTCTGACTTGGACCTCAATTTTTTTCTGCATTGCCCATGCTTCAACTGCAACAATGGAGCATTCACAGCTTCTCTGGGCAACCTGTTCAGTGCCTCAGCACCCTCAACGTAAAGAATCTGTTCCTTATATCTAATCTAAATCTTCCTATTTTAATTTAAAACTGTTGCCCCTTGTCCTTTCACTACAAACCCTGTAAAAAACAAAAAATAAAAATATCTCTCCATCTTTCTTATAAGCACCCATCAAGTACTGAAAGGACACAATAAGGTCTCCCTTCTTCTGACACTCAACTCTGTCAGCTTGTCTTCATAGGGTATTTCAGCCCTCTGATCACTAAACTATGACTGTGCCTCTGACTGAGGCATTTCTTGAACCTCTTTTGGGGAAGTGATGAGGTTTTAGTACACATTAATCTGTTGTTTCTCATAAACATCTAGCCTGCTGCTGTGGGTGTGATTTTTGACTGCTGCTTGGCTGCTTTCAGGAGATACTTTTGTACATGGCAGCCTAAAGACTAGTCTGTTCCCATAAAGCATTTGTATTTCTTTGACTGTGACATATCCAGCCTCTTCCAGCCTGTAGACAGGGGAATATGAGTCTTGTTAGCCTTCTACTATGGCCCAGAGTAGAGTGCACTGTGTGTGTGGCACCCAGCACAGCCCAGATGAAACACAGGAATGATGAGTGTGTTTTGAAACAAGTGTGTTTACAGCCAATATTATATGAAGTGAAAGTCATCATTGATGTAACATAAAGCTTGTCCCTGAGGTGTCTTTTATCCAACTCTTTCATCTTGTTAAAGATATTTCAGTATTTACTTTTTTCCTGGTGGGCAGTTGATTGCATTAATTTAAAGCCCAATGGCTGGCAACCAGACATGCAAATGGGGCAAGAGGTGGAGATAAAACAGGGTCTGCTAGAAGAACTTGATTTTTTCTGTTCAAGACACTAAATGTTATTCATTAAATATAACCCTGTAGCCAGAGGTACTGTGTCTTGCAGTCACTTTTATATGATTGTATTCAGAGATGGTTGGAGTTGTGCTTCTGTAATGAATGAGAGAGCTTCAGTGCTTTAAAAGTATACACATTATGAGGGAAGGTAGAAAGTTTTCAACTTACTTTTATTCTCTGCAATCACTGCCTGAATGAGTTCGGTTTAGTGAGAAATTGATATTGTACTAGTCCAAATATATTTAAAAAAACCCTGAAGTCGTCCTGAGTTCAAGTCAACTCCAATTTTTCCCTGTAGAAGACTGATGAAAGGCAATGACATCAGCCTTGCTAATAGCCCTTCCTTTAGCTTATTGTTAATGATCACCATCACATCAAAGGCAGACTTGGTGCAGTTCCAAGGACTTAAACAGAGCCGCACCAGAGATAAATTTTGCCCAGTTTAGATACTGGGAATATAAACATTGAGGCCTGTGTCATGCGCAACGAGCCACTTACTGCACTAACAGATGCTTATTCTTCTTAGGGCAATGGGAATTTAGTAACTCTGTCTTTCCCTCTCAGAAACAGTTGCACAAGTTTACAGATTTTAATAATTTCCCTCGGCAAGAGTAGTCCATCTATATCATGCCTTTTTTTACCTCCTTTTCAGTGTTTTGCCTATGTCAAGAGAAATCCACATTTTTCAGGAATTATCACCATGCTATGTATAAATTGTAGAAGGAACTTCCTGCTGGGACACATCTGTTGGCTTGATAAGAAAGCAGATACAGAATAATACCTATTCTACTGCAGCATGCTGTAAGGAGGTAACACAATTAACACAGGCTAATTAGTTGTATTTTACTCATGACGTGTTATCATAAACATAAAACAGCCTAAAATTGTGGAAAGTTTACTACAGGAGAATACTTGGAACAAAGAACATCCATTTTTCTGAATTGTCTTCTTCCTATTCCTGTTTTACAATGCAGGGAGAAGATACTTCCTTGGCTATTTAAAAGCATGGTTAGGTTCATCATGTGGAATTGGGTTTTGTGGTGTTACTGCTCTAGTTCCACCAGTTATTATCACATGAATATATTCCATTTTAGTCACTTTAATATTTGCTAGAAACTGAAGATTAATCAGATGAACTCCACAAGCAGCTATTATTTACAGTTTGAAATTAGGAGGAATTGTTTTGGTGAAAGGTTATTCTATAGCTGAAGTCTATATTGCAGTACAGAAATGGAATGTGTAG
The DNA here is from genome assembly GCA_013398015.1 of Oreocharis arfaki. Taxonomy (NCBI): domain Eukaryota; kingdom Metazoa; phylum Chordata; class Aves; order Passeriformes; family Paramythiidae; genus Oreocharis; species Oreocharis arfaki. Next base: position 85,392 of record VZRR01007042.1, read on the forward strand.
AGTTAAGAGATCCTGAACTCTGGAATTTCCTTATCTAAGAATGCTTCACTTTATGATATTCACATTTTGAGGTAGATTTCTGCAAAATCTTAGAAGTCATGGGTGGGAAGGGAAAGTTTTCTCAGCTGATGCTGATGAATTGGGATTGAACTGTTTTATTGTTGCAATGTAGAATTTACCATCCTCCCAGCTCTAAGTTCATGTAGGTGTAATTTTGCTATAGTGCTCAGCTCTTTAAGTCTTTGTGTCTGTTTGATGACAGTGCGTTGATTAAACAAAAGAATCATAAAGATTACAATGATGAAGCAAAACATTCTTTAAATTGAGGTGCTTACATAATTACCACAATTTACAAGTAGATTTCAACCAGTGGATCTGAGTCACACCTGTATATTAAATAATTACCTACATCACTTAGCAATTACTGCAGTTATTTGACAGTAGTGCTTTGGAGAAGGAAAAGGAATGCTGAGAACTACAGTAAATAGGTTCTTTATAAATCTTAATTGACAAATATTTTTGAAGCTCAATAACCTTTCAGAAAAACCTTCTTTCAGTTGATTTCATGCTCTGCAAGCTATTTAAGTTTACAACTTATGAATAATTTTGTTTCTATGGTAAGTTGTTTTTTTTTTTTAAACAAATGACATAGATTTCATATTTGACAAAATAAATGTGTAGCTGTTGGAGTATTTTTGAGAACTAAATGTCATTATTATGCTTTTCCTTTTTCTTTTTTTTGTAACACCATCTGTTTAGTAAACAACAAAATGGATTGATATGAAACTTTAAAAGTTCATAATGACAACAAAATAATGCATGACAGATTATATAAGAACATGTCATTAAAATGGCCTATAAAAGGACAACCATCTGTAGCACTAAAATTATCTTTCTATTGATGACAGTAATAACTTTCTAAGTTGATGACAATTTTGGATTTACAGCATAAATAGTAATCACATGAACCAAATAATTGGATTTTATTTTTTGTAATTAATGAACTCTTCCCCTCCCCAATAACTGTTGTGAAGAAGCAGAATTCATACAAAATACACATGTATGCTTAATAATGATTTGTATATTTTCTCCCAAGCTCACAAAAAGCAATTATAAATTCATGAAATATATTATATGTAACTCTAAGTCTGAAGAAAATAAGTTTGTGTTTATGGAAAAACTTTTTAATGTCCTCTGTCACTCTGAAAATCTTGGCGGTAGGCAAGAAGAATGGAAAATGCTGAGGATGCAACTTCAGTTAAAGATTCAGATGCACATAGACCCCCTCTTGGAGAGGCTAGTGGGTGTTTTCTGAACAGAGAACAGCCAGCAGATGTCCCAAGAGGAGAATATCTGTGAATTATTTTAATTAAAAAGGTACCTGTTCATAATGGTTTGATTTTTTGACCTGTTCAAGGGCATGTTATAGGGAAATGTCTACTTTCAGTTTCATACAACCTCTGCCTGGGAACTAGCAGTCTCCTCTCTCACACCAGGATGCTGTGGTCGCCTCTGATGATTTGTGTCTTGCTGGAGGTCTCCACCCTGTAACAGATTGATCCTGTTGGGACTTGATTTAATTCCTTGTACATGAAAATTTATGTTCTTGGACTTAGAGCAACCCTTGTAATTCACTTTCAATTCAAAAAGGAATTCACTGAATAGAAAGTATTACCTTTACTTCTTTTATTAGGCATATAGTTAAAGCTTTTAATCTCCAAAGTACTTTAAAAATGCTAATTAACCTTCACAAAATTTCCCTCCCCTTAATGGTAGGTGGCACATGAATGACTCCCTGCAACATTATAATCCAGCCATTTCAGTAATTAGTTTTGAAGTACAGCACATGAACTAATTAGAAAATTGTGCAACTACCAGGCACCTGTTGGCCACAAATGCCTGGGACCTATCCAAAAAATGTCACGTACTTTCAAGTGATGCTGTAGCTGTGTACCTCATGGAGTAATTAATTCTTTGTATGCTTTTAGATGGGTCTCTGGGAGGCAGCAATGTGGAAGCTTTTTTTCCTTCCCAGCCCCTCACTGGGCCCCATTGGGCTCTTTCTCGGTGTTGATGCTCTGAGGACCCTGGAGGGCTGTGCCAGGGGGCACCAATTTCATCAATTGTATGTACTGAGCACAAGAAGAGCTGTGGCTGGGAGCCTTTCCTGACTGGGGGCAGAACAGGTTGGGGTCACATCTGGGTGGTGTCACTGAGCAGGTCTGGGGCCAGATCACCTCCCAGTTTTCAAGCAGAGCCTCATCACAAGGCACGTGGAAAGGAAGCTTGGACAGATACTTCAGATTTCTCTCCTGTGAGGGAGGTTTTCCTGGTAAAGGAGGGGCACAGGAGGTCCATGTTGAATGCTTTTTGCCTGTAAGGTTCTTTTTCTTCTTCATTCTCAACTGTAAAACAGAAATTATAATACATACAGAAACAATATATAAATATATGATTATATTATATGCAACAAATACCATGTATTCGGAGTGTGCATTACCCGTATATGTATGTGTTTGCTATGAAAAATACTTCAGACTGTCTGTTCTTGCTTCTGGGTGTGCTCTTCTGAAATAAAGTTCCTTGGTGTTTCTCAAAGCCTGCCTTGCTGCCAAACAACAGAGCTGTAATTTCAGTTCAAAAGTCTGTCTGAACTGAATAAACAATACCCATGTTTATGTGACATACATTTAATTAAAGAAAACTATCTCAAATCAAACAGTTCTTGTCCTAGAAGATGGAGCAAGCAAACCTGGATTCATTTGGAGGTCAGAGCTCTCAAGGACAACAATCTGCTGCTCTGTGCTTTTCATGTTTTCTGTTCAATGCACAGCCAAGCAAAACAGGCTGGAAGTGGAAATCGAGTGTTTCACTTCTGGTTTGCTGCAGTGGCACAGTCCTTGTGTCTTACTGACGTTTTCACTGTCAATGATGCTCTGATTTTTAAGAGTTTTATGTATCAGACTTTTAATAGCATATAAGACAATCTCTGTTCTTCAGATAACCACAGCTGAATTCCAGTTACTTCCCACGGTAGGGGTAATGAAATTGGTTGCCTTTATCCATGTAATGGTATTGTGTACAGCCTAGGATAAATCCATTTATAGAGTGGATTGCCTTATGTGAGAATGTTATATCACTGGTTTTTGTCTGAGCTGAAGAAGTTTAATAAGTTCCTCTGATATTCTGTCCTTTGAAGATATATCTGATTTCCTCCATTTTAAATTCAAACAGTTTTGTGTGATCGTGATGGTAATTGCTCTGTCAATTTTCCATAACTCAACATCCAGCTGCACACAGTGTACAATGATCACTTCCAACATTTTGGCATTTCCCTTTTCTCCGCTGCCCAAACATCTCTCCAAAACGCAGTGGCAAACCCACATAATATTATTTCACACTAAAAACCAAAGTCATTGCTTCTATTGAAGACAGAGGGCTAAAGTGTTTAGGACTTTTTTCCAGAATTTTTCATGTCAACTTTCAACAGATTTGTTCCATTGTTTTCCAAGATAAAATGATTTGACTAGTTTTGTGCATTGATGCCTAGCTGTGGACTTTGTATCCTTTCAGGCATATGCTCAATCTGTTATTTAATTTTGGAATTCTTTGAAAATTTTGTTACTCTTTTTTTCAGTGAGGGAAGAGAGCCTTCATTCAATTATGTTAGTGCCAGTTTGTATAGAAAGATTTTGTTGTTCTGAAATTCACTACTTCACATCACAATCAGGCCATTCCTCTGCCTTCCAGCATCTCTTCAGCAGAAATTACTGGGTTTCAGGAGCTTCCCAAACTGACCAAACCAGGCTGCCTGGAACACTCCTTACCCTGAGGGTAGAAGGGTTTGCTGTTGTTGTCTTGTGTGGGTTTTTCGCACAATGATCCTCAATAAAACTGTGAGGCTTGAGGTTTCCTGTAAGATGTTACATAAACTTGATACAAAATTAAGCCTTTGAAACTTAGTATTTCTGCGCTTTTACTTTCCACACCTTCAAAGGAAAGAACAATCCAAAATCACAGAGACTCTCACGTGCATTCCCTTTAATTATTTGCTCTCAACCTTCTTCCTCAAATTAATCCTGTCCACATCCCCAAGAACTGAGAATCAAAATAAGTATTGGAGATGGAACTTTTTTAAACTTGAAATTTTGATTATTCCCATATAGCTGTGTTTATCCACACATTTGTTTTTTTATATAATGTTGAGTGCCTCCAAGGTTTTGTTGACCTCAGTGTGAGAGTTCTTGTTGATCAGTACTTTTGAAAATATAATCTTTTTCCTTAAGGAGGCATTAGATGTATGTATTAGACTAACATACTAAAATAACTAAGCAATTTTTTAATATTTTCAGTATCAATAATCAGCTATGGAGCATATTAGAGATGTGTCACAACAATAAAAGCCTTTTTTTCCCCCCCTTCTTGTTTAGTAACTATGATTTTTGATTCTCACCTGCTATGGCTGCACTAATTTAATGTTGTTGAATTGTGGTTGGTTGAAACCACATAAACTTTAGCATAGAATTTAGTGCTTTAATATTATTTAGTGCTTTAATATTATTAACGAATTCAGTATTGAATTTTCTAAGCACTCTCTGGATGAGTGAAGCAATAAATTAGGAGCTGTTTAGTTTAGTTCTTCAGCACTGGCTTTGCAGGGAGTTCACTGGAGGTGATTTTGTGGAGAAGTGTTCAGAGCAACTAAGGTGGATTCTCTCCTTTTCTTGTTTCTCCTTTTCCTTGGACAAGCTGAATTATTTAGGGTGTTGCTCAAAGAGGGCAGGATGATAGCAATAGCTGTTCCTAAGGACAGTAAAAGAATTTGAGAAACTGTAAAAGCTGCTGGAACTACTGTCCGCTACTGTGGATTATCATAGTCCCCTTACTGCCTCTATGTCCTCACTTTGGTTGCCCAGGGAAAGTTGGGGGTTTTCAGTCATACCTGAGTTTCAGTAATGGTTGTGACAGAAAAGACTCTGAAATTTGTTTCATAATATTTATATTGTGAAACAAACATCTAATATTTAATGGATATTTGCCTGTTTAAAGAGTTTTTCAGGATGACAACTGCAGTAAAAAATTAGTGCATTTGATTTTGTTAGAATCTGCATCCTATCAAAGTGATATATACCTTTCTTGACAAGCTCATCTGATTTCTAAATTCATGTGATCCAAAGAAGAATTTATATAATGCTGGTGAGTTCCAGCACTTTTTTTTATACTAATACTTGGTAAAATACTTGCCTAGGTATTCACCTCACAAAAAGAGAGGTAGTGCTTGGTGGTACCTGCAGACAGTACTAATCCTGTCATCTCAGGGCATACTCAGAAGTTTCTAATGCTTGGTGATTGCCATTAGCTTCTCCTCACAGCTAACTGGGTAACAGAATTTTAGGCACTTTGGGTAAGTTAGGTCTTGAAAGTTCAGAGCAAAAGTTGGCTGATTCTTGTGTGATGAGTAATCCTCTAGCATTTGTCATAACAAGTAAAGGCTGTAGGTATCTTCCTAATTCTCAGTCTGTAGTTTATTTGCAATATGAAGCTTATTAAATTTTAGCTTATTGTTTGGGTAACAGGTAAATTAATGTAAAAAATATCGATTTTTTTCACCTGCAGTAAGCCTGTAACTAATCAAGCAATTTATGACTTACCTCATGTGTTTTTCGTGGTGTTTTGCAGTCTGAGAGTTCCTTTGTCAAATGTGTGCAGTCCTTGCTTCGGCAGACATGAGCATGGAGGTCACTGTGCCATGTGTTACACAGTGGCCTGGATTTGCTTACTCTAGAAACTGACATTCGTGCAAAATATGCAGGTGCTGACACTCCGCACATTCTTGAGAACTTTATTTATTTTCTTTAAAGATGTTGTTTATCAGAGAAAAAGATTAATCTGCATTAGCCTGAGGGCAGACTCAATGAAAATGACATGGTCGAACTGGGTCACTCGCTTGCTTTATCTCCTTCGTGGTTTATTTATGCAGAGGCCCTTGGGTATTCCTGCACAGGCTGAGGCCCCAGTTGCACCCAGGAGTTGTCCTGAGATGAGGAACATGAGCTCTGAAGCCTCGGGCAGCGGCATGCAAAGCTGGGGCTGCTAAGCAGGGCTTTCCTTGCCCCAGGCAGGAGCTGCCTTTACTCACAGCATCTCCTGGCCATCACTTGTATCATGTGGTGGTAGTTCTGTTCTTGGGTAAGACATGTGAATCATAGCTGATTTTTTTTCCTTTTTTTTTGTAATATTCAAAAACCAAACAAATAACCACTTATTATTTTTTTCTCACTTACTATTTTTTCCTGCACTGTCCTTTAGCTTAACAGTTCTTGCCTCCTTTTGTCATTTTCTATCCCATCTCAATTCCTTATGGTAGAGATATTACAACAACTGAGATTTCTTTGTCAGCTTCTATTTTGGTACACTGAACAAGTCTGAGTTTTCCAATAAAGAGATACATTGAATAAACACTTAAGGATATGTCAGTAAATTAAAAAATGAGCATTGCTTTTCTCTAGTCCAGTTAATATTATCTTCTATATATGTTGGTAAGTCACATAGATTTACTTAAACACAATGTAAAATGTTATAACCTCTTCTCATGCTGCTTCCCTAAAAAAATAGATGTAACATTTCTTATTTGATTAAGGTGACGTTTTGGCATAAGATAAAGATGGAAACACAACTTCCCAGGCTGTGGAAGTCTTTTAAGGTTCTACACTAGCTTAAGAAGCTGGTCATAGAAGATAACGTGGGATCAACCTACTTTGTTTTTCCCTTGGTTTTGGTTGAGTTCTTAGAATTTTTTTTTGTCTGTTAGAAGAAAGTAAATGGTAAGGCTCCCAGATATCTCAGATATGATCCAAACTATCCATAGCAAGAATACACAGACGTCCTGTTAACTGCTGTTGCTTGTCGTGTTGTCTAATGAGTGCTCACCTGCCCAAGGAGTGCTAAGTACTGTGTGTGTAAGGCTGCAAGATCCAGGGGTGCTGGAGAAAGGTTTTGTTTTATTTTATTTTATTTTAAGACAGAATGGGACTGAGGAATATGATAGGTGTCTTTGAAACTTGACAATATTTTAACAGGCTAGAAGCAAAGCCTGTTTAAATTTTCCCCTCTGCTTTTGCATAAATCTGACAATTTTTGAGCTGAGCGCCTTTTCCAATCTGGTTCTGATTACAGAACTGCTAAAGGAGAGCTTTGTAATAGGAATTGATAGCAACTTCAACCCAGGAACTGTTACTTCCTTTCCATAATATTTGCTCCCTCCTTCAGTTTACTCTTTATTAAATCATTCTTTCATGCTGCTTGTTTGACGCAGGCACAGTTTTGTAACTGCTGGCCTATAACAAAACATTTGTGGCACAGGTGGTTTGGGGAGCACAGGAGCTCCTCTCAGGCCAGCAGCTGCTCAGTGCTTTGATGTCTGGAAGACAGCTTTCTTAATTTCATTAGATAGAAGGTGGTCCAGAAAATTAAACATGGTGGCAATTCTAAGCAGCTGGTTGTAGCCTGGTTATTAGTCTTTGTAGTTTTCTGACAGCAATAATTTTTCACATTTTTTTAAACTTAAATTTTCAGAAAAACAATTAAAGTCAGGTAGAGCATTTAATATGTAATGAAATGAGGGAAGATTTTATGCTAATATTCTTGATTTCTTTTCCCTCTTGTTAGGCTAAGTTTTGTTTAAAAATCATCACCATCCCTGTCCCTTTTTAGAGAGAAGAGGAATATATTAAAATGGAGTGGGTTTTATACTTTTGTGCTTTGTCCTTCTCCAAAATTTTTCTGGTGTAACTCTGCCCTGGTTGCATTTATCCAGCATGATTTCAGTATTGGCCTTTTATGTTTATGCTTCAACAAGTCTATTTTCCCCTGTTTCTGTTTTCTGCTTTTCTGCTAATAGCTATTTCAGTAAATAAGTATCATGATCAAGAACCTTCACTCATGTTTCTCTGACTGAATTTTCCATAAGGCAAACTTATGATTCCACAGCTGTCATAGCAGTATAGTCCTCACCACCTTTGCCTGGTGTAGTGGAAATTTTATTTCACCATGGAAGCCTGTGAGCATAAGGATGCTCTTTGATTCTGCAATAATATGGGGAGTCTTTTTTGATTGTGTTTTTTTGTTGTTGCTGTTGTTGGTTTTGTTTGGGTTTTTTAATACACAGTAGGGGGTGACAATGTCTGTAGTTTTCTGTCTTCAGTCTGAAGAACTGTTATTCATAACCTTACCTTTACTGTGTTTTATATAATGAACTTCTATATTCCCTGCGTTCAGGCACACTCTCCTTAGCACAGCATGCTGACCAGAGGTCTGAGAACCCTTGATTCAAAACTAGTTGCCGCTTTTGCTTTGTGTAATAAGTTGCATGAACAGCAGTCTCTAAGCTTCATGCCCTCCTTTCTTTATGGTGCACTATACTTGTAAACATGTTTCTTAACTTACTTCAAAACATGTTTGTTCTGCCTCATTTATTTGCAGATAACTTACTGTCTCTTGGATCTTTAGCTTCTTGTTCTAATGATTGCTTTGAAATATTATTTTAATGAACCTATGTAACACATCATTGTATTCTTTATTTGTGGTTGGAATGCTAATGATACCCATCCATTAAGTAAATGGTTTTGTAAGCAATACAAATGTAATAAATAAAGTTGGTCGGTTCTTTTTTGCCACTTCTGTGCTGATAGGCATACCACATGCTGGGAAGGTAATGTTTCATGACCAGAATATTTCAGGCTCTAGGCAGCCTGAGAATCTTTGTGTTTAGGTTCAGTCAAAGAGCTTCAGAGAGCTTCCTGAACTATGATTTATATACACTAGAGTTTAGAATTTTGGATCTGGTTGCAGTGTCCCTTGGGAGGTAATCCTGAAGGGCAGAGAAGTCCAGGAAGGTTAGACATTGTTCAAGAAGGAAATTTTGGGTGCACAGGAGCAGGCTGCTGCCATGTGCCGAAAGAGGAGCCAGCAGGGAATAAGACCAGCCTGGCTGAACAGAGAGCTTTGGCTGGAACTCAAGGAAAAAAAGGAGAGTTTATGAATGTTGGAAAAAGAAACAAGCAATGCAGGTGGTATACAAGGGTGTCATGAGTTTATACAGGGAGAAAATTTAAAGGGTCAGAGCCCAACTAGAACTTAATTAGGTTAGTGCCTTAAAAGGCAGTAAGAATGTTTCTATAAATATATTAGCAACTAAAGGAGGCTCAAAGAGAATCTCCATCCTTTATTGGATGGGAGGCAAAACATAATGACAAAGAGTGAGGAAAAGGCTGAGATACTTAGTGCCTTCTTTGCTGCAGTCTTTAATAGTGACACCAGTTGTTCTGTGGGTACCCAGCCCCCAGAGCTGGAAGGCTGGAACAGGGAGTAGAATGAAGCTCCTGCCCCTTAACCCAAGGTCAGTGACCTGCTGCACCACTTGGACACACACAGGTCTGTGGGGCCAGATGGGATCCACCCAAAGGTACTGAGGGACCTGCTGGAAGTGCTCACTGAGTCACTTTCCATCATTTACCAGCAGTCCAGGCTAACTGGGGAGGTCCCAGTCAACTGGAAGTTGGCAAATGTCACACCCATCTACAAAAAGGGCTGGAAGGAGGATCCAGGGAACTGTCAACCTTTTCTTGATGCCAGGAAAGGTCATCTTGAGTGCCATCAAGTGGCATGTGCAGGACAACCAGGGATCAGGCCCAGCCAGTGTGGGTGTAGGAAAGGCAGGAACTGCTTGACCCACCTGATCTCCTTCTATGACAGGGTAACCTGCTCGGTGGGTGAGGGAAAGACCTAGACCTTTGAATTCTTGAGAGATCAATAACAAATGTCACTACAAAACTTATAGGGATGTGCCAACAGCATAAAAGAAACAAGCTGGCTATAAGTTATAAGTTTGCTTGAACTACTAGAGATGATTCCCTGATGAGATTCGCATCGCTTGATTTATTTTTTAATATATTTTAATTCTCTAAGGATATAAAAAATCTGTAAATTACAGCTCTGGAATGTAATCAGACTTAGTCATGAGAAGGCAATGTTTAACCATGCATATGGAAATGACATAATATTTTACCAGGTAATTATAACTGGATAATTTAGGTGGAAAGGATGGGTCAGAAGTCCTCTTTGAAATGTTATTAATTCACTGAAGAAATGAGAGTTACTAAAAAAAAATATTATTTTATCTCTTTTGGAGAAAATAGTGCCTTTGCACTACTTTCAGTGGTTCAGTAAGACATAAGCCAGATAGCACAGGCAAGAGTTCTCTTCCCCTAAGATTTTGAAAGCACCTGCCACTGAAGATGAAAACTCATTTTATTAATGTTTTATAAGGTCTTCTACAATCACTACTAATTTTGGAGCAGGTATAGGGCAAGCATTGTCAGCAAGAATGCTTCTGCTGCCCCTGCTTCATTTCTTTTCTTTCTGGTTTTTTTTGGTTTTTTTTTTTTTTTTTTTTTGTATAGCATTTTAGCATGATTGCCTCAGGCATTCATTCAGGGAAAGCATAGAGGTGATGGAAAATGGCAATTTTCATGTCTTTCACACATTAGGATGATTTGGGAAAATTATCCCATTTTCTAAATGCCCCACCATCATGAACTGCACAAAAGATTAGGGTTTGCTTTGATTGAATGGCATTTTTCTTAGGTTTTGACTGCTCTGAACTCTAGTGTCTTCTTGACTGAGTACTGAAATATGGGTCAGGCTGCAAATGCTGGATTAAAGTTTTTGACTTCTGGAATTTTACTCTTTTTTTCACACATCCTTTTTCTTCTACAATGCACTTAATAAAGCCAAATACAAATTCATGTGGCATTTCAGGTTGATGCAAATTAGATTGATACTTTATCCCTAAACTTCTGCATTTTGGTGAAGAGAGAAATTAAGGTGAAGTTAAGAAGTTAAAACAGATTTGATAATTTTCTTGTGTATTGCATGGAGATGTTTGGTCCTGGGCATATCCTGAAAGAAGAAATCATTCAGGATCTTATCCATGATACACAGATACAGATTGAGCACACAGTGCAGAAGTTTTGGGTTAATTAGGAGGTGCTTGCTCTCTCAATTGACTCTTCTGAACCTCTGAATCTCTTAGATGTGTTTTTGCAGTTCATGAAACTCAAATTTTTATTTGTTTATGTCTAAATACAGTACATCCTACAGTTTCAAAGATACTATCCCAGGAGATGCATTAATAATGGAGACATGTCCTAGTCTCCAGACACTGGATTAGAACATCTCAGGAAGGAAAAAGCCCCACAAAACAATTGGGAAATATTAAGATACTTCTGAGGACTTTTTGCTTTGAGTTTTAGAATGACCATATTTTTCTGATTCAGTACACTTAGAACTCTTGAGTTCATTTCTGATTCAGTTAACTTAGAATTGCCATCAGTATAGGGATGTGTTCAGAAAAATTTAGTGTTTGCTGATAAACTGGAATATATGGTTAAAAGACAATAAATGCACTTCATTGAGGACCTTTCCTGAACGATGAACAATTACTCTTCTAAGGTTTTTGTCCGTTTTTTTCCCCCCAGAGAAATGCTGAACTACTTAACAGTAATTTGAAGTTGGCAGACCATGGACACTTTCCTGTCTGCCCTCCTTCCACTGGCCAGCTTTTGTTGGAACATTGCAGTTTTCCCATTTGGAAGTGAAGTGGGAAATGTTGTCCTTTAAATTTTAGCTGTCGTGTCAATTTAGGTCAGACTTTACAGCATGCCATAGCACAAAGCGATGCAGTGTGTTATAAACAGAGCCTGCTAAATGTGTGTGCCTTCTATTGCCAGTTGTACATTATATGAGAATGAAGTGACTTTCCGCTTATAAATCTTCATTGGATTCATAGCTCTCCTGAAAAGATGAATTGTGGGAATTACTGGGTCCTGCAATGTTGCAAATCACTTATGTTGTTTGACTGTTCTGTTGAAAAATCTATTGCAGTCAACAGCTCCAGTTTTCTGGAGGGTTGAGGTCTGTGCAGAGCATTGAATCACTTAATAAAATAATTTCTGGGCAGAAAAGTTAAGCATCACACAGTTTGAAGCCCCAGAGATTTTGCTAGTGGCTTTACTGATTTACTGATCTACAGAAATGATTGACTTGCTATCAGAAAAGTGAAAAAAAGGTAGGCTCTGTTCTTGCATGTGAGCAGAAGATTGTGAAGGAGAACTCCACCCATTAGAAAAACTGAGGTATTCAATTACCAGTCCATTAAACCAATCTGTTAAACGTGCTGGCAAAAGAAATCCATGATATTGCACAGGCTGCTGGTTCTGTTACTGGAAAAGTCATTCCCTGTGTCAAACCTGGACAAAGGAATTCATGAGGAAAAAAAATTAAAAACATACCCTCTTCCACCTTCCCTTAAACATTCATAAGATGAGAAAAATGGATTGATGTGCAATTATCTAGAACTATTTTGGCCAGATTCTCCACTAACCTGGATATGAATTGAAGGGTGAAACCCATATCCATAAAAAGTACCAAACGGATTACTATACTTCAGGCACAGTATCCTGGTGGAGGTCTTCTGTAAGGTATGGAAAATCAGTCAGACATCACAGTGCTGGCTGTACTAGCTGGGATTCTTTTTTATTTGCCATACATCATGCCAGGTGGGATACTGTCACAGGTTTTTCCTGCCACCACTGGCTGATCAGGAATTGCACGATGAAGGAGACAAAAACACAGGAATCAATACAAGTGCCAAAGTCAGTGGAAAAGTATTGGTTAACCTGATTTCTGGTGCTCGTGCTGTGCTCAAAATAGGGAGTGTGTAACAACAGCTGTCATGAAAAATGTGATGAATGAGAGATTGTGCTTCAGCGTTACTGGTCTGCTATGGGGGACAATGACCCAGCCACATGCACTCCTTATCTTGAGTCAGGTAAAAACAGTGCAGAGCTCTGGATTTAGCTCCTTGAGGTGCCAGTGAAAACTGAGAGCTTGTCTGCTTGTTTGTCATGGTAGTTTAGATAAACTTGAAAGATAGCATGACAGGATTCAGAATAAGAGCAGATAAAGAAGTTCTGGCTAAGAGCGTCTCTATCACTTAATACTGTGATAAACCAGCAACACTGACTTTCATGGCTGTAGGTGAGGCTGCTGAGTGCATAATGGCTGCTGTGTTTATTTGGCAACCAGAAGCACTTTGCTCTCCTTTAGCATGACATCTGCTGCTGAAGGCTTAGCTATCTCTTTCTCTAACACATGCATGGCAATTCTATACCTCAAAAAAGCTATTATTACAGTTAAAGAGAAATGGAAATGTGTATATATGAACCAGACAAGCCTGTGTGTGCGCCCACACATTGTAGATGTTTATCATTCTACACCATGGACTAAGGAGCTGTATAATATACTGCTTTTAAATTTTTTTTCCAGTTTGGACTTTGTTTCTCTGCATCCCTCTTTAGCCCAGTTAAAAAAACTAACCATGGAAATGTATATTGTTATTTATATCACAATGAAATTTAATGGTCCAGACCAAGTATTTGAGTTTCATCACATTTAAGTATCTGGAAGGAGATTATCTCCTGCTCCGAAAATCATCCCATCTGAAAGGGTAAAATCCATGAATGACTCTGAGAGCAAAAGACCTAAGATCTAAAGGGTCAACAGATTTGGTCAAGGTTAAAGATCAGCTTCAAGACCTTCATGGCTTAAGTGAAAAGAAAATAATTCTCCCAATAATAGTGAATTTCTTTGGTTTCCATGCAAATCAAGAGAATTAGAAGGGACATTTGGTTGAACTTGATTCATTTGGCTCAAGATGTGCTTGGTTCTTGGTTGCTGTTTCCATTGAATTTTCAGCTGCTTCTACAGAGCAAAGGGCCTCCAGGGCAGCCCTCAGAGCTCCCCTCTGCCAGGAAACTACTGACTGCTGGGCTGTTCTGTGACAGAAACCATGAGTTTCCTTTGGCAGCTTTGTCATTTTAGCCTTTAGCACCTCCTGTGTGCAGGTGATACTGGTATTAGATGTGTTTTCTCTGTATGTGCAAAATGTGTGGCAGGGACTTGAACAACATTGCTCAGCACACTCACCACAAGCAATTCCCCCGAGCTGTCCTCTGACAAGACCTGACAGGTAGGGAGGATCAACAGGCTGGGAACATAACAGCAGGTCAGCTTAGCCTGCTAGGGGCTTCTCTCCATTTTTTTTCTTGACCAAACAGAAATGGCTAAAGATTGCCAGCATTTCTCCCTCTGACACTTCCAAGGAGACTCACTCCATTTTGTAATTTTGTATACTAATACGTTCTTTAACAGATTCACTGATGAACAAGTAAATGATTCAGTATTATATTGTGTTTGTGGAACCACAGCTGCTTAAGAGGGATGTTTCTAAGTCCAGTAAGTCAAAACCAAAAGATTTTGAAATAATAGCCATGCTTGAACTGAAATTAAAATATCTGCATGACAAATTATCCCAAGGAGCATAATCTAGCTGTTTAGATCCTGCTTGCTGTGACTGACAGTGCACTGCTCTGCCTTTTTTTTTTTCAATTAGGAGAAAGCCCACTAACCACAGGGAAATCCCTGCTCTCAGACATCCCAAACAGAGTAGCAATTTGATGAATGTAAGAACAATAATGAATAATAAAGAGATGAGAATATAGAACATCCCCCCGTTTTGGGTAAGTTACCAGTGGATGAAAACAAAGATCTCCAGGCCTTTCTGGGCATATCTGTCTGGCAACACAGTGCAGATAATTTCAGCTATTCATATGATTTACTGCTATTAAGAAAGAAAGAATCATTCGCTACTGTGTTGGATTCAGATAGGTGGTTTTTTATTGTGTTGGTTTTCTTCGTTGTTTTTTTTTGGTTTTCGAAAAAAAATTCATTCTGATAGGACTTCTTCCTCTTCTTGTGAGTCCTAAAGATAGAAAAGAGCATTATAAGGATCTGTGGAGGCATGGTGTGGAGTTTGGGAGGTTAGAGAATGCAGATAGAGCAGCACACCTAGTAGGCCTTGAAATTTTGGGTCTTGGGTGTCTGACAGGGAGGTCACAAGTATTGTGTTCTCTCCAATTAAAGGATAGAGACATTGGAACCCACTGGCTTTAAACACATCTTGATTCAATGTTCTGTCTAAATATGATGATTCAGTAGAGCATTTGCTTTAACGTTTTTGCAAAGTTTATACTGACTTAGATTTTCTGATTTTCTAGTGAGGTGTCAGATATGTAAGTGGACTGTTTACTCTTCTTCCTGACCCTAAGAAACTGTTTATCGGTCAATGTGATCAAACCTTTTATGAGCTATATTCCTCGCAAGCCAGAGTTGTTTGCCCTGCATGTACATGCAGTACCAAGCCAAACCTATGCTTTCTTTTTTTCTTACTTTATAATCTTTATACATAGAGCATTTTATGCATGTTTTAACCCCAGAATTGGTGTCATAGTCTGAATTAGGTATTTCAATATAATTATTACATTTTTAAGCTATTCCATTTATCACATTATGGGGTCACAGACCAGTTCAAAACATCGTCATTTCCAAAGGCTGTTGCCCTGGACAATTCATAGCTCAGCACATCTAAAATAGTGTACCCAGAAAAATGACTGTGTTTCCTTTAATTTCCTCAGGAGCTGAGATACAGTGATGGTGTGTGATTTTGAGACTGAAATGAACACAAAAGAGTATTAGAGGTGTTTAATAAGCCCATCTGAATTCCATAGAGGAGGACAGAAATTAGGCAGAAGACTGTTTTTGTCTTGCAACATCTGATGTAGGAAGGATGGCATTGTCCAACTGCAAAGCTGTCAAGAAAGGCTATTCTTGAATGTGCAGCTTGTAGACAGAATCTTGTAATACCCAAGAATGGCTGAATCATAGAATCACAGAATGGTTTGGCTTGAAAGGGACCTTTAAAGATCATCCAGTGCCAACCCCCTGCCATGGGCAGGAACACTTTCCATTAGAACAGGTTGATCCAAACCCTGGCCAACCTGACCTCGGACACTTCCAGGGATGGGGCATCCACAACTTGTGTGGGCAATCTGTGCCAGGGCCTCTCCACCCGCAAGGAAAAAATTTCTTCTTCCTATGTAATGTAAATCCACCCTCTTTCAGTTTAAAGCCATTAGCCCTTGTCCTATGACTCCGTGCCCATGTAAAAAGTCCCTCTCTAGCTCTCTCATGGCCTCCTTCAAGTACTGTAAGGTGCTGGAAGGTCTCCCCAGAGCCCTCTCTTCTCCAGGCTGAACAACCTCAGCTCTCCCAGCCTGACTCTAGAAGAGAGGTGCTCTAGCCTCCTCTGGACCCACTCCAACAGGTCCATGTCCTTCTTATGTTGGGGGCCCCAGAGCTGGATGCAGTGCTCCAGGTGAGCATCTTATGAGAGCAGAGTAGAGGGGGAGAAGGGAAAGACTTAAAAACTTCGAGTTTCGTAAGGGGAATGATACCTTTTGTCATGCATTTGATTTGAACAATTTTAACCTGATATTGATGAAGAATCCAAGGTTTCCATAATAAAATAATGGGAAGGATGAAATCAAAGATTAATCATTCCTGTAGTCCCTCAAGTTAATTGGTTAGTGAAATTTTGTGTGCGTGTGTGTCGGATTTAACTTGGA
Source organism: Oreocharis arfaki (assembly GCA_013398015.1). NCBI lineage: Eukaryota > Metazoa > Chordata > Aves > Passeriformes > Paramythiidae > Oreocharis > Oreocharis arfaki. Next base: position 101,975 of record VZRR01007042.1, read on the forward strand.
ACTTAGATTTAAACTGAACTACATCCCTATAAACATAGCACTCCATATCCCAATCATAGTCTCTATCAATAAAATACCAGAGTTTTCAGCTGGAAGACATTCCTGGTTTTTGCTGTGTTTTTAGGGCAGATACAAATGCACAGATTGCTGCTGATTTAAAGCATGTGGGAAAAGCCCATGGAGATTTATATTTCTTTCATGATTGAATGCTGGTACTTGGTGTTATGTGGAAAAGCAGTCACTTGGTTTAATAGTTGCACAGCTGGTGTTATCTGAAAAATAATCATTATGATAGAAAGCACACATTTTTCATGTTTTTTGTCAGGTCTGTCAGAATATGTTCTGTACTAAGTCTACACACCTCATCTGACTTCCTTAAATTAATATATTAACATATAATACTTTTAAGAATGTCAGTTGTAAAATGTGACTGTAATTGAAACATAACAGAGTATGGCTGTGTAAAACAAAGCAATTTGCAGGACCCATAAAGTGAGAAAGTCACTATGATCCGTGTTTAGAAACAACATAACATTATTGTCTGGAAAGCAAGTGACAAATTGCAAGAATTAAAATTATGGATAACCAGTTCAGCTTGGTACTATGTACTGATTTGAACATCTTTAAATTATAGCAAATATGAAAATACTAATTTGAAGTACAAAACCGCCTGATTACAAAAGCCGAATTTCTCTTTGCTCCTCTATACCTTATCAGGGCTTTTAAGCAAGTGATGAGAGGCAGATCAATGCAGGCTTTAAATGAGTACATGATGTCACTTCTGAGGACTTGCTGGATGTCCATTATTTCTATCTGTGGTAACTGGACAGTTGATCTTTTTATCTTCTCGCTGCCAGAGGCAGGGGTCCGCCTGGGAAAAATAAGTTTATTTACCCAGTCTTCTCTCTTTGTTACATGTTAATAGACAACCCACTAACACATAATTCTGTCCCCTGTGGACTCCCAGCAACAGGAGGAAGGATAAGGAGGGGGTAGAGTGTGAATGCAAAATGATCTGCAGTGACTCAAGTTATAGGGAGCTCCTCCTCTTGTCGCTTTGTTTTAATCTAGCAAATAAAGGGATTTTGTGAGCTCCAGAAGGAAATGTTTCTATTTCTGAATTTGAATCATCTCCTTTTAAACTCATGAACTGGAATGTGAGGTGCCCCATGATGAATTGAAACTCCTCAGTTACAGATGATTCTGTGCCAGTAAAGGAAGCTGGTGAGTTAAGTTCCATACGCTGGGTCTTTTCCTTGGCTATTTCCCATGTGCAGTTCCTACAGGAAACTAAAGATCTTGTGGAGGAAGAGGTTCTGTAATGGAAGAAGTAGCACACTAATTCTGTACTCAGAAAGATGTGTAGAATTTACCTGAAGTATAAACCTTAATGTGTAAATGAGGTGAATGTAACCTGTTACTATCAGAAAATCCAAAGATTTGACTTAGGAAAACTCATAATATTTATATTGCTTGCTTTTACATTGCCATGACATTTTAAAACTCTTCCCAGTATTTAAAAGCTTAACCCCACACTAAAGAGGTTTCTCTTTTTTGCCATGAATATTTCATACCAAAGAAGAGTACAGTAAGCTCAATTCAAATAGAAAAATTCAGGATTTACATGGACGTGCTCCAGCATATGTTATTGTTCTAGTTAGCTGCTGCAGTAAAAATCCTATAGAAAATTCACCTTTCCTGACATTAGTAGGACTTTCTAGGCACTCATAGCCAGGGCTCATTCAATGAAGTAGCAATGACTGCCCACTTTCGGTTTTCATACAGGCAGCAAATATAAGGATAATGGCAGAAAATATAACCTGAAAGTCACAAGAGTGTCAGTGATCCTCAGTTCCCCACAGTGCAGGCAGAAAACAAAAAGTGTTTATGGTCCAAAATGGAAGAAATCTTGAATATGTCCTTAATACTGAAGACAAATGCACTTAAATGTTGCATTCAAGAAGTTCAGTTCACAGAGACAGCTCTTTTATTTTAGTGACTGAGTCTTTCTTTGTAAAGATAAAAAGTGTTCTGCACTACTGAAAAAATGAGGTTCAGTTGCCATGGTGGCTTTAATTTTGAGATGGGTAGTAAAAGTCTGTTTGTTTGCAAATGTAAATGTCTCCTTTCCCTCTGTCCTTGCTCCAATACTTGGCAATTTTCAAAGTGAATCTGGCTCTTGAGCTAATTGCTGATTTTGCATTAGTGGGTTTTTTTTCACCATGTCTAGCTCCCTCAGAAACACAATGGACACAAAAGGAAATGGTTTGAGGGAGAAGGAAAGTCCATCAGAATGAATTTTGATCTGTTTAAGCAGCACTTGTCAGCAATGTTCACCCTATCATGCTGTTTTCATTAATTCATTTGCCTTTTCATGGCATTTTTCAGTGTCCTTCTCACCCATTTTTTAAAGCGTCTTAATGGCAGACACCAAGTCCCGATGAACCTGTGCAACTGCTCTGACAGAAGGGGCTGCTCTGTTCCAACAAGAGAAATGCTGTGGTTGTGTTTGCCACTAATTGTGATCTCTACTTGTTGGAGAAGGGGATGAATTGGTGCTGCCACTTAAATGGTCTGCACTGTGCCAGGCCCTCCTGTAGTACAGAACTATTGCTGTGAGCTCCAAAAATGAGCCTGAAGGAGCTGACCCCCAGCAAAATGTGTGTTAAAAGTGTTGAGTTACAGTAGTGACACCAAGGTAACAGACCTCATGTTTAAATAAATGGATAGTTTTGAACAGCTGCCTCATTCCTGTTATAATTTTAGCGGTCATGTTTTAAAGCGTTCTTATTTTTCTTGTGTTTTTGCAACACAGCAATATCCTGCTATGTGTGGATCAATCCAAAATATTGTAATTAGTCAAGAGAAATTTAACTTATTTCTGAAAAGACCCTTGTAAATGTAATGTGCTGATTTTCTTTGCAGTTATAAATTTACTAAATAGTCTTTTAAAATACTCAATGAAGTGGATGCTCATTCTTAGTTTTTCAGTAAAATCTCAAGCAAGCATATATTATTCCTTTATTTTCAGGACACGGGAATTCAAACACATGGAAAATAAAGACCCAGTGATATTGTTCCATATCATAAAACAATAGGCATCAGGAAAAACGCAGGGTAGAAAAGGACTTTCTCATTTTAAAATGAGGTGATGCCTTCTACTGTGTGTTCTGGTTGTGGTTTCACACACAGAACTCTTCTAGAGTTTTCCAGGAGTATTAAAGATAAGCCCATGCTTTCCACCTTCTCAGTTGTTCACAGATGTGTTCAGCCGACATGCATCCAGCTGGAAAGTTGCTTTTGCTTTTATCTGCAAGAATACTGGCAAGTACACTTCCTGTGGCATGAAGCGGGAATAAGGATGTCCCCTTGTCCCTTCTTGTTGCCTGCTTGGCAGCAGCAGGGATGGGCTTCCTTCTCCCCCATCCCATCCAGGACCTCAGGCCTCTCTTTGATCCTAACACTGGGCTTTGTACTAAAGCCTTTAATGCTTTTGAAGTGAAAGCTCTTCTCTCCCTCTGTGTTTGGGGCCTTGCACACACTAAAGAAAGAGCAGAATTTTGCCCTTTTATGTTTATACGATGGATTTTATCTTTATAGATCCCAAATCACTTCACAAAATTTGTAGGCTGCAAGAGACCTTGAGAGTTTATCCAGTTTATCCCTCTGCCAAAAGGATGCTGAGGTGAGCCTGAATTATACCTGGCTGATTCTTGGCCAACTTAAACTTTTGTAACATTTCTAGGGTTCTTATCACTGGACAAATACAGCTCTTTTCAAATCTGAGTGCTTTTTTTGTTTGATTGCTTTTAATTTCTCCTGCATTTTGAAGATATTTCTTATAAGGATCATCTTTCTACTCCTCCCCATGCTGGTTTAGGAATTGAATCTCCAGATTATAATCAAAGATTATACTACATACTCAGATTTATTCTTAAACGGAGTTGTGTTGCAGCCGGAGGTTTGGTGGTAAAGAGGCTACAACCTTCTGAAAGCGTCTCTGGCTGAGAGCTGCAAGGTGAGACCACTGCACACACACACACTCGGACACCCCGGATAGTTTCCTCAATAAGTCGATGGCACTGAGTCAGGATCAGTCTCTGAGAGGGATTTATTCCAGCCACGTGTGTGGTGCAGGTCCAGGGAGGCAGATGAGGAAGGTACCAGGAAAAGATGAGCAAGAGAGTGAAAGAGGAAGGGTTCAAGTTTTTTGTATGGGGTCAGTAGAGGTGGAGAGAAAGCATCAGGGACCAATAGTCTGAGGGCACAGGAGTGGTACACAGGTAGGGCTAGGGAAAGGGGAGCAGAACAAGGCATCCTGGGAGAGACCTTTTGGTCTCCCTAGCCCAGGGAGTGTGGCCAGGGCACATCCAGGGGCTGCTGCGGCTACAGGCTCACCCGCCGCCACAGAGTTGTTTTTCAGTAAGTCAGGTTACTCAAATGTGATGTAAGTCAATCCAAAGTTTGTATACTTGGCTGAACAAGACTTTAATATCCAATATTGTAATTTTTTTTCAATGCTTATTAAATTTTTAATTGTGTATGATTAACTGTGTATTATTTTCAAAGCTTTCTGGTGTGGTCACTATGTATATGATATTATTATTTTTTATTAAAGAAGGTCACTGAATATGTTCAAACTAACCTGTCTTGAGTATTGTAAAAAGGTTTCAGATTGCTTTGGGGTTATGTGTTTGTTGTTTCACATGCAATGGTTTATTTATTTTTCATAAAATATGGGGAATTGAAAACACAGATTAATTTCCAAGCCTATGTAGTTATGGGTATTGATCAGGTTCAAAGTTTTTGAAGAAAATTGTCAAGAAGTTTTGGATAAAGAACCTTATGTAATAATAGCCATGGCCATGGGAGCCTCTTTTCTCTTTATTGTGCTGCTGTATTAGTGCTGAAAACAGTACAAGTAGCTTGTAAACCCCCTTTATTGAAATACAGCTTCTGCTTTGGTTTATCCTGCTAAATACTATGATTTATGCTTTAATATTTTGGAATATAGTCACAAGATTTTCAACTTAAAACAGTTTTACATCAATAGAACACATTTTATCTGCCTCCTTTGTAGAAACGTATTTTATGTATTCTTGAATTGTTTGATAAATATGCATTGTGAGAGAAATTTGGTTTGGAAGCGATGTGATAGGAATAACTTGCCTGTTTCCAAACACAAAAGATGAAACCTCTAGGGGATGTGTATGTATGAAAGGGACTGGTGGGTGCTAAACACAGCTCTCTGATGTGAAAGCAGTTTTGGGCTCATGGGACTGTCAGCCATCCCTCAGGAGGGCCAGGCAGGAATGCTGGTTTTGTGTGGGAGACACACCTGGAGCCAGAGGTGCTCCATGGAGCCACCAGAGCTGGGTCACTGTGAAAGTTCTGGGGCTGTGCAGGTGAACTGGGCATCCCAGAGCAGAGGCAGAGCTTCCTGGTTTATTGGCTTGCACCAGTGTGTCCCTGGGTATGTTTGCACTGGAATTCCCCAGGAAGGCAAGAGAAAACTCTCAGATAGTGAGAGAAGTGTTATTGCACGGCAGAGCAGAGATAGGGATTGTGTAGGGACTAGAACAAGCTGGAAAGGCAAACCGCTTTGGTTTTCTTTTTTTCTTTTTCAGTAGGTTATTTACATTGTAGCAGAACACTGGGGTTTTTTTGTCCTCCTGGGAACATGACATCACTGTTACATTAGCCGACTCCTTTGCCGAGGATAAAAAAAGATCCAGTCTCAAATGTACACCTGTGTGTGTGCAGCTGAATGAGCGAGGAGTTCATTCCTCATGCTACAGCAACCCAAGAAATAAATTATCATGTGTTCAGCCTTACTCCAGAACATGAGCTGAACATAAAAGCCTTAGCTGTATATAGCAGTGAAGAGATTCTAAGCTAGATCAACTTTGGGACTGTATGAGTGTGGAATTGTGTAGTTGTAGGATGGCGTAGAGAAAGTGAGCAAACCTGTTGTGAAAGGTTTTGTTGAGCCAGTCAAGCCTAGTGTTAGATTATCACAACAATTTTCTAGTGTATAACAGTGTTTTTCTTTCTCTCTCTCTCTCT
>VZRR01007042.1:108049-174945 GCA_013398015.1 Oreocharis arfaki
TCTCTCTCTCTCTCTTTTTTTTTTTTTTTTTTTTTTTTTTTTTTGCATAGGAGCATAATTAGATATGAAAACAGTACAATGAAAGCGTTATGGCCTGAGCTGCCACGATTGTGTTGGGTTTTCATTTCAAGCATGTAGTTTATTGTAGCTGCCTTGGTTATATGCCAAGTTGTCTGAACTGTTGCAAAAGCAAATGTTTTGAGCATTTTGAGATGTTTGAAGACCAGTTTCCTTTTTGTGTGCTTAAAATTTGGGCATGGAACCCTGATGTGGGTTTCAAATGAAAGATTTCTAACATTCAGAAGTGCTCTGCCACACTCCCAGTTTCTGTGCACAGGGGTACTCTGGCACCCCTTTCTTCTCGGTTCATTTGCCTTGGAGAGCTTAAATCCAAATGGCAGTGCCTGACTTCAGCACCCAGTTTTGGAAATCTGAGTCTACATTAAAAAGCAGTCATAGTATAAGGACCACCAGCAGAGTTTTGAGAGTGTCTTAAATTACCATCATGGCAGTTATGATTAATATATTTGTCTCTTTAGGGCTTTTGTGGCACTGATAATATTTGCTGTTCTCACTAAGTCTCGATTAAATGAGTGCCTAAGACTGACGGGCAGTTTGTCTGTAATGACAAGTGCTTTACTGTAGCAGAAAAGGATGAGCTGCCCCAGGGAGACATCACCACCCACTTGAGCGAGATCCATGAAGGGTTTATGACCCGTTTGAATCCTGATTGAGCATCACTGTCTTGACCCTCGGGGAGCCAATTGTCTGGAATACTTGCTCTGTCAGTCTGAGCGATGTGCTCGGAATCCCTCTGAAACCTGTATGTCTTGATTGTGTGTAATACACACAGTGAATTATCAAAATGGTATAAAGATAGGGAAATATTTTGTCACTGGGTGTCATGTTTAGAGGGCACACTGTTTTACTTGCCAAGTAAAATGTACTGTGAGTTTAACCCTTTCAGGAATAAATTATTTCAGGTCTGACAGTTAGTGTATAAAGGGTTTCCTTTGAGGCAAATGTGTCTGATAGGTGATTACTGAATGAAATTAAACTCCTTGTGGCAGAAAGTCTGTGCCTGGAGCCAAATCCAGTTGCGGGGGTGGTCAGTGCCCCTCCATGGGAGCCCAGGTGGGCGCAGGCTGGTCACAAGGTCTGGGAAGTGGAGCAGCTCTGAGTTAAAGCCAGGCTGATGGGGAAGGCAGCACTTAGCACAGGCATGGCTTTTGTGCTTCTTCTGATCTTAAAAAACATTAAAATGTCCACAGCGATAGTGGAGCTGGAATCCTGTCTCTGCAGTGGGGAGTGTTGGAAACGGGCAGTTCAGGAGGGTGTTGCAGGTCTTTTTCTCTTATTGTTGTCATTGGACTTTTAAATCTGAAGTGCTCTTGTACCAAATTCAGGACTGTCAAGTCGTAACCCCCTGTGGAACGGGAGAGGGGTGCTCCTAGTAATAAATAATCAGTGTGTCATCTGCTGGGCAGCCTTTAGACTGTGTGTATTTGTAGCAGGGAAGAAGGAGATAGTTGCCTGTTGCCGCAAAATTTTTAGAAGAAAAAAAGCCCCACAAAAAACCAAAACCAAAACCCAAACAATAAGAACAGAAGAAGAATCCTTCCTCCATTCTACCCTCATCCTGCAAAAGCAGAAAACAACACCCAGTACCAGAAATGGAAAAAAAAAATCCTCCTTTGTTTTATGGTCAAGTGTTTCACAGCCAGCTAATCTTTATTATTATGGCTATTGAAGCAATTAAACAGATTAAACAGAATTAATTGTTGTTTTTCTACTAACATAAAGATGGCCTCTTAATTCCAAATGCTCTTTTTTCTAAGTAAATTGTACTTTCATCCCTAATTCCAAGAAGATTGTGGTGGGGGATGCATTTTCGTCTACACAGGTACTGTTGCTGTTAGCAACATTTTTTAAAATGACCAACTAGCATATGTAACTAAAACCATGTTGAAAAATTCGTTAAATCTTAAAAAAGCTTAGATAAATTAAAGGAAGTAGTAGCAGACTCCTGTATAACTCAGTACAAGAGAACATCAATATTGCTCATTGAACAGTCTATTCTTCTAATTTTAAAAGAACAACATTTTTCATGGTTCCTGTCCTTGGGCTGTCAGTTATCTAATTAAATGCATATGAAATTCAAAAGCCTTTACTGAAGGACAGTAATTTTCCTTGGTTGTTTTTAAAGTCACCAAGATGAAAGAAGAATTACGTTGAACAGATAATGGATAAATTTCTCCATTGTGCGTTAAGGTCTTGGATTGACTAATCATACTGTGGTTATTAATCAATGTGTTATCTTATAGATTGAAATTAGAGGTTCTGTTCTCATTATTGCTGACTCTAGGTAATAATACTTCCAGTCCTTGATTACCATGATGCTCCAACGTACTGCCTTGCAAAATACTACAAAACTAATCAAAACCAGATCAGATCTATAAAGAGCATCCCCAGTGCATTATGTTTACATGACTCTTCAGCAGGGTATTTTTCAGTCTAGGCTTTTCAGAATGCCCTCTGTGCTGTTTTTCACATTGATGTGTGTCTGCCCCTTTACACCATCCAAACGTAATGTGCTGATTTATATTTGATGGTATTGGAAGACAGAGACACTGCTTGAGATTTTTGCTTAAAGATGGTGATTCCCTCAGTCTTGCCAGAACAATTCCATGGGGTGCATGGTTCCATGTGCCCAATAAGTACGTGTGCAACACAGACAGAAAATAGCATTTTAAAGTCGTGATTTCTGTACTAAATATAATGCAGTGTTCAAAGGGAGTTTGTAGACACAAATTAGCCCTGACTGCACCTTGTGAAGGTAGCCTGGCAAATTAGAAGGCTCAGCAGTATGTAAATAAATATATTTCAGTGCAATTAGGCATATATTCTGGTGTTTCTGAAGACCTGTTTTTGACCACCGATTGTATATAAGGATGAAAAGACATTAAAGCAGCAGATATGAAGATGGATTCATGGGAGGCATTTGTTACTTATCCCCTATAGTGGTTTCCTATTTCTTTACTTCTGCCCTAGGGTCAGAAGTCCTATGAAACTCCAAGCTTAGTGCACTTGAGGGCCTTCTCTCCTATGGCTCATACCAAAGTTAGATTATTTAGAGAGAAAAATAGTCCCTGATTCTGTAATTGAAGCTTATAAGGACATGATACAGATGCAAAGATCTGACTATTCATATGCAGCTGTGGAATTGGGATATCACAACTAGATATTAGAATTGCAACAATCAAGTTAAACAAGTCTTGATCTGTATCACATTTGTAGTGAGCAATCCAGAGGGTGATGTTGGTTTCTTAACATTAATCTGTGATATTATATAGTTTGAATTCAGCATTTAAAAATACACTCTAAAATGTTTCTCATCAACTTCAAAGACAGTGGGCTGTTTAAGGATCAGAATGCTGCTTCTAACCCAAATTATCATTTAGTGAACCACCAATAATGATCTCTACTCAGGAATTTTCAGTATTGAACCCTTTTGATGGCAGAATAATGATGCTGTGAACAGACTCCTATTTCTGGTTTTGTCTACATCAGTGTCATGTTCAAAAGCAGTTAAATAATTCTGATTTCTGGGCTTGTTGGTGTGTTCATTTTTAAATACTGGAAAAAGGCACTAAAATGTCATTTCGTGAATAGTGCATGTGATTTAAAACTAAATATTTTAGAAGTCTAGCATTCAGCAGAGGTGAATAATGACAGACTTCACATTTAAAAAGTAAGGTATGCATTATATTGGAGGAAGACTGAGAAAGAGCAAGTCATTATGCACAATCAAACGAAACAACCTTTCTGTGGTGTGTTGGGATTCATATCATCTACTTTAGAAGATAAGCTAAGACATAGCAGAGATTAATCAGTTATTTGCTGTAATTAAATCATTAAAGTGCTTGATCAGCTTCCTGATTTCAGTGCTCTTTCACTTGCTTATATCCTGGCTGTGCTTGAGCCAACACAAACATGGAAATAAATGAACTCTTTGAAAGAAATTATATCCCAACATGTCAGAGCTAAGACCTCCACAGTATTGAAATTACACCCTGCTGAAACTTATAATGTCCTGGAGAGATTTTATTATGCTATGTACACTGAAGTTTGTGCTGAACTCCAACATATAGTTCACACATCTGATAAAATATTAAAGAAGGACAAATGTAGGACTTGCCAAGCTGAGGTGCTGTAAACTTGTCCGTGCATATTTGGCCTTTCATGACTTCTTGTGCATCTTTATTTATTGTTTCCAAACGAAATGTATTGTCATGAAAATGGCATTGTACTTGGAAAAATCCTATCAGGCAAAGTCAACCTCTAAAATAAGTGTTATAATAAATATGCAGAAATGTCATTCTTTACATTAGCCCAAAGGTTTTGTATAGCTTAAGGATATATGCAGTAAGCTAACTATAAAAATAGAAGCTTGACAGTGGGGATGAATGTGTGTGTCAAAATAATATTACTCTTTCTGGGAGGATGGCAGAAAAAATGACACTACATCCACCAGCATGATTTTTATAGATCTGCCTCTTTGCCAGATGTCACCTTTTATAAACTACTTTATAAAAACATGACAGCGTAGTGAAGTAGGGTGTTTATAGCTTGATAAACTTTTGTAATAAAGTTAGGATTCACTGAAAATTAAAGCCTTAGAGCCTACTCATTAAGCATTTGGGAAGCTTGCTCAGACTTAAAAAGGAAAATATTAAAGAAATATGCGGAATGAGTCACAGGCAGTAAGTGGCCTTTTTCAAGAGAGAATAGCTTATGGTTGTGTTTACTGGTATGCCACACAATAACCTATCCAGATATATTACTGGGATTTTAGAGAATAAAGTTTGCATTACTTTAAATGTAAACACACTGAGACAAAATACACAGTGTGTATTAAATTATATGTTTCCGAAGAGTGCTATGAGGACATACAGGATTATGCCATAAATATCACCCCAGCACACAATTGTTTTATTACATAATAAAGGTCTGTATATTACTCTCTGCTGCACCATGCAACTCATAATTCAGTTTTTTCATGACATGTCTAATTTATACAACTCTCTGTCTCTGGAAATCGTACAGGAATAATATCTTAAACTGTTACTAGCCTGAAAGACTTCAACACTGGAATTGCTATCCCAGAACAAACACTGGTCTGTGGAGGCTGGGGTCACCTCTCTGTGTGCCTCACTAACTGCAGTGCAGGGACAAAAGTCCCCTCTGGTCTGTAGGAAGGTTTGACAGACACCTTGAAGGCAGAGGTGCAAAGACCTCCTGTATACCCTCTTGCCTATTAGAGAATTCCCATCGTACCTCCCTCCTTGCTTCTTCACTCAGAGAAACTTTTGGAAGTATTTCACCAGACTTCATTCCATCCATATTAATAGCTGGAGAGGAGAGGCCCTGGGCACTATGCACAGGGTTCTGGGCATCGGCTGCCATCGTAGGGAGGCTCTCCTGGACAATATGAGGTGAAATCCTCTGTTTGCTCATGGGTTGCTCGTAACTGGAAGTGCTGATCCACTGAGAAGTAGAAATGTCACCACTTGAAGGAACCCATGTTTATTTGCTCAGCCACATTTTTTTGATGGACACAACTTGAAATCAAAATCAACTTCTAACATACAGGATCTTCTGTACAGGATGAACCATAAGCAAGCTGCTTTTTCACAAATCATTTCTATATCTGAGAGTTTTGTAGCAATGTGAAACAAATTCAAGCCAATGTTGAAAATAAGACTATCCTTTTGGCTGTGTTTGAAGTTCTTAACCTTTCCCACTGCTACCCCCCTAGAGATGCACTTTCTTGTATAACTTCAAACTAAACAAAGTCTTTCTCTTGGGCTATGTAGGTTTGCATTTTGTGGGGAAAAACACACACAAACACAACTTACAATCATAGGAAAATAGGCTTGGAGGTCTCCCAAGTGGCAGTCAGTACCCTCTGGCATCTCAGGGCAGTACCAGCCTGTGTTGCTTTATGCTGATGCTCTGCCTCTCAAATGTTTGTTTAACCCTTTCTCCCCCCAGACCTCTGGTGATGGATGCTCCACAATATCTCCAGGAAAATCCATTCCAGTATTATAATATTAATCTGGGGACATGTTGGGGGGAGGGTTTTTTCCCATGTGTCTAACCCAGCCCTGTCAAATTTCCATTAGAAAACTGTTTGGGGATTTTTTGGGTTTTCTCAAGGGGTTGGAGGGTTTTATTGGTTGTGGTAGGTTTTTTTTTGTTTTTTTTTTGGTTTTTTTTGGGGGGTTTTTTTTTGGTGGGGGTTGGAGGGGCAGGTGTTTGGGTTTTTTAATTAGCTCAGTTAAAAAAAAGAGAAAACTGTTTTGTCAGATTTTACTAAGCTTGTTTTGTAGTCCACATGTACCCCAAGAAAATGGTGCAGTACAACAGCGAAAGCATGAATTTGTAGGACAACTTGAAGCTGAGCTTTACTCTAGTATTTAGTGGTATGGAAATCAAGCTAAAAGAACCTTTTGTTCTATAATACATTCTAATGCATGGGAGTTCTGCTTTGGTTGGCATAATAGGAAAAGTGTCTTGCTCATGTGATTAATGGTCTTTTGCAGGTATAGTCAAAGTGGATGCCTCTCTAAGTGTGAAGGCTCCCATGACAATATGGAGGGCACAGGATACTGGGTTTTCCTGGGAATTGTTCCTAATAGCTGAGCACACGTGAGCACAGGCCGCTACAGGGAGGCATCTGCTGTGCTGTGTGCAAGATCTCAAATGACACCAACCCCAAAACACCTGTGACCCATCAGGTAACAGAGCAGAAAAGGAGTCACCTGGTTGCATTACTAATGCCCAGGATTCAGGGTTCGTTGGGAGGGAGAACATGGCAAAAGCCTGAAATGAAGGAGTCTCACAGTTTGAGACTTTGTTCAGAAAATAGCACAGACATCCCTCTGCCCATCCTCTCAGTGAGGAGTGGCCACAAAGGAGGTGCTTCCTGGGCATGTCCTTCCTGTGCCCATCTCCTGGACCCCAGTCCGTTGATAGCTGATGTGTCTTTGAGCCCTGCTGACTATTTCCCATCTCAGGAAAAGTGTAAGTTATGCTAGAGACAGATCTACTCCTTAAATTCTCTATCCTATGTAACTTGACCACACAGATTTTGACAATAGTAATAAATTTTTGGGGAAGACACCTAGCTGTTTGGTCCCAGTGTCTCTCACATGTGCCTGGATATATCCTGTTACTTATGCAGTGCTCCAACTGCTCATGGAACTTATCAGGCAGTTAAGCAGTGCAGTCTTTGCCTTAGAGAGGCAAGTGAATGCTCTAATGGAGGAATATGATATATGAAAATATCTAAGTAGTCAGTAATGGCTGAAATGGAAATAGAGGAAAATTACATTATGGCATTACAGTGGGTTAGACCTTATGAGATATTTTTTATGTGGCGAGGATTATTTTTGTTCCTCTAAGACTTATAGCTTTAAACATGGGGTCTTAGAAAACATAGCTCTCCGTGGTCAAAGTAAACAAGTTTCACCTAGTTCTCTGTGCTGAGCTTTGTGCTACCACAGCCAAATGCAACTATCCTGAAACTAAATACTTCAAACTTGAGGTTCTTTGGCTTGACCAGTTTTCTGCTGATTTTTGAGACTGAGTGGACTCCTTGAGGAGTCATGTGAACAGGGGGGTCAAGTGCACTGTAGTTTCTCCAGACAATTTTTTGACTGTGCATTTATTTGCAGGTTCTAATATACCTGTAAATTTCTATATGCAGGTGTTGACATTTGTGAATGAAGGAATTTCCAGCTGCATGTGTTCTACTGATGGAGGGAAGTTCTTGTGCTACAAGTGGAGCACTTCAACAGCACTGCTTATTTTCTTCTAACATACTGGCTTTTTCTTATCTTTCTCCTGTTATGTTGCTTGTGTTTTTTAGAGTCTTGGCAAAATGAAATCGTTTGTGGCAAATGTCATTTTTCTATGCATGATTCCAAAGGGATGGGATTGTTCAGACTTTTATCTTTGCTTTGCTTAGTTCTAAAGAAAAAATAGGGGGGTAACCCCCCCCCTGTTATACTTGTGAAAACAGATCAAACTTACTGTAACAGCACCAAAATTACACTGTGACTTATGTAACCATTTCATGCATTCTCTGTGTGTATGTTCTTATGTGTGTTAATTTGCATGAACGTCAGTCTAAGTGCCCATGGAAAGGTACAGGGGCTCCCATGAGCATGAGGTTTAACTCTGGCTCTATGTGATTCATGGATTCCCAGCTCAACCTGTGCAAGTCCTTCACACAATGTCCCAGGAAGGGGCTTGACCTAGTGGGTTTGTATCCAAAGCTGGATTTAAAGCCTAGAGGAATTCAGCAGTTTTGTTTGGTTCGTTTCTGTGGAAGGTGCTCGCTGCCTGCCAGCACTGAATGTCAGCTGTAAAGGTGTGGGGCGATTCTGCATCACACACAATGCACTGCCTTGTTCCATTCCATTTATTCAGTACTTTGTCCTTTATGTTTTCACTCTCTGGTCCTCGATGGTTCCTGAGAAAGCACAAAGTGAGGTTTTGTAGTTGATTTGGGAAATAGAATTATGAGAAGTTCTGTCAGGTATATGAAATGGTGATTTGATCTTTTGCTATATCTGCTCCTTCATTTCTTCATGTTATTTTTGAAAAAAAGATGAGATTTCTTCAAATTCTACTTGCAAGTTATTTTTAAATTGCTTATAACCAAAATATGAAATAATTATAAAATGAAATGAAATAAAGTGAAGGGATTACAGAGCCTTCCATTGTTTGTCTAAGCATTAGGCATGAAAGATTTCAGCCAAACTACATATGACACTGGCCATTTCCTTGTTTGAATGCTGATTTTTTAAAAAATGGAATTGTATTGCATTTCTCTTGAAGGAACTTTTCGAAACAGTAGTTTTCCATGACTTGTAGCCAGTGAGAGCTATCTGGATCATTGTCAGGTATTCAGGCTCCTCAGCTGGGGTTTCTTATGCTGAGTAAGTTCCTTCTGAAATTTAATGTCACAGTTTACCTTCTTCTGTTACATTTGGAATATGTTGCAAAGACAAATTGAATTCAATTTTTTTTAACCCACAAGCTCCACTTCTTTCCCTCAGCAGAGGATTTCTCACCCTCTTCATCTTCTCTTGGTTTTGGAGATTTTACAGAGGGAGGTTGAGCATGAAGGCATGGAAGCAAGGCAGCAATGAGGAAATGTAACTGAAGAGCTCAACTCTCAGAGAGGGAAAGATGCTAGAAAAACTGTACTTTCTGTAGAAGAAAGGTGTTTTATTAACTTTACTGGACATAGCATTTGACTCAAGTAGGTCAGCGCTGAGATACTGTACGGCGGTGTGATGAGATTGGAGAGAATTATTCCAAAAGCAGGGTAATCTCTGAATTACGAAAAGCACATGGAGGAATGGATTAAGAAGGGGTGTAAGTAGAATGTTTTCCAGAATATTAATAATAAAACTTTTTAGATTAATGTTTCTGGTAAAACAGACAATATTCTTAAAACCGAATATGGTTTTTCCAGATGAATATTTAGTACTTTGTGGCAATAAATCATCACTTAGTTGGGAAAATCCAGTCAGAAAAAAGAGGGATATTGTGATAGAAGGAAAGCTTTCACAAGTGATTGATTAACCTTTTTAACTTCCACTTGGATAGTTATGAAACTGGTCCCAGAGATGTTGTTGTCTGGCATCGTCATTGTGGTAAATATTCGAGCGAGGCTTACAGAGATGAGTACAGGACTATGCAGGTGCCATTTAGTATCCATCATTTTTTCTTATTAGTTTGGTAAATAATATTTAATTATATTTATAAATGAAAAATACAACCAGCAAAATACTTCATCTTTCCATCTTATAATTAGCTGAAATAAATAATTTTGTTTGTGTGTTACAAAGATTTAGGCTCTTCTGTTTCTGCAGTCTTTGGAAGATGCAAAGTGGGCTTCTTTTAAATAAAACCGCTTAAAACAAACAAAAAACGTGTCCAGAAAGTAAAAGAGGCCACGTAAACCATGGCCAGTTACAATTTCAGAGTCTGAGGATCTTGTTAAATGACTTCTTTTGACATTCAGATTTTTTTCTTGTGCATGTGGTTGTTTCGT
This sequence comes from Oreocharis arfaki, assembly GCA_013398015.1. Lineage (NCBI taxonomy): Eukaryota > Metazoa > Chordata > Aves > Passeriformes > Paramythiidae > Oreocharis > Oreocharis arfaki. Next base: position 118,182 of record VZRR01007042.1, read on the forward strand.
TTTACAAAGAAAATTAAGTGAAAAGATCAAAGCACCCGTTTTTTCATTTCACTTGTTTTCCTGACAGCCCCCAAGTGATGATGATTAATGTATGTATTTTAACAGCTTCAGCAGAAGGGTCCACTTAACTGCATCTGTTTAATATTTTATGGTGGGCAAAGGTAAATCATCTTTTTCTTATATGTATAGTCTACTTTTGTCGGGGTTTCTTTGTAGGCAGAGGAAATCTACTTAAAATTCCATTCGTTCCTAAGAGTTGGTTCCTAAGACCATATAAAACCTGTCCAAAAATTTGAACCATGAACATACCAGAACTATTCGCTGCAGCTGTCAGAGGAATAAATGTTATTCCTCTGTGTTCCATGGTTTAAAAGAAATGCTTGGTGGTTTCCATTTCTGCAGTGTCTGGCTACCTTGGAAGTGTTGTTGATCTTGACCACACAATATGAAGATGATAATTGTTTTCCACGAGGTCATAATTATTTTCTGTTAATGTTATTGAAGTTGATGAAGAAATATTTTACTTGTGAGCTCTGCTTTCCCAAGTAACAGTAACTATTCCTTTGGAAATATAATATCTTAAATTTGTGTTGTAGAAATGGCATGCTACTCCAGTATAGGTGATTTCAGTTTTTTGATGGGCTCCAAAAGAGAGCAACAGTGTTCACTTTATGGAGTTGTAATTTCAGGAATGTCAGTTACTGAAATTAATTTTCAGATAAACCTGAAAGAAATATAGACAGAGGGAAACTTTGTGACTGATTAAAAGAGTTTGTAGTTCATCCCAGTAACAGGAACTAGGCAGCCAGCTGGTTTGAACTTCTAAGAAGAAATTTAAGTTCAGATTTTGATTAAGAGAATTCTTGGTCTGCAGTTCAAGGACCTGTTCGTATAAAAGCTCTGGAATTTCATTGCAGACAGATTTGAAAGGGAGAGTTAAACCACCTCAACTTCAACCTCAGACAGAATGGATCTTCTTAATCATTATGAACCTCTGCCATTAGTGCTGAGGTGGGTGATAAATAGCCTGTCTGATGTCTCCATCCAGCCATCCTCCTTTATAGCTGTGGTATCGCAACACTTTAAACTTCCACTTCGTTCTGGTCAGCTAGGAGACCATAGGTAATCACTTAAGTGGAGTTCACATTAATTATATTGACAGCAAAATGAAGTATCTTAATTTCCCACTATCGATCAGAGGATTCTTTGGGAGGCTGCAGGGCTTGGATAGCTGTCTGTTGGACCTGGTCTTCATGCCGGAAGTCTGCAAAGTGTCTCATATACAGACTTTTGCTGTCCTCCATAAAGGTCTAATTTCTCATTTGATAGATGTTTTGTGTACTGATTGACACTGGGGTATGACTTTGTGCATTTAAGGGATCAGTCTGTAAGGCACAAAATAAAAAATAACCCATTTATATCAACCCCAAAGTTAGCTAATATCTCCTGAGAAACCAGTACAGCTGAGTGTGTGTGAAACGCTGCAGATGGAGCTCTGGAAACCATTCTGGCCATGTGAGCAGCGGAGTTTCTTTCCTGAAGGTGGGAGGCTTTGAAACAGCCCATTGTTAGCAAAGTTCTTGGTTTATTTGTAATTAATCGTGTACTGTTGTTTGACACTATGTAATAGAACTAGAAAGCAATCACTTATAACAGGAAGCAACTGTCAGTTAATACGCTAGTACACTAATGAATCAAGTTTACCAAAGGTGAAGTGATGGGAGAAATGAAACACTGAGCTTCTGTGCCTGGAAAATTCATCCTTTAGCATTTCAGATCTGGTTTGGTTTGTTTTCAAACAGTGGTTCCTCATTGTTCTTGCAGTGTTCATGTTGGTTTGCACTGATGCTGAACTTGCACAGTTTTAAACTTCTAATGTGATTAAATCTCACCTCTATAGCAGAGAAAACCTGTGTATTTATTTTAGTGAGAACATGAGAAGGATCTCAAACCAGAGCTCAGTTTTATTCAGCAATGTTTTTATTATAATTCAGGTAGTCATTGTTTTCATGAGGGTGAGTCACATAATAAATGTGGTGCTGTACCAGACATTACCTGTAGTAGGTATTCCTAATATTTGACAGCCAGACCGATTTATTGGTTTGAGGTTTTTGTTTCAGATCTGGCATACCACTGGTACTTGCACAGAGTCCAAAATGTGCTGGGATATTTCTGTTTGCAATTTTGTGTACTCTGCCACAGGTAGGTGAAAACAAAACCCTGAGACATTTCCATTTAAGAAACAGACTCCCGGCAGTTTGGTATTCTGCCTCAAGGTTTCAGCAACCCATATTTCAGATTTCATTACAATGTGTTCTGTGATGTTGTTCTACATTATTTTTGTTTCCTGTCCAAAAAAAAAAAAAAAAAAAAAAAAAAAAAAAAAAAGGCAGATTTTGTGAGCCTTAAGATGTCTTTGCAGTAAGAGTTGGCAAATCTCAGCAGCCTCCCCTGGAATCTAGGCATGGATACCTACACTCTGGAAATAAATCCTGTTGAATTGGCATCAGATGCACTGTGAAAGGGATGCAAACAATGAATTATGAAAGTTGTCAGCACTGTATATTTTCTTATGGGCTGAGGTGTCCAGCAGTGCACAGTTCTTTCTATCTCCATGAAGGAGCAAGGCTGTGAAATGCCATATATATGGATTAATCTCAAACATGCAATTTATGGATTTGAAAGTTGCTGTAAATTTACCCCAGTGTTTTGCATTTAGGTGATTTGTATCTTCATGCAGGAAATTGTGTGCATTTCCTGGGAAAATCATTGTGATATTTTAAGTATCCTGGAAGCAGTCTGGCATAAAGGAATGCTGCAGGAGGTGTCCTGATGGTGTTTGCCAGCTGTGGACATCGTGGTCAGCAGTGAAACCCTGGGCATGGTGTAATTGTGGATTTGGGCTTATTTCACTAATTCATAGAGGTATCTGTGGTACTTTGGTTTGGTTTTTTTACTCTCTTGATTCAAAATAAATTTCAATGACATGTAATTATGTTAGAAGTAAAATGGACACAGGCTTTTAAATTGGCTTGTAATGTTATTTCATGAAGGCGTGCTCCTTGGGAAGATGACGTGTGGTTTGATAATGTCAGTAAACTGGCACTTTTTTTCAGATTGCCATTGTGTGTTGTGTACATTAAAATATTTGGAATAAGCTTTTGATTTATGTAAAAAATGAAGTAAGGTTTGACTCAATATTGTATATTTTTGAACAGTATCTTTTAAATATTATGCTTTGTACCTGCTTTAAAAGTAGCAAAGGCAGCAAAAAAGTATTTTAATATAAAAGTTTGTTTAATTATCTATGCTGAACAAGTCAGCAACACAGCATAAATAGGAAATAATATTGCTTTTATACTTTAAAATATATAGAAGTAGCCTTGTAAGTTGTTCTCCTGCTTAAGACATTTGGCAGTTTATTTCTTATTTCCTGAATATTTCAAGATGTAAGCTTTTTAATGTTCAAAAGAAGCAGGGCCATAAAGCAAATTGTTTTGAAACTCCAAGATGAATGGACGATTGGAGACATCGTTCCTTTAAAGCACCAGCTGGGAGACTCCATTAAGTTGTGGCAGCAGCACACGGACCCACACGGAGCACGGCTGCCGAGGAGATTTCTGCAGCCTGAAATATTGTTATTGGCAGGTTTCTGAATAATTTCACAAAGGCACTTCAGGCCAGGAATCTTGTTAGTGGAACCCAGTCTCACTTCAGTCTTTATTTCTCCAGCATGTAAAACTCAGCTGTATCCTCTTAGGACTCCGAGTATTTTTTTTTTATTCAATTCACTGGCTGTGATTGACAAGGACCTCTTCATGAATATGTTAAGAAAGAGCTGTTTCCTGGATATTATGTCCTTTCATATCTGTCATAACTAGAATATTCATGATGCTGTTTTTAACAGGCCTCCTATTGTAAAAGAAATATCACAGAAACATGTTCTAGTTTTTATAAAGTCCAGAGAAAAATGAATGCCTTTGGGGCCGAGAGGTAAGGGGCTTTTTTTTTAACGATTTAGAAGTGCAATGTGACAGCTAGCAGAATATATATCAGTGAGCAGAAAAGTCTTAAATATCGCAGTCATAGGCCTAGAATTGATAAACTGGTAGGGGTTGTATATGTATTTTTATATTTTCTGATGGCTGTAGTTATATAATAATTTCTTGTACATACCTCCATTTAAAAATGCAATTATGAATTCAGATTTTCTTTATGATTTTTATTTTTGCATGCTGAGAGCCTTTTTCTCCGTCAGATCCTGCCAAAACTTCGACGCGTACAGCCACATGTCTTTGTTATACAGGAACATTGGGCTGGTGAATGCCAGCTGCCCTTTGAGGGTTCAGTGCTGGCACCTCCAACAGAGGGTTTCTGTGACAGAGAAGAGGGCAGCAAAACTGAAAGCCATGAAGAGCAGCCACCTCTTCCATGCAGAAACAGGCATATACAACCCCTCAGTGTTTTAAAGCAGGCTGATTTACTTGGAGAGATTTTTCTAAGCAAAAATATGATATCGTCAAAACAAATTTTCTGTTTAATAGAAAATGTTGATTTGTTCAAAAGGCTTCTTTCAATAATAAATAGAAGAGAGAACATTCTAGTGGAAGGTGTCCCTGCCCATAGCAGGGGGTTTGGAGTTAGGTGATCTTTAAGGTCCCTTCCAACCCAAAGTGTTCCATGTTTCTATGATTTTATGACTTTAACCTAACTTTATTTTGACTTGCAAAGTAGTCTAATGTCAGTTTTTGAGATTAAAAGACAAGTAAGATCCCTTTTTATAGTCAGAATTGCAGTTCTGACTTGCAGTATCATGTGACTTTGATCTCAGCCAAAGGTAAACACATTTGCTTTTCAGATTAGTTAAATATTTCCCATGGACAAGTCCTTCTTATTTGTCTTCCCTCAGAAACATTAAAACTTCTTCTAGGGAAAAGAAGTGTTGTTCTAGCTGATTCTAGTGATTTCTAGTCCAAGAGGCATTATGTGTTACTGAACAGTTCAGCTGTGTTATGTAACTTTGTTAATGTTGATCCTGGGCACTTGCAGCCTATTTCCCGATTAGTGATGCAGACACCTAGAAATGTGTTACACACTTAAATGCAGGTGAGGGGACTTTTTTCCACCACTCTACCTGAGGCTGGAATTGTTAGAATTCAGCTCATTATTTCCTAGGAAAAGATTGGTTAAAGTATTTAATACATGCAAGTAACGCTTCTTTAACTGCTGGATGCCATCAGTTTATTCGAAATACATTGTTATCCTTCTATATGGAAAGAAAAAGAAGCCTAGTGTTTTTAGAAGGCCGTGGATTGTACTATTGGACAACCACTGTATTTCCTCTGTGGCTATTCATAGCATCCTTTTGGCTGGATGTGCCATGGGCTGTGTGCTGAGAACTTTTTCTTGTGGGCTGCAGAAGCGATTAAGGCCCTGTGCATGCCTGGTGAAAGTGCATCTGTCACCGCAATTCCATGCAACAAATGGGGCAGCCCCGGTGTTTTCTTTTATTAATGTAACAGGAACAAAGCTGTCAAGAGCACTGTTTCACCTGGGTCTCTGTGCAGCACGATCAACTTTCCGTCAGCAGGAGCTAGCTGCTCCCAGGGGCTGAGTGCTCCTGTCCCTACCGAGAGCCTGGAGTGTCCCCCGGTGCCTGTGGGAGTCGGGGACCGTCCCTGAGGAGTTCACAGGGTGCTGCAAGATCAACCTGCATAAGCTGGGCTGAAATTGAACACATTGACCTGCAGGCAAAAGGCTCTGTATCCTGTCATACATTTTAGTATCATACAATCCCCCAAAGTAAGTAAGCCCTCATCAAAAAGCAGGAAAACAGCCCTGCTTAGAAGCGAGTGCAAACTTACTGTGTGGATCAGCGTGCTTAGGAAGGTCGTGCCTGCCTGTCTCTGGTAGTGAGTACAGCTGGCTATTTTCTCTGCCAGAAGGAAAAACATGTCTTTTGCAAGGAAGAGTGAGATGTATGTTCCTTTCCTTTTTGGTTTCTCTTCAGATGTTTTCTCAGGGCTTTTGTTTTTGTAGGAAAGTCATATGGTAGTGAGAGAAGTTCCAGTTCACTTTGAATGTGCAGTGATCCTGGGACTATGGGAACTACTGTCGGAAGTAAAAGGTACTGGATTTTGCTTTGTCTCCGAAGAGGTTTCAGTTGGCAATGTTCTTACACCTGCCCATAAAATAAATACAAGTTGTGGAGGCTTCACTTTGCTTGATGTAAGTGATCCAGGCAACACAAGAGAAATTAGGGATGCTCATTTTTGTTGCGTTCCCTGTGTGGATGGGTTTCCCACCTTTATTTCAGTGGGATCTATACTGGCATAAACTTGATGAGATTGAACCCAGGCCTGCAATTCACTATTCATGTCTTAAGGATGGTCATATTAGAGATATTAATATTTTATTTCTAATAGTTAATGGAGTCCTAAAGACTTTATGGGCATTTTACCCCTTTATGTCACTGGTTTTGCATCATCAGTCACTGGTGATTCATTGAGATCTCAGCACAGGTTCACAAGATTCTTCCACAGGCGTCATTGAACTAAATATTAAATTACCTTTTCCTTGCTCTTTGTAACCTCTGTCTGTAACTCTTATTGCTAAAGGGAAAAAGGGAAAACGGAGATGGGATGAGTTAAACCTGGATGCTATCTGTCTAAAACATGATTAAGTAGAAAAAAAGAAAAGCAATCAAAGTGTTGTTTTTATGCCAAAAAAGCAGTGAATAAACAATGTTTCTGGCTTCTGTCTTAATCCATAAAAATCCTGCAGCTGGAATGTCTATGGAATAGTCCTGTAAGAAAGAAACACAGGAAGAGAGAGAATCCACATTGGCTTATAACAATCCATGGGTATTAAACTATGCTCATCAGCACAATGAAACAAATAAGACATCGCAAAACCAACCAAACAAAACCCCAAGCCAGACAGGTTCGCATCCTTAGTGCTTGTGGTACTTAGTTCATGTGTGGGTTACTCTTTAGGTGTGATGCAACTACATTTCTGGTTCTTGACTGATGTGGCAAAATTATGATAAATGAAAGGAATTATGATCTCATGTACTTTGCTTCTTGTCATATTTGGGTTATAAGTTTTCTCCTGTTTTGAATAATTAATACAAGCTAGTATTTACTGAGTTACATAGTGATAAAAGAAACAAGAATGATGAGGAACTGTATGTTTTCAGCGAAGAAATTCTTGATTTCTGTGTAGGTTCCCTCATTTGGGCATTGATTGGTTAGAGACATGTAGGGATAAAACAATCTGACCAGTTTCACAATGCTTATAAAAGATAATTCACATCTGAGGTGATAATACAGGCAAATGCCCTTTTGTTGTGTCTTTAATGCACAGTAAAGTCTCTATGGAATGTCAATACTCTAAGATTTGTATTTATTTCTTCTTAGACCCCTCATTTTGTGAAGCTGCAGACACCTGATGAAGTATCTATATAAAGACGTGAGGTAATTAGAAGTCTGCTTGACAAGCAAGTCTGTGTTGAAAGTATGCACAGCCTGGGTGGTTGGGAAGTGCTGATATGAAGGGGGAAGGGAGTAGCTGAAATAGCAGAGAATGAGTGACCTCATTGAGATAGTGAAATGGTGAAACAGGAAAACTGGGAGCTGGGAAGAAGGGAAATGGCATTGAAAGCTTTTGGGCATAGGGTGATGAAATGAAAACACATTCAAATGATCTTGAAAGATAAAGCTTGAAAGGCTTCTTGAGGTGGGAGCTGTTTTACCATATAGTGGCTTTTACTGCATCTTGCAGACTCAATGAGGTCGTGTCCCGCTCCTGTTCCCATGGTGTCCCCTGCCTGCAGTGTGGATGCTGTTGGAGAGATGCTGGATGCATTTACAGCTGATGTCCCTCTCCACTTCAGAGCTGAAGGCATGACCCACAGTGATCGCAGAGTGTTCATGTGGGATAGAAACCAAATGGTTGTGAATGACACTGCCTTGTATCCAGGTCAGCTGGGCCTCAATTCCCAATAATATCCTATGTCCATCCTGAGCCTGACTCCAGGAAGTATTCTAGTGGTACATTTCTGAAGAGAGATGGTAACATTTATTTTATTTTATTTTAACATACTGTAGAATTTCCCAAAAATAATGATGCTAGATTATTGGGGCAGAATGTGGGCGGAATGTAGCACAGAGTGATATCTCCCCTATGTCTCTGAACAGAAAACAGGAAAACAAATCACCAAGTAACTTTTATACCAAGTGATGCAGCGCATCCGCAATAACAGCCATCCCATAAATTGTTCACCCAAAGTCTGTATTTTCCTGGCCACCATTTTAGGATATGTTCAACAAAGAACATTGAGTATCTTTTGTACAGCACCTCCAATACTGAATAATTAGAATAGGAAGACTTTCAAGTTGGCTTCAAGTTTTAGGTTGTTATATAAATAAGTTCACAGAAATCTCAAATGCTTTACATAAATCTGACAGCAACTATAAAAGGCTTTTGAACATTTTTGTTGCCAAAGTCCCAGGGATTGCTGGAATCTTAAATAGCCTGTTTTAAGCTTCAATTCAGAAGTTTTTTGTCATGTTTAATAATGTGGTGAATAATTCGTTTTCTGTTCTTAGTTTCCACATTTATAATCCAGAAGGATCTTTGAGGCATGGAATAGATGCTTTCCAGATCCATAAGTGTGAGGGGTCTTTCCTACCCCAAACTCAAAACTTGCTTTCAAGGTCTCTGTATTAATCTTTGTCTATGTCTGGCTTCTTCTAAGGAGCTGTCATTAGAAGTTGCTAAAATCGAAAGTTGTTAGTAGTGTGAAGAATTATGTTTGAAATATCAAAGTGAGAGGCTAACCCTGATGATAAATACTTTGTAAAAACAGATATGCAACATGCAGCTGTACTGGGGAGAGGTCTGAACAGCAAAAGGGTGGGATCCATGGCTCAGGCTCAGTCCAGGGAGTCCAGCTCCACTAAGCTGCACCAATGCATTTTTAGAGTGAATTGTACTGCAGTGCAACAAGACAATTAAAAGCAAAGTACGTGCTGGAAACACGAAGCACAGACATTCACAGAGGCTCAGAAATGCCAGCGCCTGTCATCCCTAGATGACACGGCGTGTTGTTCCTGCTGTCACTGTCAGGCTGGGAGCTCCTAGAGCTGCAGGGTCAGAATTTCATTTCAGTGTAGTAGAAATGAGTAGAGCTTTGCCTGGTTTAGCTGTATTTAATGGCATTCTGAATGGGCATTACATGCTTCTCATGCACCAGCGAGGTCAAGTTTTAAAAGTGGCCTCATGCTAACTATTGTAGTTCCTTCAGCTTTTGTGCGGGCTCTTAAATTGGACCAGTGTGTATGTGTTGCATTCCTAAACCTGGTTGTTAGCTCCAGGGGTGAGCACGTAGGTTCTCTATATAATTTTCCTCTCAAAATTTGATTTCAAAAGATAGAATTGTTTGAGTATGCCCGATTTTGTGTCTTGTGAATAAGTTTTGCGAATATTAGGATTTAAGACAGTGTTTATGAAAATACATCTGTGTTTAAGCTAAACAGTTTTCTTTGAAGTTCCACTTCTTCCTCTTCATCATCACTGTGAGGAAACACTATTTCTCAATGCACTGTGAAGGAATCATTATTTAGCAAAATCATTTCAGAAAGTATCTTGCTAAATAAATATGTGGAATGGTAAATGTTCTTAAAGGCATATCTTTTTAGGGATGAACATACCAAATGGTAGTTTGAGATAGCTGAAGTCCACACTAAAGCTATCTACAAACTTTAGAAATATCATTCTAGCACACATGAGTATTCTAAATAGCTCTTTTAATCCAAAACCATGGAATTTATCACAGGCATTCATTTTGTAATCAAAAACTTCAAGAAATTTTAGAAAAATGAAACATAGATTTTTAAATTGCTCTAATATGAAACTTATTTAATTAGAGAGCATGGTGTAAATTGGAGTTTCATTTTGTGATCGAATTAAAAAGGTTTATCTGCCTGTTTTCATACTTCTTACTGATTCTGCCTCAGTGATATTAATGCCCTATATTGTTGAGCTTTCATCAAAAGATGCAATAAAATGGTTTTCTTTCTGTGAGTAGCTCTGCTGTTTTGCAGTCAAACATCTCTCTGCCATTTGTCATTGTATTTACCACCCTCCAGTTTCACTCTTTAATAAGGTTCTTATTATTTGCTGTTGTACATTTTCTGAGAATAATTTTTCTGTTTCAGAGCAGAGGTTTGGTTTACTGTAGTTTTTCTAATCTCATTTCATTTTACAGACTCATAGAGTGAGATCATCTTTCTTTTCTCCCCATTTTATTGTATGGCCTTCTTATTACATGGTTCCTACCATTTTATGACACACTCTCCTACCTCACTTAGCAATTATTTCCAACAGATTTAGCATTTAGCTGTCCACATCCACTTTATGGCTATGTATAATGTATGGATGGCAGTACAGTGCCATTATTACATGGTTATTATTACATGGTTATTACATGGTTCTTATTACATGGTTCCTACCATTTTATGACACACTCTCCTACCTCACTTAGCAATTATTTCCAACAGATTTAGCATTTAGCTGTCCACATCCACTTTATGGCTATGTATAATGTATGGATGGCAGTACAGCGCCATTAATTTTTAATGAATTGGCTCTTTATCTAGTGCTATCTAATAAAGATGATCATCAGAGTGCATTGTCATACTTCAGGGCCTAAGAAACATTTTAATATTTCTTATTGCATATGCATATTCCCAGATTCTCTCTTACTCTCATTTGACTTACCATGGCTCAATCACATTTCCATTATTTAGTTGAAAATCTGCATGTTTCACTCCTAATACCTCGCAGCTCGTGTTGAGCAGTAAATTGGCAGAGGGATGTGAAGAAATATTAAAAGTTCCAGTGAGCACTGACTTCTCACTGTAGTTTTATTCTCGGCTTTTCTGGAACTGACAATTACTAACTTAAACTGAAAATTAAACCAAATGAGTGCATCTGTGCTTATTCATTAAAGACTCGGTGTTTCCAATTGCTTGGCTTTCTTACTGAAATTTCTCTGATGTCTCCCAGGTAACTAAAATCGGACATTGTGGTGAGGCTGGGCAGTGGAGGAGGCAGAGTTACATCTGCTGAGATAATCGTGGTTCTGCAGATGTGCTGGCAGAGAAACCCTGAGCTCAGAGTAAATAAGTATTTATTCACAATTTTTTTTATTCTGTCTGAAAGCTCACTACATCTGCCAGCAGTGAATGAGCTGATTTTTTCCTTAGAAAAGTGGTACTTTAAGTTCTCAAAGTACATAACCCGTTCTTTGTGCCATATAGAATGCTATTTCCTGCTCCCTCTGTACCTGTCTGGGCCCTTGCAGGTGTGGATTTAGCACTTTTAAAGGTGTGAATGGGCAGTTCCAGAGGAAGAGCTCAGTGCAGCCAGAACCAGCCTGCACAACGGCCAACTCATTACAAGCCTACGTTATTCTCTTTCCAGAACCAGTTTCCACAAATCTTGCTTAGCCGTGGAGCTGCCAAAATGGCAAGAGATTGCAACTGTGCTGTGACAGCTGTCCATGAAAACATGGAGTGGAGCAGGAAGTTAATTTAACAGGAATCGTGCAAATACCCCCAGATGGTCACAACCTTCAGTCACTCCTGAATTTGAACCAAAGATTCAAATGGAATGGAAGCATCTGTATTAAAAATGTTTGATTTCTCCCAATGCACAAGTGCATACAGTAAATGTAAATACTTCATTCAGGTTTTGTGTTGAGGATAGGTCACCTTTTATAATTGACAATGAGTATTTAGTATTAAAATGTAATGGGCTGCTGTTAAAGTCCCTGAAGTCAATCTTACATCATCTCTCTCCATTCTGGTGTTGGTGACAATTGTAAAAGTCTTCAAATCTAAGGCTTTAGTGTACGTAATTAAATGTGAACCAACCTGCTGCATCAATTCTTAGACTGTTCTGCTGATAACTCTCATAGCCCCCATTATTTCTCAGTCCTTCTTCCATGGCTGATCCAGAGGCAGTCTCCCCTTGCCTCCCTGCTCCTGTGGCCTGTGGTGCAATGTCTCACCTCCTCTTTGCATGTTTCTGAGGCACCCTGCACTTCTGACTCGCAAAAGTAAGTGAGACTGGACTTGAGGCATGCCCAGAGGATCATCGCCCCCTCTTTGTGCTGATAGCAGCACCTCAGCATGTCCCAGTGGAGGTGCAGGGCCACAGGACACAGTGCTGCCCTCTGAAACCCTCCTGTATCCTCTGATGAACATGTTAAGGCACCTGTTTCATTTTATTACTGTAAATTCTAGATGTTATCATGTTCTGATAGTCACGTAACTAAATAATTGATCTTCAGATGCAGACAATTCTTGTTGGGAATTCTTGGGAGTATGCTAAAATTATCATTTGGGTTCTGAGTGTTTCTGTGAAGTATTTGAGTTTGTTTCTTTCTCTAGAACTAAAGTGCTATCTGTGTCAGTGCATATATAAAGTCCCTTCCTGTTAAGTAAGTGGCTCTTAAAACCCAGGAGGATATTATTTTAATTGTTGCCTTGAATGGATGCTTACTGTCATTATTATTAATGTTGACTGGATTCATAGTGTTATTTGAAACATTGGAGAACAGGTTTTGTTGCTTAAACAAAGACATTTAAGTTCTAATTTGCTAAAACACTTTTTAAGCCTTCTTTGTAGAGAAAATAGTAAGACAATTACTCTATCGGTATATTTTCCATAAGCATATCCAGATCTATCTGAAGTTGGAAACAAAGGTAGCTGTGTTCTTCTACACACATGGTATGTGGGGAAGCCCTCTGATAGTTGCTCAGGCTGTAAGATTTTGAATTACTTTTGGTTTGCTCTTATGTTAAGAGGGCTTTGTGCTTCTTCAAGACATTGTGAGATGCTATGAAATGCTGCTGACTTTTTGGTATCTGCTCTTAAAATAGATGTTGTGGAATAACATTTGGCTTCAAAGAAGCGCTTTGTAAGTGAATCTTGACTGCAGGAAAGAGACAATGGCAGCTGAAAAAAGAAAATCACCGAAGTAGTTCACGGATTTCTGGCCTTAAAGAAACACAGTCTCTCTGGGAACATCTATATTGTAGTCACTTCTGTAGCTTCATCAGACCTATATTAGCTTTAGACTGTTTAAACAGACCTGTGGTTGGCATAGCTGGGACAAGAGTGCCATAAATCCCAGGAGGACTGGTGGGCAGCCCACACTGGGCATCAGGGCCCTGCAGCACCCAGGCCAGGCAGGGCTGAACAAGCTGCAATTCCTGCTGGTGATTGACAGCATCTCCCTTTACATTTGCACTTTCACAGCTCCTGAGCATGTGGCTTGTGTGGTTTTATCTGGCATCTGCTGTTTCTTATCCTGGTCTCTGTTCCTGCATATAAATCATTTAGGGGGCAGTCAGAGGGAGTGGGGAACTCCTGCAGTGGTGTTGAATTACAGCTGCATCTAAAATCACAGCCAGCCCAACAACTGAAATTTAAAAGCAAATCTAATATCTTCTTTTTTATTTATAGTTTGTCTTAGTTGTTTTAGAATGAAAAAGAACAACTACAGTTATTGAATATTGGCTGTTTCACAAAGATACAGTTCTTTCCAGCAAAGCAGATAAAATAATACTCCCCAAACTCACTGGAATACATTTTCCCCTCCTAAGCAGCATTGTTATGCTATCATTATCCTCCCTGTCTTTCCCATTTTGCCTAGTAAGGCTGTTTCTCTATGACCAAAAAATAAACATCAGGTCTGTCATTATAGTAAAAAACTTACTTGGTACGTGCCTGTATATTAGACTGAATAAAGATGCTTTGAAATAGCATTCTTTCTTTGAAATTTTGTTTCAATGGCCGAGGAACTGGCAGTCATAAAGACTGAGGTGATAGTGAAGCTCTGATAATGCAGCTATTGATTTCAGTGGGGCTAGGATTCCACTCCAGGAAAGAATTATTAGGCTATCATTCTCCAAATGGGAGGAACATGTGATATTCTCCTGCTGCCGAGTATAAAATATGTTCTTTTTCAATAAATATAACCTAGTCTTGAGGTTTATATTGCTGTATATTGTATTAATTATCTGAACATTTTCCACAGAAAATTCAAAGCAGCATGTTCTCAGATTTCATGGATTCTCTGCAATCTCTGTTTTCAGGCTGAAACTGTTTTAGGGACTAGGGACTTGGTTCGTTTTTTTTGGTACTTTGGATGTAGGCTTCTGGTGTTCTGGGAAATTCGTGGCATTATTTCTGTTTCAGAGCAATCTGCTTGGTAAGTATGTGCTGTCTGGTTCATGTCGAATTCTTGCTTCCTAGGGTTATCCCATTAGCTTAACTGTTGTCCCATCAGAAGAAAAAGGGCAGTTATTGTAAGAAGCTATGGGGAGGCTTTATGTCCCTTTAGCAAAGAAAAAGTATTGAGCGAGAAAGGAGAAATTCCTGAGAATTCCCGAGGAGCCATTTCTGACTGTGCACTGTCCCCGTGGGTAGGAACCTTGATCCAATCCAAGTCCTTTTAACTCTCTCCCAGAGGCCACGTCTACCTTCCTAAAAAAATAAAATTAAAAGGGGTAATTGTGTCACCAGCTGGACAATTTTCAAAGTGAAAATAGATGATTTCATGAGACATGTAAAAATCGCATGTGCTTATTTGTGTGCCTGATGCCTTCTGTCTTATCCTCCCCATTCCCTGATCTCCAACAGCAGTGACATTACCCCAGCCAGCACTAGTTTGACATTTCCAAATTAGTGAAAGGAACAGCCTACGTTACTATTTTCTTAAACTTACTTTTTAGTATGCCCCATCATCCTAAAAACAATGGCAGGTTATGCAAATTCCTTTTAAAATGAAGAAGTAAGTTCCTTTTCTCTGGGGTCAAGTTTCCCAAACCTGATTACTGAGGGGTTGGTGTGTAATTTGCACTCACAGAGGCTACTTGTACACGAAAATATGTCATTAGTCCCCTCAGACTTGCAGTCAGTGGTGGCCAGCCAACTTTTAACTCAAATATGTTCTTTTTGAAAAGAATGGCACACCTCCCATTTTCTTTCCCAAGGGCATGGGCTGGGCTGTGTAAGGGTCAACCAAGGTTTGTCCCTGGCTCTGAAGGCCACCTGGCTGCCAGCAGGTCCTTGGCATGGGAGCTTTGTTCTGGGCTCCACAGGGGCAGTAAATGTCTGCCTGCACACATCAGTTTATGCTGGTTCAGTCTGAATTAGTACAGTTTTCAAATGAGTTGGCAGCGTATTTGATCAGAACAGCTGTGATTTTTCTTTTTTCTATTTTTCTGTCACATATACAGACATTTCTCTTTGCTCCAGAACGCTGTCTTAGTTTGTAAATTCTCAGGAGACAAGCAAACCCAGAAACTTCCAGAGCAAGGATGTGTTGAACCAGATAAAAACAGGACCTGCAGCTTTGAGACACCGACTCTCTGTCTAGATAAGAGCTGAAGCCCTGGGGCATACATATATATAGCCAAACCCACAATAAATATCAAAGCACAAAATGTGTCACCAGGAAAGGAACTGAGAATTCACTCTGGGAACAAAGATCTGCAAATCAATAAAAAGGGGGAAAAGAGAGATTTAATAAGAAAACATACTGTTTCAACAATACCACCACCTGCCCCACCCAGTGATGAAGAACAGGAGTACCTTGAAAGTTCTGCAGAGATAAGTTGTGCTGTGATTTGCTCACACTGCTGCTATTTTTCAAACTGTTTAAATACCATGAATACAAAATTATCCTAATGAAAGATAATGATATTTGAGCCTGCATATATTGCAAGGCAACCACAGTGGCAGAAATAATGTCTTTCTCTAAGAGAGGGGTACCTTCAGCACTGTACTGGGCTTTCATTCAGTGGCACTTTCCATGATTATGGAAATCATGGCACATCTGCTGTCAGGACCTCCAATGGTATTTTAATGGTATTATTTATAACTTGCATGTAGTTGAAGGCTTGACACATGCACAAACAAGTATGTTGAGATGATTGCAGCCACATGTAGCTTATCACACAGAAAGCAAAGGGAGATGGTGAAGCCAGAGCAAGGAAATTCAGTGGCAGTATTTGACTGTTGGTCTTAGTCCCAAATTGTTGGGTTTATTACTTGGAACAGGAAAGGGGTCTAACTAGGTGCTTTTAAGTAGAGGAGCTCTGCCCAGGAAGAGGGGAAAAACCTACGGAAAAACTGGGAGTTTTTCTGTGTATTTTATATATCTGTATATATATATATGTTAGGCGTGAGTGGGAGAAAGTAGACTATTTGGGAGAAAGCTGAATTATTTGGGCTCAGGAGGATGGGAGTGTGAGAGGAAATGTGTGAAAGGAGGGAGGTGATACTTGATGAAGCAAAGTGACCCATCACACTGAGCAAATCCAAGTGTGGAAGTGCAATGGAGGGAAGGCAAGTATGTGTGTGGAAATGAACAGGTTCATTGGGGGGCTCTGAGATCAAAATATGCAATGTTTCTTATAGATTGTCTAAAATTAGACATATATGTAAAATGGAGGAAAAGAGCTGGGGCTAATAAAGACAAAACCAAGACATTTTGCTGTTAGTTCTCCTAGGAGAGATATTGCAAATGTCTGTATCCTGGTCTCCTGCCCACGAAGGATTTCCTTCCAGGTAACAAAGTGTCAGCTTGGGATTTGGGATCAGGAATGCCCTGGAGGGGCTCACTTTTAGGGCCAGGTTACTGACACCAAGTTAGTCTGGTTTTCTTATGGGTGATAAGCTTGCAATTTATAAATGCTCTTGGAAGTGCCATGGCTTTGTCAGTGGGAGAAGTCACCACAATGGACAAATGATCTTGGCATCTTCCCGCTCTCCATCCCCTGTGGCTGTCTTTTAGACAACAAAACAAACAAACAAACAAACAAAAAACCCTATTGAATTTGCATGCTATTTAACGTATACACTTTTTAAAAAATCACATATGCCAAAATGTTAAACTAATTATTGAGAACTCCTGTGCATATCAGGGTCTCTTATCAGGTTGTTCATTCTTCTCTGACCACTGCCTCTGTGACCTGAATTTGTATGCAGTCTGGGCACCTCCTGGGTATGCCAAGTTCTGCACAGACCATTTGTGTAACACTGACTTTACGAAGGAAACCAGGGTTCTGCCTTATTTAAACACTTTCCTATATGAGTAAAGTACTATCAGAGATCTAATATAACCTGATTCAGGATTTCTTCTGGTCATTGTAACCCTAGATTGAAGCTAATTACCTGATAGTATCAGTCAGTCAATCAAACAAGCCTTGTAAAAATCAATATAGCTCGTAACATAATAATATCCTTTGTCCAGGCTCTTTATACATCATCTGCCACCTTAATTGGTACTGATGTCGAGCCACACAGTGGTTCAAATCTGGACTGATTTGTTTTAGCAGTGACATGTTACCCAGCTAATGCAGGATAATTAACATCATTTTTCCAGTTACTGACCTTGGAGCAGCTGTTCATAATTTGCTTATGAAAATTGTCATTACCCTTTACTTGTTTTTATTCTTCTACTTCTTTCTGGATTTCTCTTGACAAGAAGAGTTCAGAGCTAAGTTTCAACTGATTGCTGAGCTTATTTTTTCTAGCTGATGTGAATTATTTTGCAGCAATGAAGTTCTTATGATAACTAAGCAAAATTAAATCTCTTCAGTGTGTGACCTCCAAAATGATGATACTACACATCTTAAGGCTTATGGATGAGCAGCAAGAGCCTGGAAGGAGACTATTGCTTAACTTATTCACATCTTTGCCCCTATGATGCATATTAATATAGAATCTGACAGTAGTTGTATGGCCATTTAAAAGGATGGAAGAGAAAATGTTTTAAAAAATTCTTATGAAGCCTTTTGGATTAACCAGTTTCCTGTCACCCAGTGTGCCAGATGACTGCTCAGACTATAGAAATTGCATCCTCCAAATTTTTCTGTGCTTGAGAAATTTATCAATTCTGTCACATTTAAGAAATTTCTTTCCCTGCAATATGAACATTACTCCAGAGATTTACAAACTTAGCAAAAGCTTTGCAAATAAAGGGGATCCTAATCCAAGTCTTGCTGAAATCAAAGGAAATTGTGACAATAATTTTTAGAGACCAAAATGAGGTTTAGCATATAGCTGTAAATACACTGGAAGCTGATGGCTACTGGGAGATGGTAAATAAGATTACCAAGAAAAATGAACATAAGTGTAATTTATGGTGCTGCATAAAGATTACATGATATCTGCCAAATAGTGATAAGGGTGAGCAGCAATCAAAATATGTACTGTTAGATATGACCTGAAATAAGATACTTCATGGTCAGTGAAAACTCTCTGCTAGTTGTCACCTTATAAGGTGCCATGATAGCAGGCAAAATGTTGTTAATCAAATATTATTATTATTATTAGCAGTAGTATTACTATTACTATTCCTAGTACTAGTTCTATTAATACCAATATCAATATAAATATCGAAATCAATATTATTATTTACATTAGCTGGACATACTTGTTTCAGTTCTGCTAAATGATCCTCCAGACAGAACCAACCATTATTGCTAAAACCTTTTGGGAAGCTTTTGGTAGTGTTTTAGGTTTTGATGGCTCCATTTTCTAAATAAATAAACGTATGTCATGTTAAAATGACATACAGTGTCTTATAGACTCTGGTGAGGGTTGAAGTACTCTGCTTGTTCTTAATGGGGTGGGGTTTATACAAGATATGTGAACATGATTTAAATATAGATATACATGAAGGAATTTTCCCTTTAGATTTCTTTAAATATCTATGCCTGCCAGTTAAACAGTAATAATATAAATGATAATAAAACAGTAATAATGACCATACTGGGAACATGTGGCCCTCAGATCCGTTCAGGTCCAAAGTGACTGCAGTGTTCACAGACCTCATTTTCAGCACTGCTTCCAGCACCTTTGTCCATGCCCTCAGGCAGAAGAGCTCCCATCATACTCCCATAAAATGATGTTGATTCTCCTTCAAAACACTCCTTAAGTATCTCGTTTTCAATGGTATATATACACAAATGTACTGGTTATTGGCAGAAGTTGTTTAGGAACTAGAGACTGCTGTGGAGATGCCAGACAGCAGGTTTTTATTCTGTGTTTCTATTAGGGTTCCTTGTAGTCTGCTGGATTATCAGGTTTTCAGGGAAGAGGGCTTTATATTCTCCCTGAACTGCTCTTACTCTGGGAGTTGTGGTCCACAACTTGGTTCCCAAGCTCTATGTTAATGTAAACAATGAAAGTGATGACATTCTTGGGTCCATCTCTTCAGTGTCTCACCTGCCCCCCGGCCTTTGCAAAGGACTGACCTCCTTGTGAGGATTATTGGGCATGAATGCTGCAGGAATGTGCTGAGCTCTTCTATGCTGCTCTCTGCAAATGCTGCCAGGTTGCATTAGGACCTCTCCCAGCCTCAGAGAGTCTCAGTGAGGAGGTTTTGCTGCTTGCAGTGAAAAGATTAAAAATTACAGCACTGGCAGGGTGGCCATCCTTGGTTTGTCACACTTGGTGGAAGAAACCAAGGGAATTTGCTTAGATATGCATAACACAGTCCCAGGATTTAATCAGGACACATAATGGAAAAATTCTATTAGATCCAAATCTGAAGGAATACAGGTATCTTACTTCATCAGGGTCTATTAATTAGATTCAATTTACAGGCTTTAAAAGAAAAGTAAATGTAGCTAGTATTAGTTTAGCATTTAGCTGTCATAAGTAAAGAAAAACATCCTCAAAATAACCTGCCTTTAAGTCTCCCCAGGTTTGGCTACCACATTTCATTCTCATATTTACATAGGATGGAAAAAAATAAAAGAAGGCTGAAACAGAATATTGCAGTGATTCAAATCCCTTTCATCTGAGCGTCTCTCAGCATGTTACTCACCATATCACAATAGAAATGATCACACCCTTCAGATTTAATTGGCAAATCCCATTGTTATGAGGCCTCAACATATACTAAAGTGTCTTTATTTTGCAGTGAGCCTGTAATGTGCTATTCTCCACTGAACACAATGAATATTTATATTCTTCCACTCTGGGAGATTCAGAATTGTTTTGTGGTAGCTGCATCCTTCAGGACTCTTTCATTTTGTTTCCCATTTCAAGCCTGAGTATTTTCAGTGATTGTGAAAGTGTCTTGCCAGCACCTTCTGTCACTGCCAGGTCTTGTTTCTTAGACCGATGTTTATGGTATCTTTCTGGAAAAAAACCCCCAATTTTTCTTTGATATTGTTATTTAACATAATGAGAAACTGGAAGATGATTTGTGACAACAATAAAAGCCATCTTAGAAAAAGTTTTGTTCCGTGCAAAGGATATTGCCCCCTCCTCCTCCCTGTGGTCCTATAGTGAATTATCATAAGGGTAATTTAGAATCTCACCATCAGTGTGTGATTTGTGAAGCTACTTCGTTAGAGTAGGTGCAAAGAGAAGATAAACATTTTACCTTAAACTAATCCCAAAATTTTTTAACTTTCCTTTGATAATGGAAGAAAAAGTGCCATGTACATGATAACATACAAAAAATATTCACACTTACCAGTTACAGCTTCAAAGACCCTCTGTATTGTGCTTGGGAACATGATTGTTGCAGTGCTGGGTGTTGCTTAGCTGCTGCAGCTTTCCCTGGGAGCGCAGCGGGGGCTTCTTGGGACAAGGCAAGGATTCTCTGCCCTGCTGCAGTCCATCTCGGACTCCCCGCACCGCTGCTCCGGCTGCCAGCCTGCAACTTCAGCGATGGCAAAGGAGGTGAGAAGGCTCTCCTCATGGCACTGCAAAGGTCTTTATTCCATGCTGCCTCCCCAAAGCCTGAGGCCAGCACNGGAGAGAGGGAGATAGGGAGAGGAAAAGGGAAAGGGAAAGGGAAAGAGAGAGAGAGGGAGAGAGAGACATGGCTTGGAGCCTCAGTTTACCCGGGTACCAGGGGGGCGGGGAGAGCACATGGGCAAATGGGTTCAGGGCACAGGGGTGGTACATGGGCAGAGTTGGGATACAGGAACCAATAGGGAGAACTCGAGGAGTGGCCAGGACTAGGGGCAAGGGAAGGAGGGAGACCCCATGGAGAGGGCAGGAAGTGATCAGTAAGAGGGGGTACAGCGCCACACATGATTATCTCAGAAAGCATTTTAAATACTGTACAAGTGCTAGAAAAGCTACCTGCTACAGATAATTCCAATTTTTTTAGAATTCCTGTTTTCACATGGATATCATTGTCCTTTCTGAGGGATACAAGGTTTTAGTATTGATTTTACGGGTGGAGTTGTCAAGAGTATCTGTAAAGCCTGAATTGATTTAATGTCAAATCCAAATACCGCATTACTCCTCTGGAAATCTAATTAATTGTAATATATGCCATTTTAACATATTTTTAGTGAATGCTGTTCACCAACACTTGTAACAAATAGTTTAGCTTCATTTTGCAGGGGAATAGAAATGATGTTTTCTTGGTAATAGTAAAGAACACTTTCTAATTTGCCTCAGGATTTGCAGTGCATAGAAGTTTTATTCTTGTGACTACCTGTGGATGGAACTACATCAGGATGTTACATATTCACAGTGTCCATTTTCACATGGATTGCCCAGCATGTCGTGCTAGGCTGGTTACAATATGTTATATCCATGTACTAAACCCACTCTCCAAACAACTAAAACGGAAGCAGAAAGATAATTTGTGAATGTTTTTTTGATGAAGTCAGTTCTGGAGGACAACTGTCAAAACTGAACAAAAATAAAAATAAAGATAGTTGGCAGGCATCGGTGTCTCTGCAGTGCTGTTGTGAAATCTGGCGATACAGTGACTGGAGCCTTGATTGTACATCAAACAACACTATGTTATTGCACACATATAGTGAAGACCATTGATTTTTGAGACCTATTAGAGGAAAAAAATGCAGTAAGACTTAGTTTATGTCAGAATTCTTGTTTCGTAGTGAAACCCTGAAATTAGTGCCTCAGTATAAATTTTTAGCTCAATAATTTTTGTGATGGCAGTGTCTATGGACATTTGATGCATAATAATAACATGGTTGGAAACTAAAATGGAAATTTTTGAGATCCCTGTTCCTGGAACTCTTTTCCATGGTAAACTATATGTCACTGTACTTTCTGAGGCATCCAAGTTATCTTTCAAATTATCTCCTTTTAGTCTTCAAGATTTCTTTTCTGCCACGAAGTTAATTGTGAGAAGAGTTTTAATTATACAGAACTATATCATTTGAAATACTCAGAGGCAGAATGTACCATGCTTAAAAAAATAAGACATTTAGAAGATTTAGACATGTTTTTTCAGGCTGTTGCATCTAAATGGCAATCCCACAGGCAATTATTGGTATTGTCTGTCTACTTCTCATGGGATGCTTTGAAAAGGTACACCTCTGGCATAATGATGCAGAGATACAATAGCATGCTGTCATCATCAATAATACTTACTTTTCCTTCAGAGCTGATCATCCATACTGACAATTTAATGATTTTTCTTGGAGACTCCAGGCTGGTGGAAACTATGTTTGTATTGTTTAGTTACCTCATTTGGAAGATGGCCACAAACATCAATATTCATTACCCTTGAATGCAGCAGACACCCAACATTAGTTTTAGTTGGAAAAAGTGGGTAGTTTCCTTTTCTGACCAACACAAATTATAGCTGTTGGAGGGGGCAGCCAGGAGAGGACAATGCTTGGTTGCAGTGTGGTTATTTTGAGTGGTGCTCAGATGTGGCTGCACTCTGGAATGCACTGCTCTGTTTCCACAGCTCTCAGCGGGAACTGGAGCTGCTGCCCAAGGTGTTCTGGTGAGAGTGGAGCTGCACTGCTGCAGAACCAGTGCTCTGCATGTGGCTGGCAACTCACTCGTGGCTTCAACAGATGTTTTTATTTCTTGGCCAATGGGAACTCTGTGAACAAACTTTTCTCTTTCTAGTAACAAATAATAAAGTAAAAACAGCTAAAGCAACTTTTTTCTTCTTGTGAAGTACAAGTGACTTTATATTACCATGACCACACATGCCATATCCTTTTGTTTCTCTGTGGTTTTAATATCTTTTTCCAAATAACAGCCCCATCAAAATCTTTTTACTTTCTCCATATTGAAACAAGGTGGCTTTAAAGCAGTGCATATGGAATTTCAAATGAAATGTTGATCTCATTTCCATATCACTGTTTTCTTTACTCTTTTTTTTTTTTTCTTCAGAAAACAGTTAAGGAGTCATTATATTTTCCAGCAAGCTGTCTTGTACACCCTGAAGGGAATATTATAAGATTAAATGCAGAGTAGCATTCCTCTAGCAAGGTGAATGTTTCTCATTACAGAGATCCCTAGTTGATCTCCTAAATATAATTCCCTGTAATAATGTGAAACTTCTGAATTATTTATTTTTTCATATTAGATCAGGAGTATAATTTCTGAAAATAAATTTATTGTCATGAACAAATCAGCTTATGAAGGTTATCCATAACCATGGAATGAAAGAGAACAGATGCCGTGTTTTGCAAGACTATCTATTGTAGCTACTTTTTGGCTTTTAGGAGGAAGCTCTAAATGGGGATTTAAAAATTGATGAACTATGATTCTGTTAATGTGCGAGCTCAGAGTCATAGCACTTTGTGTCTTTACTATTGTATTTGATTGAATAAAAACATCTCTGAGTGAAAGTCTGTGCTTGGCTGTGACCCCCTCTGCCTGCCCAGCTCCAGGAATTGCCTAGGCTCTTGGGGATGTGACAGTGCAGGCAACTCCCTGAGCACAGGACTCGGCTCCCACAGCACAAATCACAAGTGACTCAGCAATGCCACCACTTCACCGATCAGGTAGGGGACCATGAACTTTTAATTGAGTCTTTTCAGGAGTTACAGGTGTCTTTTATTCACACAGTCCCCCCTCCTCCAGAAGCAGAATGGGTTAGATCAATGCATCCCAAACTTCCAGCTTCATCAGGTATTTCCTTGCCTTGCAGTTTGCCTTCTGCCAGGTTCTTGAAGTGGTCTTTGTCTGATGGCTGTTCCTCGTGGTGATTCCTGGCACTGCTGGATCTCTTTCAGGTGCAGTGAAAATAACAAAGGGAAAATACTGCCAAGTGTCAGGGCGTGCCAGCCAAGGGCCCTGCTCTTGGTAAAGATGGACCTTGGTTCACACTGAGCTTCTCCTGGATATAGCACTCAACGTGTTTGGGGAAAATCAAGCATTCAAGGGAGTGATAGGTGAAAATTTCTCTGTTATTCCAATGCCTCTGGGGTTTTTTTTAAACATATGTTCATCCTCTGTTTGCATTTGGGTGTACGTTTTCAGTCTCCCCGTACTTGAGGAGCAGATAAGAAAGCAAACTCTGTAACTCCTGTTTACTAGGAGACAGACTAGGACAAGTTTTGGGTTCTCCTGGCGGAAACAGAGCCCTCTTTCTCCATAGGTCTTGGCACTGGCAGCTCACATTGCATTTCATCTTCTCAGGGCATCCCTCAGAAGGGGTTAAAAAGCTGCTTGTTGACAAATCACAAGTACAACTGTGTGTCAGCTCATTAGTAAAATAAACAATGGTGTTCAAAATCAAACTGTTTTTTCGGTCTGACAAACAGCAATGAGAAGCCTATAAAAAGCACTTCCACAGAATGAGTTCTACAAATTCTGGCCTGTTTTGAAGAGTAGGCATTTACTGTTTTATATCTGATCAGACACTTAGAAAAAATGTTGCCTGTGTTAGACTGAAG
The DNA here is from genome assembly GCA_013398015.1 of Oreocharis arfaki. Classification (NCBI taxonomy): domain Eukaryota; kingdom Metazoa; phylum Chordata; class Aves; order Passeriformes; family Paramythiidae; genus Oreocharis; species Oreocharis arfaki. Next base: position 142,913 of record VZRR01007042.1, read on the forward strand.
GACTCAGCAGGTGAAGTGTCTGTCTCCTGTCTCGGGCAGAGGTTTAAGTCACAGTTGAAGTTTCAATTAACAGGACCTCATGGTTTCCTGCTGTGACTCTAATGGATAATGGTTCACATTAAAAAGAACTAAACATAATTTAGCACATTTTGGTGCAGATGGCTGTTGATGTTGAAGAGATGGCCACCTGGTGACTGTATTATTTTTCACCCCTGAAGAATGGCTGCTGAGGTCAAGTTTTCAGTCATTGACAGGGACGTGGAGAGGAACTTGTGCCGTGACTCTGTGTGCCACCTGGCCTCTCTAATTAAGGACTAGCATTGTCTGCTTTGATACCCCCTCTGCCTTGGCGTACACAAAACTCTGAATGATTACAAGCATCACAAACTAATGAATGCTCTCTGGATCTGAGGAGGAAAACACGGCGAATTTTAGCTTTGTTCATTCTGTTTTGTAATTAAAAATATAGAATTGAAGAAAAAATGTTTTGTTCTGCGCCTGCCTTGAAGTATCCTTCTGGGAATTGATATAAAGTTGAAATCATGCCTGAATCATTGCAGCTGAGCTAGAGCAGGCAACTGCAAACCTCCTGTGTGCAGCAGTTTCCTTAGCCGACTTTTACATTGCAAAAAATTCTTCCAGGCCATTGGTGCAAGAATTTTATTACAAAATGTTTTAATTATGAACAATTAAGTAGTTATCTAAGAGTCAAAAACTGTATTTCTTCTATCCTTGTGCATCTATTTTCTCATTCTGGTAAAGCTTTGAATACTAATTCCAGCAGAGGAATTTACATAATGCATGTGAAAGACCTTTATTTTTAATATTAAAAAACAAAATTATAATTTCAGCACCAAGCTGGGAAATGATTCATTATTTAGACAATCAGAGAAACAAAGATGAGCTGGCTAGATGTATTATAATCCCTTTTGTGAGATTCATCAAATGGAGCCCCTGACTTCTAGAATCCATATCAGTGTTCTCTGTCTTAGGGGGATTAAACTCTGTTACAGATTATATTTCATTCAACCATAGTGGATTAGTTGCAGTTTCTACCTTTTAATTAAACAGCTGCTGTAACTAAACACAGATTTGAATTATTTAAAAGTCCACAGAATTTTAGTCAACTTACAGTGCTTGGATTTTTTAATTATATGAAGCTATACATTTTTTATGATGAAGGCTTTAGTCAGATCAATCGACAGCCACTAATAACTTATCTTTCTAGAAGGCTGCAGTGTTTTCCCAGTGCATGAAAGTATTTCAAGTAAATTAAAAAATAAAGCTATCTAAGAAAAGGCCTATATCACCTAAATTTTCTTGGTGTCTTTTGATGAGATGTTTGTGGTGTCTTTGTTGTCTTTAAAGCTATTCTGTTGCCCTAGCATGTTGTCTAATTTACGATGTCTGTCTCATTATATCCAAGTGTAAACATGACAGCAAAGTTTAAAAGGTGGTCATTGTGCTAGATTAATGAGCATTGTGCTCAGGTCAACACATATGGTCCTGGGAATGTAAGTGTCAAGATGAATATACATTTGGTATTTTTGTTTGTATGAATAGCTGCTATGAATGCACAGACTACTTCTTTGTGACATACTTAAAGCAGATCAATCAGTCAAGTAACTGTTATCAATAATAATTTGTACGACTGAAATAATTCCTTACACATGGTTAAGGTTTATATCTAAGCCATTGCTTAGTTTTTACTTTCTTGGAATAAAAATGGCTGAATAATTCAGAGTATCCATGAACCCTATATATCCTAAAAAGATGTTTGGGGCAATTATAGAAAAACTCGCTTAAGGCAAGAATGTCAAACTTCTGGGTAGCAGCGATACCAAGGGCAAGTGTGAATCCCTTTTACCAGTAAGAGGAAAATTTAGTGAACCATGTGTAAATACTATTGACAAAATATAATTAACACCATTAAAGCCAAACAAAATCCAGGTGCATGAAGGGCATGCATGAGTTAGAGGAAAAATATGAAAACTCAATGCTGAAGTGGCCTGATATATAAATACTGATATGGCCAGATTTGGAAACAATGTGAAATTTTTTGTCTACGAAGTAATTCCTTTAGGAGAAAACCTCTAATTTGATATTTGATTATATTGCTATTCTCAAATGGTCCAAATTTTCCATGTTATTTGTTGATAGATCAGAAAAAGCTTTATTAAATCAACGTTAGAATATTTTCAAATTTAAACTATTTTAAATTATGTTAAGAATAATAAAACTCATTAAAATCTGAATATTTGTTTGAAAATTATCTTAACTTGAAATTATGTTGTGGTTGGGATGAGAGAACCTGGAGATTGAGAATTGAGCAATTTATAGAATTTCCTGGCAGGTCCTACTCATAACAGTAGGCAAATGAAACCCAGGATCCAGAGTCTCAGTTCAGATGGATCAGTTCACATTGCCCTTTGGGGAGACTCTGCACACCTGGAAGTTTCTGACTTCCAAGCTCAAGAACCTCAACATGTGGGTGGCTTATTACAGAAAGGTGAAGTGCAATGCTTGTATTTTTTCTAATGTTGAAAAATTAACACAATGGAATTCAGGGAGCAGGATAGTCACTCACTCCTTTTTTATCTACCAAAAGGGTTTCCACTTGCCATAGACCTCAAGGGAAGAAATTTGCTTTCCACTTGAAACACGTCTTCCTCTGAAACTAGAAAGGTCATAGTTGAAGGATAACAATACAGAGAATTGGAAAAAAAAAAAAAGATGAAGTATCATTGTTAAGGATAACTACAAATTCAACCAGACTCTCCATATCTTCTTGAAAGTGTATTGTCCTCTGACCCTCTGACACAGAGTTTGCACAGAACAGATGCATCAACTGTGACCAAGCAAAATAATTTCTGTCGTCTTGTCCTTGCAAGATTTCCTGCATTTCTTCTAATTGAACCTAACACCATGTATGTGCACTTCTATGAAATGCCCTTTGCAGCAGAACAAACTCGTGGTTTAAGTCCTCAGGAAGTCACATGCTGCTATTTCACCCTGCTTTTTAAAGGGACATGCTGCGCTGAGGTCCTTGTGTCCTTGATGAGGATTTGTCCTGTCTCGTAGCCTAATCCTTGTGGATTTTAATTGCCCAAAATCTGAGCATTGCCACCGCAAAAATGTATTGAGGAAAGCAGAATAATCCTGAAGCTGTGTTAACTGTAGCTTGGAAAGTTAGTCGGCAGTGCTTTGGTCTTCGACCTTTTCATCTGGGTATGATCAAGTCCTATTAACTGCAGCTTTTGGCTGAACTCAGCTGATTTTCACTCCAGTGTGGGTTCACTGGTGTTGGTGAGGCTGTGTGGTTGGGAACAGCTGCGTGGGGGTGAATCAGCTGCCTCTCTTACCTTTTAGCTTGGCAGTTCCACCAGAGAGAGTACTTTGTCAAGTGAACATTTGAAGTTTTTTTATTTAGTCTTTGCCTGAGAATATGTACCTCAATTAACTTGTTGGAATCCAGCTTAGGAATCTGCTCTTGTACAATAAAAAAGGTGTTTGGGGCGGCAGTGACCTTCAGAGTGTGGGGTTTATGTGTGATCTTTGTTTGTGTTTTGGCTGAGCAGGTTATTTAGCCTTTAGGAAGGCAGTTTCTCTGAATGAAGTGTTTTCCCTTGATGCCAAAAAGCAGCATGAGTGTTTGTGTCTGTACTTTTGGATAAAAATCCCCATGGAGTACAATCAATGCACGTTGTACGGATTATTATTTGTGTATTTTTCTTTAAAACCTTCATGCTGAGGCTCCTCATAGCTGTAAGACTGCAGTGCTGATATTCAAGTTCCATGCTCAGTAGCTGTTTAGTTAGGGTTAACCTAATGCATTACCACAACAAGTATATTCTGAAAGGAATGCAAAAAAGAAAAATAAGAAAGAAAGATGACTAAATATTGTTGGCACTTGAATAAAACAAAAAAACATAGAGTAATAATTTCCGCAGTCCCTGTAGTCATTCCTGAATTTTTAATATTGCTTTGTGTATTGTACCTTTACGTTGCAGTCATGTTGTTTACCAAATAATTTCAGGTCATTGTAGTTGGAGAATGATGGCTTCCCAGAGTCACATTTTCTAGATGTCGATATGTGGTAGAAGCTCCTGGCTGGGTTCTGTTCCTATTTGATTTATTTGATTGTAGGCTGTCAAGTCTGGGGGATTTTAAATAATTTTTTCAATTGTGAGGTTACAAATGAGTCATTCTGAAGTGTTTCCCTTTCAGTGTTTTTAATGTTTGGGAAAAATAAATCTGAAAAGGTCTTTATGTTTTTTCCTCACTCTTTTATTATCAGGTCTTAGAAGTGAAAACCCTTTTACAATTACTTTCAAGATATAATTACAGCCCTGTAGATATATTTAATAAAAAATTTTAGAATTCCTATAAAGTGCAAGCTGCACAGACATTTCAAGTGCAATATTATTCCGTTAGGGTTATATTCCTTTATTTTGGCAGTGGGATCCAGAGAAGTTAATTTTAGGCTCTCTTCTGCCTGAAGGAGCACAGATGAGCCTGGTACAGCAATCACAAAAGGGACCAGCAGAACTGGGCAGGTAAATAGACACTTTCCCCACAGTAATTCCCAGTTTCCAACATGGGTCTTTTTTCAGGATAGTGGCTGAGTTATTTATGTTGTTGAAGGACCAAACAGTAAGGGCCATGCCCTACACCTCTGGAAAAAAGGTGTTCACAGTAGGAGAAGATGCCTAACCAAAGTCACCGATTGTACTTTTAATTTGGCTCCATTGCCTTGATGGGAGACACGGTGTTTCCCGTGGTCTCTGCATTAGACACTGTTCTCTCTCAGTTGCTTTCGACACTTGCTGCTGTATTTCAGCAATGGAAATGTACTTCAGCCCACAGTGTGTGTGGGCTGTATTTTATGCTCCTGCTACCGTGTCCTTTGCTAAGAGGGATCTGAGCATGGTGGAGATGGAGAGGTAAACAGTGTAATCTCCCAGTGGTATCCTGCATCCTGCTCCTTGTATACCAGCTCCTCTGTTCCTTGCTCAATTTTCAGAGTCTTTACAAAAGCAATTTTCCTTTCACCCATATAGGCACTTGCTTGAGTAAAAAAGGAGTTCAGATGCCAGATTCAGCTCACTTGTGGCTGAGATGACAAATAGACTGAGAATGCTATTATGTTTGGGGTTACCATGCAGGAAAGGGTGAGTGTGGTTTTGCCTATATATTTAATTTGTACACACATCTAATTTTTAGAGAAATGGGTATGTGTTCACCATACGGAAAATGAGAATTGATACCCTTTCTTTTCCCAAGGTATACATAGGACTGTGAAAATTATTCTACACCAGTGAGTCTTCTGTTGCATTCACAGATGAGGATAATTTGCTGAAATGTTTTTTGACCAGCTATGTCAGTAGTCTCCAGACTCTTGTGTCTCAGCCGAGTATCCATTCACAATGGTGACAATATAGAGGGCTTTGCTACAATCATAGTTGATTCTTGGATTTTCATACTAGAAAGGAGCTTTGAAATAAGATAGTCTGTTTTCTGTAACACAGGCAGTGGATGGATCACAGAATATGCTAGGCTGGAAATGACCCACAGGGATCATTGACTCCAACTCTTAATATCCATGGTATCCCCTTCAGACAGAAGTTGCTTGGTCTGTGCTTGTTTTCTGGGCTGGGGCATGATACCAACATCTCTTTAAAGAGGGCTTTGGGCAATTTGTATTTAAATTTCTGTGAAAGAAATTGTGCATGCAAGTATAAATCTCTATCCTAGGCCTATGTAACAGGAACAGTTACATAAAATTACAGTAAAGGAGAAAATTCATTATCATGCAATGTAATCAGGTATGACAAGATCCTGGTCGTTCGTTTTAACATGTAAGAAGAAGAAATTGTAGTTCAGGAAGATGCACAGAAAGAGTGATCTCAAAAAGAACTTAATTGTACTTGCAATTAATCTAGTACAAAGAATTAAATATTTCTCAAAGGATAATATATATAAAGAAATGAGCACTGCAGAGGAGTGGTGGACAACAACCAAGCATGAAAGTCCATTACAAATTTTCATGATAGCAGAGAATCATCCCCAAAAGAACCTGAAAGTTCATTGATAAAAATCTTAAAAATCAATTTTTTAAGCGTCATGGAATAACTGAGGGAAAATCAAAGTATACTTAATATGCTGAGGTTGCTTAACACAAGACACGGCTGTTGCACCTGAATGTAAAGTATGCTGAAGTCTGACGGAGGAATATTCCTGTAAACCTGCAAATACATATTTAATAATCAAGACATGGTGTTATACATTTACCGTATGAACAAACAGCTGCTACATAATGTCCTCCCACTGCTGAAGGGAGCCTATGAATTCTTCTTCATCTTTCTGATTAAAGTGAAGCCAGACATAGCCATTAGAACTGTCTGCAAATGGAAGCTTTTAAATATACCTGCTCTTTCTCTGGCTCAAATCTTCTCTGGCTTATTTTAATCTTTATCCACATCTTAATCAGGCAGAATAAGGATATATTTTTTTCTGTGATGGTTCACAGGTACTGGGGGACCTTTCAACTTAAGGAGGAAGAACTGACCTAGTTTATAGGATGTTATTTATCTCCAAAGTATTTCTCCTTATTTGGTATGTTCCACACAATGAAGAATTTTGCCATACATGCTATACTTTGATCAGAAGTCACAAAAGGAGCCTAAAGCTTGCTATCTTTCAGGGAGATACTGGAACTTTTGTTCTTGTGAATAATGTAGAGGGTTAATACTACAATAACAAATACTGGGTACAGCAAGAAACTAATGTAGAGTGTAGGAAAAATCATCTGGAAGGAATAAAAGGAAGAATCATCTTTCTCTTAGCATCTCTAGGCATTTTTAAGCCTCAGTTCATAATTTCAAACTGCTTAAATAAAGGTAATTTCCAGTTAGAAAAAGGCCAGCCGTTAAAAAAGCATAAGCAATATCTTGCTTTATCTCCTTTGTAGTATTTTGCGTGCTTTCCCTGGGACAGTAGAAGATACATTGTATAGAATCTTGTTTGGCCCCAAACATGATCACTTAAAAAACTTAAAAAAGGAGAGATTTATGTGCTGCTTTATTGTTACAGTTGAATTCCAGCTGGAAATGCAAAGAGGAACAGGTACAATCAGACATTGTCCTTACGATTTTCAAACTTATTTTTCAGAACTTGCTCTCCCTTGTTTTGTTTGAGCCAACTCTCTCAACACTTTCGATAACCCACTCCTTTTTTTGAACAACTATCAGAACAAATAGCTTCAGGTCCAGTTGTTTCAAGGAATGGTGCAGTAAGCAACTGTTTTGATGTAATTCTGAATAGGCTCCATTCATAATCCTGTGTAGAGCCTCCTGCCTGGTGATGGGGAGACAGGTCCCTGGAGAAACATACGAGTGGATGTTGTGCCACAGACATTTTTCCCTTATACTGAATGTGCTGGGGAAGAGATATTTCTAGGTAGGAAGCTTCCCTTTTTTGTTAAATATGTTAGCTGGATGTTTGAGCCACACATAAATGTGAAGTTTGCTCCTGGGAGAATGTGTGCCCAATTTACTTTTTGTGTGCTCAAGCATCAAGGCTATTGAGAAGTTAATGGAATGCAGTGTCAGCAGCACCTTTAGGAATGGGGATTTTAGGAACAACAATGACTCTACTGATGCATGTTCTCCTTCTGTCTTCAGCTAAAACATGCTGCAAATGAATAATTGCTATAGGGGAATGAGGAAGGGCTATTTTTTACCCATCAGTGCATTTAAGACTATGTGTGGTGGGTCAAACGTGGGAGGTTTCCATAAAATTTATAACCACCATACCTGTCAGGAAACAGTTAATATTAAAATGCTTGATTCAGTCTTTCATGTTCCTTGTAACACACAAGTCCTCAAATGAGTGAGATATGGAAAGAATTGGAAGAAGCAAAGCAAAACACTATTCCATTAGAACATGTAACAGAGAGGGAAAGTTATACTGTTGTATTCACCTGTAACCTTATCAGGGGATGCCAGACAGTAATTCCTCTCTAGCTGCCACATAAAAATATCTTCAACAAACACAGTGATATCTTCCCAGGAAAAGACTAATCTTTAATACAACAATAAAAAGGGCAAGGAAGAGAGAAAGGATGGTTGATGTATGAGTAATGTGAAATATATTGTACCTGCTCAATTTTAAAACCGGTTCGATCACAAAAAGCACATGTACCCCGTATCCTGGGCTGGATCCAGAGCAGCAGGTGAAGAGGGGGGGGCCGCGGGGATTTTGCCCCTCTGCCCTGCTCTCGTGAGACCCCACCTGCAGAGCTGCCTCCAGCTCTGGGGTCCCAGCACAGGAAGGACGTGGACCTGTTGGAGAAAGTCCAGAGAAGGCCACCAAAATGATCACAGGGATGGAGCACCTCTGCCATGAGGAAAGCCTGAGGGAACTGGGATTGTTCAGTCTGGAAAAGAGAAGGCTTCAGGGAGACCTGATTGTGTCCTTCCGGTACCTGAAGGGAACTTAGAGGAAAAATGGAGAAAGACTATTTACACAGGCAAGAGGGAATAGTTTTAAACTGAGAGTGGGTTTAGATTAGATATTAGGAAGAAATTCTTTCCTCTGAGGGTGTTACTCCCACAAAGAGGAGTGCCTTAGTCTTCCCACTGTCACCGGTAAGCCAAGTACTATTGGCACCCTGACATTTTTCTAGCAGCCAAAACCATAGTAACCATCAGTGCTCTTCCTTGACATATTTTGTACTAACAACAGTGTCCCACAAGTGGAGGGTGGAGGAAACTCTAATCTATAGCGGGTTGATTTGCACTGTCCTCTCATCTGTGCACTAGAATCCCCAAATTTCTCCCTACCTATTTCCCTGTCAGCATGTGGAAGCAGAAGTGCTGACCAGAGCAGGGTCTCTTAAGAGGCTGTGGTGCAGGTATTGCATTCATGCTTTTACCGGTCTAGACTGTTCTATGGCTTCTCAGTCTTGTGTTTTCACCACTGATATTAAAAATGCTGTTATTGCTGTGCCCAATGTTTCATCCAGAGCAATGGAGCACCTTTTTAGTTGTGTGGTATTAGTATAAGGTGACCCAGAATCCAGTGCAGTGGCTGTGGAAGAGCCTGGGTGCTCTCTGATCCCTGCACAAAACCAGCTGAGGTGTCTCTGGAGCTGCCTCTCCACAAACTTAAACAGATTTTTCCAGAACTAATGTTCTATTTGAAGGCTTTGAAAGTGCATTAACTTAAGGATTTGTACCTAACTGTTTTCTTTTTCACTAAGCAACTGTAGAAATGCTTTTGCGAAGGAGAAATCTAATGATCTTATTGCAGAACTTTGGAAGATAATCGAGTTGTCTCCCATAAACTAATGTCTCTTATTCACTCCTGTTGAAAGATCACAAATCTTTCTTTGGTGTGAGCTAGTTCTTATGTAAATTGTACTAAATAATATATGTGTGCATGGGCCAGCTAATGTAGGACTATACAGTGTTTGGTTTCGAAGAATTGTACACACTTGGCAGTGCAAAGGCAGAGAGGAGGGAGGAGGGGCAGTTAGTATTTCATATCCATGCATTGCAGGAAATAAAAATTAACAGCTCTAGTAAAATTCATATGCTAGACAGCTGTAGAGCTGAAGAGACAGTGAATCCCAGAGGGTTAACTCCTCCTCACCTAAGCAAAGTAAATTATTTGACTTTTTGAAATGTCTTCTGAAATGTAATAAAACCTGAAGGGGGTAAGGATCTTCATCTCATTAATACGGGGTCCCAGCAAATGTCATTTTCTAAGCTGCTTTGGGAAATGGGATTCTTTTCAGATTTCAGCGAATAGTTCACAGTCACAGTGTATTACTTTAGCAGCACATTTCTCTTCCTTACATATTACATGCAGCACAGTTTAAACAGTAGAGTGAGCTTATTTTGGCTTCATTCCTTTATATGAACAGAGAGAATTTTGATTTGCTATATATTTCACTGCTACTGTAGATTCCCTCTCCATCTTAAATGGTAGTTTATTAAGATTAAATGCTTTCTTATGTAGATGTATTGAAAGGACCTTTGATTTGGTTTAAATTAAATTTGATTCAATTAAAATGTAAGATAGATTGAAGCACATTTGTGAAGAGAAAATGAAAAAGGCTCCATTAAAGAGAAACAAATCTACAATAGACATGGAATCAGGAGATTGCTATCAGGTAGGCAGGTTGTGAAAACTGGATACCAGAACATTACTTTCAATGAAGAGTCCAACCTTGTGGTATCTAGGTGGGTACACAAAGAGCAAATCACGTGGCTCATACCCTAAGAAATTATCCAAAGTGACTAACTGGCTAGATCAGGTCTTGTTAGCATTCAGCACCACTGCTTGGGCATGAAGAGAGAAAAAAGAAAAGAAACATGAAAGGAGACATTAAAGAAGGGGAATGAGACAGGAAAAAAAGGAGGATTTGTGAAGGCATTATGAACCCAATCCTTTTTTCTTTGTACTCTCCTCGACCCACATTAAATCCAGGCTCTAGTATGTCCTCTGGACAGGGCAAAAGAGGATTGTGTGTAGCTCATCTCCACTCAAATCACTGCTGGAGACCTCTAAAAAGTTTGCCTTGGTACTGAACCTTCGAGTGGTCTTTCATCCTCACATGGTTGGGTTTATTAGCTGCCACAAGAGTTCAGAGCCACGGTGAGCAGTGGGTTTGGAGCCCAAGCACTTTGGTAAAACACTTGTTCACTAAAATATGAGTGTCAGGCACCCCAGCTGTGCCAGGGAGGGGTTACAGCCTGGAGAAGGGAGCTGAGCCTCTCCTGGGAGCTGGCCCTGACATCTTGCCTGATGAGGAAGCTTTCCAAGGTGGAGACCTTATCCGCTCCTGCAAAGCCACTGATTTTTTTCACACAGACCATGTCACATTTAAGCAGCTTTTGGTCATTTCCCCAACACAGACTGAATTTAAATCAGAAGTCTTGAAATAGGAACTATTTTATTTTATTGTGAGCAACCAGATCTGCTTAGCCCTTTGCATAAAGTTTAGAAAAGCTCTCTTTTTATCCCCTTATTTTCTTTGCATATGTATGCTTCATATCAGACCTGGAAATGCGTAAAGGCTTTTGCATTCAGTAGCATTATATATAGATAAGATATTTTACCATTAAGTCATTGTATGGTTATAAGTCACTATGATCAATGTAGCAGAGATGTTGGTTTAGCCATTTCAATACTAATAGGCCACCAAAGAAACAGTTCATTTTGTCAGTTATGTATAAACTCTTTTCTCATTTACATAATTGAAGTTCTTTAAAATGGTTGGATTTTTTTTCAGACTGTCAAAGTTAAATATTTAAATTCTCAGCACTGCTTTGAAGATTTTATTTTTTGCTTTTTGAAGCAGTCACAAATATAAAGTTTAATGTTAGAATATTGATTTTAAAAACAGTGATCTGTAAGAAAGCCAGTTTCAACATTTTGTCTTGATTTAGTGAACTGCATTTAGATCTTTTTCAGTCTGTTTATTGAGTAACATTACACACCAGATATACTTCACTTGTCATGTTGACCTAGATCTGATATTTTTAACATGTATAAAGTTATTTAAACTTGCAAAAGTTTTTTTCTCTGTGCTGCTTGAGACCATTTAATGAGGGTTTGTCCCTAACTTGACATTAATATGTTATTTTAAAAAATATATATTTGAAAAGAAACACAGTGGGATTTTGACGTTGCAGAAAGAAAGAAAACAGTAAAATTCAATTTTAAAAAGGAATCACTAGATTCAGATGTATGTCTATATGCACACTGTTCTTGGAGTAAGTGCACAGATACGTGACTTAGGAAAACTAACTCATAGTATGTTTTCTGAGTGCACATTAGGAAGAATAAATAGACTATGGAAAAATGTATTAGGTATTAAATAGGTCAATAATATATAATGTGCATTTCTGTTAATTTATGTAGCCAATGTACAGTGTAATAGCTGCAAAGGAACTGTTGTGGTGCATGCTGTGAAGGCATATTAAAACAATACACAATAGTAATTTAAATTCTAATAAGTCCTTTAACATGCAGCAGTGTTGGATCCAAGAGTATCTCTATGATTTTCCTGTCTCAAAGGGACAAGCTGTATGGTGTCATTTCTACAATATTAGCAGAAAAGAAATTATGAGCCCAACTACTTCTAGTGTATGGACTAAGCTATGTGTATACGTCATGTTTTGATGTCAGGTAAACTGAGTTTATTTTAGATTAAAGAAGATTGAATAATCTTTGTGCTTTTAGTAGGAGCATCTAAATAGCAGTTCCTGATAGTACAGTGCTGTTAATGACTTTAGAGGGTCTTTGCTGATTAAAAAGCAGTTGTGCATGATTCTTTTAAACAACTCTATACTTACTTGCCCGTGTAATCTAATGCATTTCAAACATGTGAGGTATTCAAAGTTTTTGAATTCAGTAAAGTCATAGCAATGGATAAAGAATTTTTCAATTACCAGAGACCAAAGCTTTGTGGCTAGGAAAATACAGTGATACAGTAAGTTACAGTATTTGTGACACTGGAGGAAAAATGGGCACTGAACAAGGAGAAAGGATAATAAAGGTAAACACAAAGGATGTTATTTCCCGTGTATAATTCTCTGGACAATACCGTATCTTAAAAAACACGATGCCCAGAAGCAGTGATCACAAATTAATCAAATATCACCTGAACCAGGACTGAAAATGACCGAGTTAATAAAGGAGAGGGTGAGCTAAAAGGAAGGATTGCATGAGAAGTATTGTTTGTCTACTGGAATACAGCAATACAGATAACGATGAGTGTTTTAAAAATTGCACTAAGTTCGTATGTCACAAAGAAATACTATGATATTTTTGTAGTTCGTATATTAAAAAAAAAAAATTCTGCCTTTAGGGATTTATACTGTAAAACCAAAGAACTAATCCTTTTATAGTATCACCATAAAGGAAACCTCCTAATCCTTGTCAATGACTGCGTATGCAGTTATTGCATCAGTTCAGAATTTTTTGACAAATTCCCCTGCAGCCAGACTTGTCTTGGAGCAGGATATTCTTGGATGTCTTGAAACAGGCTGTAGAAAAGCTTCTCTTTCAGTATGAGACACTGTATAGACCCTTTGAAAGTTCATTTAGTGAATTTCGTTTTATACTAAAGAGTTGTTGCTACTTAGCTGTCACCTCTCGTTTGTCTTGATTGTACCACTGCAAGACTGAAAGTTCAAAGGTGTGTATCAGAATTTAGAGCAATGGCAGTTCTTGGAGCTGAGTTAAGGTAGAACTCCTGGCAAGATTTACAAACATGTCCTGGAGCTCACTTTTCACACCCTTTAAATCATTAATAATTAGATATATTGTCTGGGAAAAGCTTAACTTAAGAATAATTTGTGTAGCAGATGATCTTTCCTGCATTTGACCTCATTTGCTTGTACTGAATGGGAAGAGTTCAGCTGGCTGAGTTGGTTTGAAGGAGACAAAAGATAATTTGTGCTGGAGCCAGTCCAAGGTGACAGTTTTCAGTCCTACTCCAAAACTAAACCCTATGTCCATATTTGATTTCACAGGAAAAGTGGCCCACATCTGCTGGAAACATGCCCTGGTAATAGCAAGCCTGGACAAGAATTTTCTAGCTTGCACAAGCTAATTTTCAAGCTATGATACTTCAGTTTGGAAGGAAGGGAAAGGGCTTTGCTGGTCTCTGAGAGTGCTTGTCTCTTTCAGCCCAACAGAGTTTTTCTGCTTTCTGCAGCCCTGCTGATCTGCAAGCTGCCAAGTATTACCACCTCTGTCTCTTTTTAAAAAAAGAGCTGATATCACATGTGAAGGGGAGCAGGCAAGTGCCTTCTACCCAGAGAGCAGCAGAATGGACGAGATCACCATGGCAGCAGTATTATTAAGTGCAAAGCCACTTTTCAATCATTTTCATTATATACCAGCTCCCCAATAGGATTCTTTTCCCCTAAAGGTGGCAACTCTATTGCAGGCCAGCTGCCAGGCACAGATGCCTGTTTCAGAAGTGCATCACTGAAGTAGCTTTGAACCCAATAAAAACACTGCCTTGTAAGAGCTCTTCCACAGGCTCCAGGCTGATGCGGGGATGGATGTGAACACGGTTTATGGGAGTGGTGTCAGTTCACACGACTGATGCGTTGCCTTCCCCTTTCTGGTAACAGGGTTTGGTCTTTTTTTTCCTTGTCAGTGACTCTTCTTTTCAGTGAGACACAGCAGGGAATAAACTCATGAGTGAGACACCTTAGGAGCTAGCTACATGAAGTGCACTTAGATCCCTCATAAAGTCCTGGAACTGCAATGGATTTGAGATAATTACATCACTATTATGCTTGATTGCTTAAATATCCTTTAAGAATTCATAAACAAGCATAGACTCCTCATGAAATAATAATGAAATAAATATGGCAGATGCAAATTTCCATTTCAAATTTAGATGAGGTGCCTTTGAGTTCAGTTTGTCATTAATTTTACGGAAATACAGTATATGTAATTTGGCTGTTTAGATGCAACATGCTTCACCGTACCCTCTGGCCTGCCTGAATGTTACACTGAACCCTCTGCGTCTCATGGCATATTTCAGGAAGATTCTGTTGTGTCTGTATCTGTTACATTGCTGTTTCTTAGTTACTCTGGGGCATTTTATTGGCTCTGACTTCAGACTGATGCAACTGTGCAACTTTGAAGGGCATAGTGGTGGCTGCCCCATCCCTGGAAGTTTCCAAGGCCAGGTTGGATGGGGCTCGGAGAAACCTGGGATCGTCCCTGCCCATGGCAGGGATTGGAATGAGATGATCTTTAAGGTCCCTTCCAACCCAAACCATTCTGTGATTCCAGGAAGTGTTACCAAATCTGCAGGAAATTGATGAGTCTCATTCTGCCCATCCTTTCAAAGCCTGGGCCAAAACACAAAGCAATGGGCTGTTTGTCTCCATCCCTTAGCGTGGCCTTTGCTCATTAATGAACTTTTTATTTTAGCTCAAATAATAATGGAGTAACAGGAACTCAGCAGTCACCTGTATTGTTTTACCTCCTCAACAGGTTCTACAACTGTCTCTACTTCCTGATTTCTTCTGTGGCCATGAGTGCAGTGAGCTGTCACTGGAATTTAATTTTTTCACTGCTCTCTGGACAGGAGGACTAAGTCTCTTAGGGGCTATAAAAAGAATATAAAATGCCCTCTCTGTTGTGCTATGAGTGCCACGTCTTTTACTGGCTATGGTGCATCTTTCACCTTCAAATGTCTTTAAGGATAGCACCATTTTGAGCAAAAAGGGCAAAAAATTGCATAATAGCAATACCAGAGGGAAAGCAAGTGGAACACTGATCAAAGAAAACTCAGGTTTATATTTCCGTGTGAGTCTTCTTAATATCTGAATTGAAGCAGATAGAAGGAGAAAATTCACTGTTCTTTCTATTTAAAAATGAACAGTACTGTAGCTATTCCTTTTTATTTCAAGGAAGGAATAATTACAGTGACCTAGTGTTTGAGAGCACTTGGCAAAAGCTGTTTTCTTAAAACAGCAACTGTATTGCCCAAGGAAAATAAAAAAGTTAAGTTTCTTATAGAAACCCAACTGAAATGTGCCTTTGCTCTAACAAGCCTTCTGCATATTGAGGAACAGAACAGACAAACTCATTGATTGAAATTTCCTGTAAAGGACATTGTGATGGGATAAGCAGGCATCCATCCAGTGAGTTATTTAAGTAACTCAGTGTGCTTTGCCTCTGCTGGAAACACGAGACCTGCAGCTCACCCAGGGATTCTTTAGATTTACCAGTGGTTGAGAACAAAAATTACAGGTAATTTTCCTTTCATCTCTTCTTTCCCATTTATATTTCAAGGTCATCATCATCCCCTTAATATCAGGACCCTCCCTGGAGCAATATGCGAAGATTACTCTTATTTTCTTGGAGGTAATGCTACGAAATTACCTATAGTCTTTGGGTAATTTACACAGTCATGTGGATGGAATCATATTTTTCCTAGAGAGATTGCCATCTGCCAGTAGACTGCTTTGCTGCCATGTTGCACAAGGTTTACTGAAAACTCTCTACAAACATTTATTAATCTGATATAAATTTAGTATTTTTTAATGTATTTTCATGTCGCCGTGATGTATAGTAGTAAGCTGTATGTAGTTGTCAAGTATAAGGGTTGACTTCATCCCATGAGTACTGTGAGATCTTTTAAAAAGTTATAATAGGTTTTAAAAAGGAGGAAAAAAGACAACTGCTATATTTTTTAGTAAAATTTGCCAGCTTTAGTTTCACGTTTTAATAGAACATTTATATCTAGTTTTTTACCCTCACAATCAGGACAAGCTGGTGCCAGTATTCACCTGGCAAATATTTATATAACAATTAGAAATTGATAGAGAAAACTCTCCCCTTGCTAGTCAAAGAAGGAATGCTATTAGACTATAGAAAATATTATCCTCTGTTCAGTACATTTTGCATCTATTTACCTTCAGAATTTTTTTTCCCCATTTTATACTTTCTGATTTCCTGCACTGATTTCAGGAAAAGTATGTATAACCTCATGAATAAAATGGGTATTCTTTTTTAATAATGGTTCTGAGGCTATGTATAGCCCCAAGAGCGTGAAATGCCGTTAACAGTACAGGTTAATGAAGGTGGAGAGAAATGCAGGTATTTGCTAATGTCGCATTGCTAAGTTTAGGACAGAAGAAGTTGAAGATTGCTTCGCTTGCTGTCAAATATATTAATAATGGGATTCTCTCTTTCTTTCTGTGGAGATGTAACATAGAACACATTGCATTAACATTTTTAGGTATTGACTTTAAGGTCATTGAACACTACACAGTCCATGTTTTTGAAAGGGCAGAACTAAAAGCAGTCAGTGAGACACAGCCTAATACCAATATTTGTAATTAGAACAGGACTTGCTTAGATGAAGAGAAATGTGCAAACCAAATAACACTGATTTGTTGTCCATTGGGAATTGGACATCAGCCTCCATTCAAAAAATTCTGCAAAACTTGGCAAAGAGGCCCTATTTAGTCACATTTTATTGTGGGCAGCAGTGCTGAGTTCTGCTGAGTGAAAGTCATTGCACTTTGTTACTTTCTTATTTTGATATTTGTAATCCATGGCATGGATTGGCATTGATAATTTTAATTTCCAGTGTATATATACACATTCTCTGTCTCTTTTGCACCACACCCACCCACACCCACACACCCTTCTCTGGTTTTGGTTCTCCATTATCTTCCCAATCTGTCCATTGCAAGAAATTACTATGAATGGAAATCAGTGTGATGCTGTATAGAGACTGTCTTGGTCAGTGCAGGGACAAGGAGAATGTGCTGGCTTCATTTTAACATCCTGACCCTGCAAATCTGGTGATGGAAGAGACTCACTAACTGAACCACATGCGTGGGAGAGGAAGGGGAGTTAAACGAGGTGGTAGCAGTTTCCTGTGCTGTTACAGGTTTTTGTAACATTGGGCTTTCCCCAGCTCTAATGTAACACACTGGATGGGTGTCCAGGGGGTAGTTTTATGGCTGGATTTTGCTCTGTCTAAGGAAGCCTTTTTTTTTTTTTTTTTTTTTTTTTTTTTAACAAGAGAACATTAAGGCCCTATTTCAGTTTTCAAGGCACTTTGAAATCTCTGAAAAGGACCAACTGAGAAAGGTCCGTAGCAGTTCAAGTTAAAAGAAGGGAAGATTGTAGTTGCTGTGCCCTTACTACTTTAGATAATTTCTTATTTCAACAGATTTAGGTATTAACAGGCTTTTGTGATACCCTTTCAGATTTCGAATTTCACTCCAGGCTCATATCAATTTTTTAAAAGTGAATTTACAAATAAAGTAGTGTGATTCCAGGGCATCCTTGGCTCACTTCATGCTGGGCAAGACATCAAAAGAAATTGCTCAGGTTTCCAGCAATGGCACACATTTATATCACTTTCCCTATAAGAATGTGATTAAAGTAATAATAATGGGATTTTGCTCAAAGCACTCTGAATTTCTTTGATTTAGCATATCTTCAGTGACATATTTGGCTTTCTCATCATGTCCTTTATGCAGATTAAAGGTAAATATGTCCTGAATGATTGATCACATGGAATCTATACTCTTTGAATGTATAATTTTAGCAGCTATAATTTAGCAGCCTCTGCATGTGCGTGTTGATATACATACAGATATTTATAGATAGCACATACCTCTGCTTTTCTGTATGCCCTTCTGGTGCACACATGGTAGATTCTGTAGATATCCTGTCTCACTGGATACTCTCCAACTTTCTGTCTGGTAGCAGGCTGTGTCAGATTGCTCTTTAAAATACCTGCATGCCACAGAGATTTCATCATTCCCAGCCAAGTGAGCTCAAACGTAATATTGAAACCCAGGTCAGGGACCAGTTTAAGGTACAGTGTTTTCCCACACACCAAATCTTAGCTTGAGCTTTTCAGCACTTGAGCAGAAATTTCTCACAGTCTTTCTGGACCTGGCAGATGTGGAGAAAATTAAATTGTGACATTTCCATGCAAAGAGATTATTTTGTGTCCTTCCTTCACAACCAGGCATGTTGAGATGGAAATAGTTACAAAGAGCTATATTCACAGAGGCTTCTGTTTCAAGAGGAATGGTCCACAACAGTTCTGGATGAACATCAGATCAACCATGCCAAAATCAGAGAAAGAGATTAGTCAGCTGCACTCCTGTAAGATGAAGAGTGCAGAACACAGTAAAGCAAACTTATGAGTAGCTGTTATGAATTACTCATTTCAGGAGC
The DNA here is from genome assembly GCA_013398015.1 of Oreocharis arfaki. NCBI lineage: Eukaryota > Metazoa > Chordata > Aves > Passeriformes > Paramythiidae > Oreocharis > Oreocharis arfaki. The sequence goes on from VZRR01007042.1 coordinate 161,666, forward strand.
TTCTGCCAAACTGTCCAGCCAGCTGTGAGGTGGGAGATTGTGCAAACCCTTTGTCCCAGCTGGTGGTGCCTCTGTGAACACCCCTGGATGCTGCATGGGGTTCCCCAGGACTGGCCTCTCTGGGCCCCACTTCACAAATGCTGTTGAAGACTGTCAAAGGACCATGTCATGGCAGCAAGAAATTCAGTACTAAAAATACTCTCCCAGATTTTGGATGCAATGTGTTTATGGGTGCTCAGTGCACTTTTTAACCAAGAGGTGCAATCCTCCTTTGGATGGAATCACATCAGTTTAAAACTTTGGGGGTGTTGTTTGATAACACTACTCTCGTCCTTATGTGGAAAATGTGATATTCTAAAAACACATACTGTAGAGATACAGTGGACTTTTATTTACTCTCCTTGAGCTACTAATGAACTCACAGTCAGAACAGTCCATGTTTCTGATAGTAAACAAGGCCTAGTGGAGTAATGCAGTTGTTTGAAGCTTTTTATAAGGAAGCATCATCCTTTCATCTTTCTTTACTTGCTTCCTAAATCCCTGTAATTTACAATGTGTTTACAGAAGAATTGGGGTTACATGGCCGTGGTTGGAAGCTCTGAAAATAATTGTGCTGAGCAATCTCTGTATCTGTTATCCTTAGGAGCCTCTAATACAATGTTCATCTTGGGTCCTCTGAACACAGCTGCAGTCAACTTTTAAAACAAAGCTGCTGCCCCTCTTATCATTGTAACACATAACTATTCAAAAGGAAGCTGACAGAACTAATTTGAGCTTTTTCCCTAGGAGGTATCAGCTGGCAATCTTTGTCTAAACACTGTGAATGTTATTAAACTTAGTCTTTATTTCATTTTTAGTCTCAAAATTAGGCAGTCCAGCTTTGAATCTATTCCCATTGAGAAGTGAAGATAAGGTCTGTGTCTCGAGTCAAACAGGTTTATAATCTGCTGTGTGGCTTGTAAGGCAGTCCAAGTTCTGTGTCATTATTAACCATCTGGATCATGAATTAGTAACTCTGAAGTTAAATATTCATAATATATACCATATGTGTAATTTGTACTTGGTAGATAAAATTCAGCCACTGAAGATAGCATTTGTACTCCTTGCTAACAGTTTTAGGAAGCTATATTGTCAATTGGCATAGAAATATCTGAGTCTTGTACATAAGATTAGTGGCAGCAATGGGGTACATGTTCTCACTTAACACTTACAATGGAAATTCAGTATTGCAGGGATCTTGCAGTATCGTTTTACAGAAGCATGAATTTTCATCCTGTGTCTAGTTCATGTAATGGTGTAAGCAAAGATTAATTTGACATATCAGAAGATGAAAGGATAGCTACATTTAGGACTATAATCTTCCCTTATAACATATTAATGACAGTTTTATATCTCTGTCAAAAGGAAAATGTACCTCTTATTACCCTTAGTAGTAGAGTATATTTTATTTATTTTATTGGTGAGACAAAGGATGCAAGATGTGAATTGGTGTTTCAGCCAGTTGTCTTAAAAATTACAGCGTGTAAGGGTATAATTGCTACCTTCCAAAATGCTGGCTAGATTTCTTAATGATGCCTAAAGGTTGTGGTGCCACTTGGAGCAATTACTGTTATGTCTCTCACTGCTGCCCTTTAGCACGAACAAAGCCAGAGGCCTAACTGCAAAAGTCAGAAAAAATCGCAATTCATTAAATTGACTATTCTGTTGTAACTACTGGAGAATTAACTGATGTCTTTACTTCTTTGTTGAAAATTGTCTTGGTTTGAAAGACAGGTGTCTGCTAAGGAAGGCAGGAGCCTCCCTTGGAATGGAAGATGCAACCCCCTTCCCTCCTAATTATTATAATTTTGAAATTAAGGGGCTTTCTGGCAAAAGATATTCTAAATAGGAATAACAGTTCTTTACTAGTTATATAACAAGGCAATAGTACAGAAACACTGGCTTAACCTGACAGAGTGAGGTATGACCTGACACCCTGTTGGTCAGGGCAGTGGTAGCAGTCTGATTAAGTGGTGGCTGCAGTCCTCTTGAGGTGATAGATGTAGTTCTGTTGAAGCGCTGATCCTGTAGAAGGGTCTGGTCTTCCTCTGAAGGTCCAGTGGTGGTTATGTAGCTGTTGTCCTCTGGGAAGGCAGTAGGTAAGGGCTGACTGTCGTGTTCCAAACCCTAGATTATATCCAAGTAGCGGCTTGGTTCCTCCCCTGGGTGGAGCATCTCAATGGGACGATGTAATTGTGTGAGTCAGGCAGTGAGGTTAGATGGCCCATTAAGCCCCGGAGGGAGTTATCAGGGATGTGCCATGGACGAGATAAAGAACGCTGCCCCGCCTGGTTTTAACAGATGGTGATAGAATACATACTTTTGGTTACATCTTACATTGTAACATAAGACAAAAATCACTGGTTTTCTGTAGCAGTTCAATTTCTTACAATAGGTGATAAAGGCAGAATGCTGAGATAAATTCAGTCATTAAAGAAATATTTACTTAACACCTTAATGAATCAAATGATATTTGAGTATTTCAGATCAAGGCTATTGAGAAAATTAATCTCAAATTATCTTCAAGTTTTTTGACAAGATTGAGGTAATTTCACTTATTCTTGAATGAAGCCTTGCAGAATGTTAATATGGCTGGCTGGAAGTCTCCAATTCGAAGGTGCACAAAAACATGATACTGTGAAATCAGCTTCATTTTCACTAGAATAAAAAGATCTTTTGAGAGATTTTACAAAATAGAAGTGCAAGTAATCTGCTGCACTTCAAAGTTACTGAGTGCTCAGGGCGTTCCTTTGGTATGAACCACATTCAAACTACTGAAAGAAACAGCAAATGGATTTGAAGTTAGCTTTTCTGCATCCTAAATTAGTGTTCTGGTCTTCTTTGCCTTGCCTTGCCTTCCCTATGTTAACTGCTTAATACATTTGTTCTACATGCAGGCTGTTAAAGGTGTGGCGGTTTCCTGTTGTCCCTCAGTAACAGTCAGACAAGTTTTTCAAAGTGAAGTGTGTTCAGATGAACAGTTTTGCCTGTCCCTTGAGGTTTTTCCACGCTGACTTTGTTTAGAAGACTTTAATCACCACACGGCTGTGTTACAACCACATGTGCAGCTCCATAACAACACAATGGTTTTGGTGAGAAGGTACTGGTTCCCTTTAGCTCATTCAGCTTCCTCACAAAGCTTCTCTGGGATAATTTGTCTTCTGGCATGTCAAGCTGCAAATCCATGGAATCAACTGGAGCACTGCCTCTTTGCTTTTTTGGCCTTGAAACTGTGTTTCCAAGCTATTAAGGAAAAGAACAGCAGGGATGGGATTTTTTGGAAGTTGTCAGGAGGCAAAAATTGCCTCTCAGGTCTCATGCTCACTCTGTAGCTGATCTGTGTTTTTGTGGGGCATGAGGAGCTTTCTGCAGTGGATGGTGCTGGAAGCTGGACAGATCTACAGTAGGAAGCCAGTAATATCAACTAAGATGGAGAATATTTATGCATTAGAAATGGTTGTGCTCTCTGGTAACTCAGAAATGTGATGATATCCTGATGCGAGCTGGTTCCGGTTTCCCACTTTCTTTGTGCTACTGCCTTATTTGAGAGGAGATGACCTTAGAAATGTGTCCCTTGAAAATATTTTCTAAAATTCTGTCTCTGCTTTGGTTCCTTTCAAAATTGAATGGGAAACAGTTAGTAGAACACTTGATAAAATTTTAGGTTTTCTGTTCTAAAAGCTTTCCTCAGGCTGCCTTATGATTTCTTAAGTGGCACGTTTCAGTGGCTGATTATGCTACTAATTATGCCGTACATAACTTGTAACAGAAAAAATGTATTATATGGCTGTAAAAATGCATATGGACACTGCCCTTAGCTGCCATATTCATCTCACAGCCATGCCACATCAGTTAATATTAAAATCCTGGTAGTTTTATATTTTGTGGATTAGGTGCTGATAGTAGAGAAATGCTGAGCTTATCAAGGTTTTTGTTTTGCTTATATGAACATCATATAATCTGTGAGGAAGGAAAAACAGTAGGTCAGTAAGAAATAAGACTAGCCCAAGCCGTGTTGTCTGAAGTGGGCAGTGTCCAGTTTGCTGGCTGCTGAGGGGCAGAGTCAGCGTGGGATAATGTGGCACAGGACAAGAGCATCACCTCTCCATCAGAGCTGCGACTGCACTCTCTGGTCTGAAACAAAGCTGTAACTCCACCACGTTACAGGCTGCACAAACACAAAAGAAGTGATTTAGAAAAGACTGAAAGCTAAGTGAGTGTAAGAAGCAAATATGGCAGGAGAACAGGGCGCAGAGGTAAGATGTCATTTGGAGAGGATGGCAAATGAATGGTAGAGCTCGGATAGACTCAGGCACACTAACATTCTGTCCCCTTCACTGCATTGCTTGTGAAAACATCCTGCCCTGAAAAACGGCAGTAGGTGCATACTGAAGTAACCTGTGTCAAGCTAGATGTTTCATTTTATTTTCATTTATAATTCAGGAAACACATTTTGCAGAAAAATGTCTCAATGGTTATAGTCATTACAAGCAGTGTGTGCTGCAGGACACTCATTCTGGGCAGAGAAATACTGTGTTTGCCCTCTGAATCTTTATTACAGCAAGCAACTAAACCTCTGAATTGAGTATTTGTGATTAAAGATATGTTTAAAACTGGAAGAGGACAGGTAAATGGAATAAATATTTCCTTTGAGCGGGACAGGTGATGCCAGTGCCATGTAAGTATTTAGCATTATTTTTCTGACATGTTCTTCTGACTGCAGTGACACCTACTGAGATGATATTGGATTCTTATTTTACAATGTCCTTTTTCCAAATTAATTGCCTATCTGTAATCAGTCAACAATGGCTGCTGTTTGCAAACAACATCTTCCATACAACTCTGAACAAGTGAATTAATGACAATTAATTTCCAGTTATATTATTTAAGAAACAGAATGATAGTTGGGGCAGTAGTGTCTCTTGCTGTCTTTATGAATAGTCTCTTGAGATCCTAATGTCCAATAAAATAAAAAGAAGCAGATAGGAGGAGAGCACCATCATATGCTTTATGAAAAATGGTGTCTGGTGACTGGGTGCCCTTCTCATGAAGGGAAGCTGGAGTGCTGGGTGTCAAGAGGAAAGTTTAAAGCAATAATCCCACGGGCTGAAAAAGGAGCATGACATTGCACAACATGCAAAGGCTTCCCTTTGAAAACAGAGTTGTATTAATAATCACATAGTGATGTTGTCCCTTACTACAGGTGACCTTTTCTTTTTAGGAAGATGTTTAGATATTCTGAACTTTCACAAATAGGTTAAAAAAAGTTATTACTCACAGGGATTTTTATTCCTACCTGGATATAGTCCAGTTTGCAGAGGTTTTTTTTTTTTTGTTGCTGCATCAGAATGGAGATGGAGTTTTAAATGGAGCAATTTTTATCTAATGTGTCTAAAATGTGTTTGGACATGGCTGGATGGTGGAAGAGAATGAATTGCAGCCAGGCCAGCCAAAAAATGAGGCTGTGAGAGGATGGCTCCACCTGGGATCAAACCAGGATGGCAAAGGCAGGAGAAGCATTGGGCTGTGTTGTGTTAGGAGGACTGCTAAGAGGAGATGGAGCAGGCTTGGGATGGGGAGGGAAATAGTGAGAAACAAAGTCTTACTGCTGAGGATACAGAAATAATGGAAAGAGACAACATAAGGTGCTGAAAATGAATATATGTGCGTAAGAATATATAATTTCAAAAAAGCCTTGTTAATATATTGGAATTTATTCTCATGCTGCTACTAAAAAGCACACTTAGAATTCAGAACAGTCCTCTTGCCAGCAGAGATGAACTGGCTCTGGAACAATTAGACTATGCTTTTGTCTTTAGTATTTACAAGGCTGAATTAAGCTGCAAAATTAATACAGCTAAAATAATTTCTGGGTCTATACTTTTTTTAATTTAATTTTTTTTCTGTCTGGGTGAAAACTAAGTGAGAGATTTATATTGTAGATGCTGGTGTCCCTATATTCATCTCACTTTCATTATTGCCCATCAAGGTATCTACGACTGGAAAGATGTCAGTATCACCCCTTGGGACCAGTGCTGAGTCATGTCGCGTTGGTTCATTTGGATGCTTTTTCCTTTCCTGGCTTCAGAGACATTCTGCATTTACCTCTTCTCATATGCATTAAACATCCTGCTGGTTCTCTGTAACTTGTGGAACGTTTTCTGGCAAAAGGGTCCAGAAACAGGATTATCTGAATAGAAACCACCTATAGAAACATACAAATCTGTGCAGAAATTTGGGGTTATTTCCTGTGACTCACTTGAGCTATGATATCAAGTGGATTCCTATTTATTAGTAAAGTCAAGAATAAAAGAGGGATATGAGTCTTTCCATGGAAAAGATGAGATGTAAAGTGAACTGATTGAAACAAACTGAGAATAAGGCCAATATCCTTTCTGCTTCTTATTTAAATTAAAAAAATAATCTTGGGAAACAAATTTTGAACTGAGCCATTGTGTGGCTATTGAGTTAGAGACAGAATTTTGTGCCATTTATTTTGCTCATAGATAATATATTATTCCTGTAAATTTAATGATTTTTAACATAATACCTAAATTAATTTTAAAATAATTTTTAAAGAAAATATTTTAGAAATGTTTTGAGTTATGTGCAGCTTTTTAGAGGGGTAGATATATATATTTGTGTGTGTATTTTCCTAGACAGGCCTATTTCCTAGTTTATTGACAAGGTATTCTTTTTCATGAGGCTTTAGTAGGCTGACACATATGTATCTCTTGCTCTATGCACCAGCTGAGTTGTTCTATCTAAATGTAAAGAGTTTTCCTGGCTCGAATGCACTGTACAGGATGGGCGAAGTCTCTGGGGTCTTGCTCACAATCATAAGCTGACACTGATAGCATTTTGCAGATGGTGCTTGGGTGGACAAAAGAAGTGAACATATACAGATCTAATGAGCACGCTGAATTGGTTTCTGTTCAACATTTCTCACTGGACTACCAGAGAAAGGAAATTAAATCAACGCACGACAGCTATCTTGCACATCTCACCTGGGAAGGTATGCATGAGGTAGGACAGGCACTGCTTAACATTAATCAGTCTCCTGAAGTCATTACATTCATGAGAAAATGTAATTCACATGTGATTACTTTTTAATTTACTCTGTAATCACATTCCAAGTGAACAGGGCAAGCTTAAAATGAAATTTAAAAGTCAAATACTGCTTTGTATTAAGAATTCACAATTTTTATATGCACTTAGGTTAATAAAGATTTTACAGTAACCATTTGTGACTGAACACATAATTTTTTGATGGAAGCTGGTGCCATACTTTGGATAAAATGTATTTGAATTTTGTCCAAGCATTGTAGTGGACCCTAGGACTTTCAGGATTATGTTTCATACCGAATTTTCATTTTGTTTAAACACTCTTATTTTAATAATAGAACAAAACAAAACAGATATATCCCAGATCTCAGTTTGCATGAATTAATGCATTTTTAATTTCTCTTTTGCCTCTGAGGCAAATTACATGTTTGTTATATCCATCATCAGGAAAGGCAGGCAGGATTTCCTACAAACAGAACTGATTTTATAGAATGACAAATGTGGATGTACAGTCACTTCATGCTTTCTCAAGAGTTCCTTACACTTCTGTTTTGGTTCTAATTTCAGTGAATCAATCATGAAATTCCTGTTTGTCATAAATGGAGCTCGAGGTTTTTCAGAATAACAAACCCTCTTGAAATCAACTAAATTTTTGTCACTTTTGGCTCTATGCTTACCACTTCCAAGGAATTGTTGTTTAAATTGAAGTGGTCAGAAGATAGTTCAGTGTTACTGCAACTGAGTATTGTAAGGAAGAATGAGTATTGGAAGGATGTCTGGGGTAAATTAAAGCTGTTTTACCTTGGTTTAGTTTAAAAGGCAAAGTGAGCTCTTTCGTGTAACACTGGATTTTTGTTTTGTTTGTGCAAATCCAGCCCTCCTTGTGGGGTGCAAATGACCTTGTTATGCTTTCCCTGAGTGTGCAGAGCACCATGGTGTGTCCCAGAGAGCCCTGATTCCAATTTCCCTTGCCTGGGATAGGGCCTTTTCAGCAATGGAGGGAGGACAGAACCATGAATTCACCTCTATACACTCGTCAGGCTGAGGATGGAGAGCTAGATATCGCACTGGCTGTTACCGTGGATTTGCTCCTCTGAGTTTTTGGGTCCAGGAAGTTGGGAGAGGCACTCTCCTGTGAGCTGGACTGCCCAATCTGTGGATGAGGAGAGGGTTGGAAGGCTGCTGAGTGCTGGACAAGGGTTGCAATTATTTTATTCTGGCTGTGTCCCTTAAAGGAATGAGAAATATTTTTTTTTTTCCTTCACAGTTGGCTCTGTGGATGTGTTGATTTGATACATATGTTGTAAATGATCTCTGGTCAAAGAAACACTATGATTAAAAAAGGTAGCAGCCGCCTACATACAAATACATGCAGTTTAGGATTTTGGTTCATTTTCTACTGCTTATGGCAGAATACTCCCTGCACTCGGGACATTATGAATTAAGATGGAGGAATTCCTGTTGCCTCCACCCTTCATCAAGCAAGAAAAAATATTCTGCCACTAAAGCTTTGTTTTCTGAGGTTCCCAAAAGTCTTGTGCCCTTCATTTTGCTTTGCAACATCTTCCAGAGTGAGAAAACAAACACGTAAAGCTCACCCTGTGCATCTTGGCAGGTTTGGTGTAGTCCTTGTCTTCAGAGGTCTCTGCCTCTCTCAGAATGTCCCTTGTTTCACTGGGCAATTTGCATGCCCTGTGTCACTTATGACTATGATTTGTGTCCCTCTGCCTTCACATGTCACTCATGAGGGAGGAATCAGAGGAATTGGGGATATTGCTTTTCACTGGGACCTTTTAATGGGAGGGAGACTCATTTGAATCTGGAGTTTCCTCTGCTGTACTGCTTGTTGGTCTGTACTAGTTTGGGGATTTCTAATCCCAGAGGCTGGAACTCATCTGCAGAAAGGAGACCATGCTGCTAACATGTGAAATATGAACATAGATTTTTATCTTGTGAAGTATTTTCATCTTTGCCAACATCAATATAAAATAGATGTTTTGGCAGCATTTCTTATCTGACTTCCAAAAGTCTGGTTTTTCATTTTGAAGGCTCATGGTGTAATGTGGTCAAACAGGTGGCTAAGAACTGGTTTAAATGAAGATCCTCAGTCTCTTAAAATGCAAAATAAACCTCTAAAAATGCTGTTAAAAAAAAAAGAGAACTGGAACTATGGTTGCATGATTCTTCCTGGACTCTTTAAGTCTTTGACTCTTTCATGTTTAACAACACAAAGTGTTGTTAGATGAGCTTTCAGGTCAACTTCTGGGTCTAAGCTCCTTGGGAAGTTTTACCTTCAAAGCAGAGATTGTCAGTTAAATCAGGCTTTGTTGTATCCCTTGCTGTTTGTGTGACTTATGGTATCATGATGTGTTTCAAGCGTCAGTAGTGAAAAATTTCTGTAAAAGGACAAGCAGAGGCTTTATATACTTCTAAGGCAGATAACCTCCATAAATAAGGGCACTGAGCATGCTGTTGCTAAATTACATCTAAAATATGGTGAGATAGTTGGAATTAGGTTTCCCATGTGCTTGATCTGTGCCCAGCTCTTCGTATGGGTTTATGAAGCATGAATAATGAAAGAGACTTTGTACACTAACATCTGGAAAGTCATAAAAGTGTATTTATCACCACCCAAGATAGCAAAGCTGTAAAGTGCTGCAGACCTTGTATGAGTTGCAATAGTAACTGAGGAGGTGACTTTAATTGATAAAGCTCTCCAGAGTATATTCTGAGCTATGTCTCTTGTCAGATTATTAGAATTGCAATTATGATGAAGATAATTATTGTCTTTTATGGTCAAGGACTGAAATGCAGGTCATGTTCTGCTAACCTTAGTCAGGACTGCATCTCAGCAGCTGAAGGTGGGCTGTGAAGCTATAGCTGCTTTGCTCATCCTTTCTAGGGAAAGATGTGGAAATCTTGTAGCAGTGCCGAGTACTATGTAAGACCTGGGAAAAAATCCATCTTTCAGGCTTCAACAATAAAGTCTGTAAGGAGTCGTGGTCAAAATGTAGCTGAAAATCACTTACTGTGGCAAGTTCCCCATTCCTGAGATTATACAAATCACCACAGGAATGAAAAACACCAAGTCTTCAGGTCCAATTTTTTGGTGCCAAATCTTGATCCTCAGATTGACTTCTCAGCCCCCACCTGTCTTTGCAGTGAGATCCTGCATCTGTAATATTTCAGGGGCATGGGAGAAAAATCATGTACTCAATCACCAGGGCAACTCTAGGCTTCACCTGGTACTGCTGCATTGGAGACTTGCCATGGGATCTCTCCTGTTCCTACATGTGCCTCTCACTTCAACTGAAATGGGTTTATTAATTTTTTAATCAGTTTTCTGGGGAATGGATATCTAGAATTTAGTTTGAAAATATTAATCTGTTAATTGCAGGGGACAAACAGCAGTTTGTATGACCACAGCACCTTTTGTTTTGATGAATTTGAAGCAGTCTTTGCTCCCAGTGGAGTTGATGAAATTATCTTCTCCAAAGCCTTTCCCTTTCTCACTTATCACATCAGGGAGGCCAGTGCTAGGATACCATGCTCAGCTCTGGTGCTCACAGGACATTGAAAAACAGTGAGACTGCAGAAAAGAACAATAACAGTGAGCCAAGATATGGAGAAAATGCCTGCAAGTGTGAGAGAGTAAATGAGAATAACGCAGAAAGAGCCCTCGAGGACCAGCTTCAGGGGGTGGAATTGTCCCACCAGGCTGGTGAGGTTGCTCGTGTCTTAAGCTGTGAGTAACAAAAGCCAAAGTTTGTCCCACAATTAGTTAAGAGACAAAAACAACAACCAAATCGTTTCATGTCACTTTAAGCAAAGATACAGAGGCAACTGAATTTGTGTTTTCTTTTTTTTCCTACAAAGAACTCATCTGCTGCTTAAAATGGTCAATGAAAAAAATGTTCCTATAGTTAGCATGCACAGCTGTAGGAAAATATTCCTTAGATTTGACATGTTAAAAATAAATAATTTGAAGTTTTGTTCTAGAATAACATTTTCTTATGAAATCAGTCTGATTTAATTAAGCAACTTCCATCATCACACATGCATCCCAACCTGGAAATCATTTAGTATAACTTGAAGCTCTGGTTAACCTGGAATAAAAATGTGGTGTCATATCAGATGGTTTGGCTGGTTTTTTGCTTTTGTTTTAATTAAGAAAACCCCACATTTTAGATATTTTGAAATTGTGAAGTTATAGGTTCTCTGCTTGTTTTTATTTTTACTCCTGTTTAGACAATGATCTCAAGAAGAAATTATTTAATAGCCTAGACTTCCTTTTTCCTGTTTATTTTAGTTAAAATATTAGCAGAGTAGCAGATGAACAGGAGTATCAGCATTTTCTGTATGACTTTCACAGTCATTGAAAATGTTGCTTTCCTGTTTTCTTTGGCCTGTCCAGGCTACATCAGCTGGGTTTTGCTCTTTCCAGTGAGCTTCAATAACTGCATTTGTTTTGGGGGCAGAAGACAGCATTCTCTAATAAAACACGTCTGGTATAGCTGAAGGATCAGTCATGAGCTGACCTAAATGTGGGTAGGAAGTGCTCCTGAGGGGACACTTTTTTCTTCAGTCCTTTTAATCTTTTTAAAATCCTTAGAAGTGGCAGCTCAGCTGTATAAGTAGTTCCCACTCCTAATTAACAGCTCTACCTTGCGGATGTAGTAGTATATAGACTTTGCTAAGTCACTCTTAAGTGAGACTGATTTGTGTTTACCTTTCCTTAGGTCAGTGTCTCTTCCTTTCACAGAAACCCTCTTCTTGGAGGGAGTAGTCACAGGTAAATGTCACACAGTTTTTAAAGGACACTCTCTTCATGCAGTTAAGTTTAATTAACCCAAATCTGCTTTGAAAGAGTGTTTTCAGTGATTTCTCTGTAGCTTGGCAAGGTGCCCCCAGCAACAGGTCTCTCTCAGCAGTGTGACTTTGCTGAATCCTATCAGATTTATATGCAACCTAGTTATATAGGTGCTGGAACAGAAAGGGGAGCAAAGTTGTGCTGCTCAGCAGAGCTGTCCAGAACTAGGAGACAAAAGCTGAAGTGATTGATTGGGTGAAGATTTCTCCAAATGATACCAAAATTAAAACAGTAAGCTAATGACCTTAAAGAAAATTGCATTGCCATGTGCAATTTATTCACTAGAGAGAAAGCAAATGTGGTTTTACTTTGACAGAACAGACTGAAATAAAATTGAGCAATGGAACCTTATTTCCCTCCTTTCTCTGTCTGCTTCTCCCTGGAGCTTCAAAACTGAGCAGCCGTCAGAATTTTTCATCTGTTTGACCTGTCACAGGAGAGGTCAGTGCTGATCAGTGACTATACTTTTTAACAGATGGAGGGCTGTAATTGAGAATAATTCCTCTGCAATTTGGTAGGCAGGGGTTGTTTCAAACTGGCTTTCAAAGGCAATGCCAGAACAGAAATGTTAGAAACTCTGTAAGTGAATCAGTTTTTATTTTTGGGGCTGCAATTTTCTTTTTTATTTTGTTTCTGGGTTTTTTTAGTTTTGGTCTGGTTTGGGTGTTTTGGTTTTTTTTGTTTGTTTGTTTGGTTGGTTGGTTTGGGTTTTTTTTTGTTCTGAGTTTGTTTGTTTGTTCATGTTTGTTTGTTTGTTGAGGTTTTGTTTTGTTCTAGTTTTTAGTTGGTTGGGTTTTTTGTTTTGTTTTTCTTTATTTATCTCTAATGAAAAAACTGCAGAATGGAAGCACTCACATTTTAAACAGCCATGTATTTTCCAGAAATTACTTGAAGTGTAATCAATTTTTAGCATCTCCTGGGGTGCCCTGCAGCTAAGATGACAAGGAGTCCAGAAATGCAATGACAAAGTGCTGGTTGTGAGGGCTCAGATGCCCTGGGCTGGACATGTGGCACAGACAGCTGATGCACAAATGCCCAAGCAGCTGCTCTACCATGGGTTCATGCTTGGCAAGAGGAGGCACGGCTGCCAAAGAAGAATTTTAGAGCTTCTCTGAAGTACTACTTGACATAAATGAGTTTATCTGTTGAGCTCTGTCAGTCCTTCGTGAGAAGTAGGGAGCCCACATAAAGCTTCTGGAGCACAAAAGTGGGGTAAGAACTGCAGTCTGTGCACAGGATGGAGGGAACTGTGACACTTCTGTGCTGGCCTTTGTCTGAGTTGGTGAGTGTTGCTGTGCTGGGTGTT